>JASJFT010000390.1:0-21817 GCA_030770425.1 Darksidea phi | reverse complement strand
ACTAACGACGGTCGGACGCCGCTATCGTGGGCGGCCGAGAATGGGCACAAGGCCGTAGTCAAGCTACTCCTCGAGGCCGAGGCGGATGTCGAGTCGGAGGATACTCTCTACGGTCAGACACCGCTATCGTGGGCGGCCGAGAACGGGCACGAGGCCGTAGTCAAGCTGCTCCTCGAGGCCGAGGCGGGCGTCGAGTCGGAGGATAATAACGGTCGGACACCGCTATCGTGGGCAGCCGAGAACGGGTACGAGGCCGTAGTCAAGCTACTCCTCGAGGCCGAGGCGGATGTCGAGTCGAAGGATACTCTCTACGGTCGGACGCCGCTATCGTGGGCGGCCGAGAACGGACACAAGGCCGTAATCAAGCTGCTCCTCGAGGCCGAGGCGGACGTCGAGTCGAAGGATACTAACGACGGTCGGACGCCGCTATCGTGGGCGGCCGAGAATGGGCACAAGGCCGTAGTCAAGCTACTCCTCGAGGCAAAGGCGGACGTCGAGTCGGAGGATAATAACGGTCGGACACCGCTATTGTGGGCGGCCTCCAACGGGCACGAGGCTGTAGTCAAGTTATTACGGTCCTTCATCTCTAAATAAATATTTTATCTCCTCCCTACCCGCCACCTTTATTCGTCCGTGTTCTTATCTATTCTGTAGAAAGAGGCTAGAATCTTCCTTTGCTTTAAAATCCATAAATTGATAAACTCGGAAATATTTCGGAGTTAGTCTACGGCCGATCAAACTTCTCCAAACGCGGACTACCTGTAATTAGTTAAAGATTCATATTTTACAAATGTAGTATTCCACTAGAGATTCAACCCTAGGTTATTTTGGTTTAAGCGTACTGATGAGAGTAAATCAAAGTACAAAAGTAGGGTAGCGTCTTTGTCAGCTAGCCCCGGTTCAGATTCATGTGGTGTAGAGCGTAGCGCAGCGTGTAGAGTACGGTAAAGCTTAGGTATACTATGGCGGACTTTAGCTTAACCCTATAACGTACTAAGATAATTTAGGCTGAGCTTATACCAATTAGACCGTACGGTAAGAACAAAATCAAAGGACTCAAAGTACAAGACTGGAAACCGATTCTGCTCGCGACTGTAAACATGATGTAGAGGTTTCTAGTAGTTTCAAGACGAGCGAATACAAACACCCGATGAGTACCCTGATTCGTACAGTAATGTACACACTGCTTCCATACTATCTACGATCAATTTAAATATTGAAACTGTAATTACATTCCGCCGCTAAAGCTTTCCTTCCCCAGACCCATCCAGCAAATTCGAGCATATACTTGCTCGGAAGTTCAATTACATTACATAACGCTCTATCGAACTTAATCTTTAGGAATCCCTCCTCTTTCTTGGAGGAGGCGACCTTGACACCGAGCTAGAGTACCTTGTCTTCCTGGGCGGCGGCGACCTCTCCAGCGACGAGCTCTCACGACGACGACGCCGAAGTTTGTCTCGCGGACTTCTCGAGTCTGCTGGAACCCGCCGTGGTGGCGGACTGCTAGACTCACGCTTACGGGGCGGTGGTGAGCTTGAGTCTCGGCGGCGTCTTGTAGGTGGTGGCGAGCTTGAATCCCGTCCACGACGACGTGCTGGCGGGAACGGAGATCGTGAGGGACTAGAAGAGTAGCGACGACGTCTTTTAGTAGGCAAGGGCGATCGGGATACAGAGCTAGAAAGACTACGATCACGGCGTCGGGGAGGTGGGGACCGTGAGCGGCTAGAAGAATACTGTCGCTTGCGTGGAGCTGGCGACCGAGACCTCGAGTCTGCGCTGTAAGAAGAGCTACGACTGCGCCCACGAGCTTTTCTCGGCGCAGGGGACCTGCTTCGGGAGTAGGAGCGGCCTCTTGAGCTCGTTGAGTCTCGCCGCCGACGAACAGGCGACCTAGAACGCGAACGGGAGGAATACGAAGAGTACGATGAGCGTGACGAAACACTATCCGACTCTGAGTCATCATCCCGTTCCGGCAAAGCGGCCGGCTTTGGCGCATTGTTCTTGAGAAATTCGCGCATGCCTTCCGTAAGAACACCCATGCCGATAGCAGTGAAGAAGTTGATAGAGAACCGGGTATTGACTTGGTTGTCTGTCGGAAAGATGCCGGTAAGGCTGTCTTGGAGCATCGGGTCTTTTAGTCGTTCAACAAGAGTCTTCTGTCCCAGTGACGCCATAAGTTCCTCGAATAGGATCTTGATGAAGATACGGGAGCTCGAAGTAGTATCCTCTTCATTCAGCTTGACAGCCATCAAAACGTGGAGACCAATCGCATCTGTCGCCAAGAGGTGGGCGAAGAATTGCGCTATGATTCGAAGTCTGTTCGTTTCAAAGCGGTGAATGGTTTCGTAGTAGGTGACGAAGCCTTCCTCGAACAAGTCCGCCCACATGCGGTTCAGCTTGCAGAAGCGTTCGCCGATCATGCCATGGAATTTCTCGTACGTTCGTTTCTGGCTGGCACATTCCACAATCATGGTAGTAAGCTCCTTCTCCATGCCATGAGGTAAGTTTATCCGCATAAGCCTGTGGCAGCACTCCTCAAACCCTCCGGTGGCCTGGATGGTAAGATATATCGTCCGGCGTAGGCTGACGAGATCAGCATTCGTTTGGTCTTTGATGTCCATCTCTTTCGCTTCCTCATCCTCTTCATCGTCAGATGAAGCATCCGTGTATTCAGCATCACTTCCTTCCTCTTCCCCGAGGATCTCGGCCTTTAGCTTCTGATATTGCGCCTCATGCTCTTCATATTCCGGATCGAATTTGAAGATGTTGAGTCCATCCTCAACCTTGATCTCATCCTCAAGGGTGTGTTGGTGGGTATGCTGATCATCCTCCTCTACTAAGTCCAGCTCTTCCTTGATTGCTGGATTGTCCTTGTACTTGTCCTTCCTGACCTGGAACAAAACTTCAATCATGTACTGCGTCCGCTTGTCGATATCCGCTTCGTGTAAGATGTTTCGGAACTGATCGAAAATAGCGTTCGCAATAGCAGCGTTCATCTCCTCCAAAAACTGTCCGACCTCTTTCATGATACCGACTGCAATTTCGACGCTGTCGTCCGTAGGCTTGTTGAGCAGAAGCAGCAAGATCTCAGCGATGAGCACCTCGTGCACAACTTGCGTGTTCACCAGATGCGACAGAAACGTCGAGCTAGCCACCGCAACCGCTTTATCGTTCCTCCGGAAGGACTTTCTGAATTGCACAATCAATCGACGCACTAGCAGATCGCCAACCTGTGGTAGCTTGGTATTCACAATCGCCACCATGGCCGCGTAGATGTTCGTGAAGGGCAAACTCGCAGCCTGCGCCTTCATTATTGCCCTGCAGAACAAGCCGCGACCACGGACGAGGTTCTCAGAGAACAACTCCGGGACAATCTGTTTGATGTTCGCGACATTGCACTTGTTGATCATACCCTGGATTGACTTCTTTAACGCTTCCCAGGCCATGCGCTGGAATTCGGCACTTTTCCTGTCCGTGATCGCAGCCTGCATCGCCCGTAGCCGCGCAGGCGGAATGTAGGCACCGCCAGCACGGGTTTTCGAATCGTCGATGGGGAGCTTGCGGGTGGAGCTGAAGGCATTTTGGAAAAGCTTGAGGCGCGAGTCGTCGTCTGCTACCTCTCCGTCTGCTTTCCCACGAGGACCGTCCCCGTTCGCGTCATGCCTGCGCCCGTCGCGGTCTCGTCGACGGTCGTTGTCCCGTGCTCGATCATTGTCCCTTGGGTGGCCCAAATCATCGTCATCGCGTTCGTCTCGTCGCGAGCGTTTCGATGGTCCGGCGTCGTAGGGCGAGCGATCGCGCTTGCGGGGTGGTTCGGGGAGTTCAGGCTCAGGCGATGGGATGCGCACGGCCGAAGCGACCTCCATCATGGGAGCGGGCGTTTACTGAGAAATCTGTTGACGCTTGGAGGTGCCGTCCTTGGAAGAGTGTAGGTTTGGAAGCGGACGCAGAGTGTTGGCCACAACCCTTGTCGCGATGGCGAGAAACTTTAGGTAGCTGCGGCGCGGTTAAACCTTCCGCCGTTCTCGGGTCTTGGCATAGGCCAAAACACCCGTAGCTTTCACCTTTCATATCCCAAGTCAAACCGTTGCGTTCACTCGTCCACACCTCGCAAGAAACTTCAAAATGGTGCGTCTGCACGTACATATCATATGGAAGTTGAAGTGTTGACAATGCCGTAGCTCGACCGCCTCGTGGGTCTCAGCATGCTCATCGCAGCAACCACCGTCTTCCTTTACTACACCATCTGGACCCTGTTCATGGTACGAAGTCCTCGTATATACCTTTAGAATATCTGATCCAAGCAATCATTTTTGCGATAACTAAGCTAACGTTCTCAGCCTTTCGTCGACGAAGACCACCCTCTCCAATCCCTTTTCCCTCCACGCGTCTGGGCCATCCGCATACCCGTCATTCTTGTTATCCTCTTTGGCACCGTCGTTGGCAGCTTCCTCTCCGTTGTCATGATACGGAGCAACCGCAAGAAGGCCCTCAAGGCCAAGCAGAAGAAGACAACTTAAGGGACACGTTTCAGGGGACATGGTTGAGGCAGGTATTGGGGGCGCGGGGCGTTTAGACGTATGGGAAAACGGGTCAATATTCCTCAAAGTTACGTGTGAGCAAGATTATATCACGCCATGATATACGGTTGGAATGGTCATGTTTTCATCCTCTACTGTAGTTGCTACACGGCGTTGCACATCTGCTTCTCCCTTTCCGGCCCAATTACTCGCTTGACAATCTTTGGAATATGGCATGTCAAAATTTCTGTCTATTCTCATATGCAATCTGTAGACTTTACACCGCCCCTGTCCACATCCCCTGATACTGGAAGGGCTTGAACGAAGCGAGCAGTTGAAAGCCAGACCTCACATCGTATTGCAGCCTTCGTCAGTAGTCAGTAAGAGCGGAGCTCCACCGTCTTCGTCTCCATCACCGTCGTTGTGTCGATGAGCGTGCAGTCGCTGATGCAGCTGAGCGAGTAGCGCTCTCGTGATGAAGGCATCATCGCGACCACCCTTTCGCTCCATCTCGTTCTTCGAGGTAATCTCATACAGATCATGCAGTGCTTTCCGGCTCCTCAAACCATCGGCGGCCACCTCATCATCTTCGTCATCACTAGCCGCATGGTCGCGAGGGAAAGGCGTAGATGCAGAGGGACGCTGTGCACGTCGTCTCCGTCCGAAGGCAAGGCTCGAGAGGCCTGGATCCGCTGGATGGACACCGATGCCTTTGCGAGCGTTCCACTGGTCATTGGCATCAGGCGAGAAGATCTTGATAGTATGATCAATGCCCGATACAGCCATCAGCGGTTCGTACGGATGTCCTATTCTCAATTAGCATGCGTTGGGAGAGTGTAGGCTGATACTACTGACCTTGAATGACGTTGACGACTTCGCCATCCCCCTCGAGGATGTTGACAATGTTTGCAGTCTTTCTGTCCCAGATGAAGAGATGTCCACAGTCGCTGCCGCTCACCACGTATTCATCTTGCTGTCCAAAGAAGTTGACATCCTTCACTGTGCGCACGTTGCAATGGCCCGTGTATGTCCGCGTATGGGGAGAACACGGCACATGACACTCCACACGCTCCCGTAGGTAACTTCGATCGAAGTCCGATCGCCAAAATACGCGTCCACTCCCGGTGATTGCCAACCCATCGCTGTCAACGTCGTCGTCTTCATTGTCTTCATCATCGTCGGGGTCAGACGGATCAATATCACCATCAGAGTCTCCATCCTCTTCGTCATCTTCTTCAATGATAAAATCAGTTCCTGCTCGTGGGCCCGTGCTTTCAACCTCTGCTAGTTCAGTAGCAATAGTCGGACCTACGGCAGATCCCGACCCCTCGACTGCTTGCTCTTGCCAAGCTCGACTGACGGCCTCTGCCTCTACAATGGCGTCGTCTTCCTCCAGAGGATTGATGTCGGTTTGACGCTCTCGGAGCTGTTCTTCCTCCTCTCGGATAAAGGCATCAGCAATACCTCGTCCGCCATAAGCTCGGTCAACAGAAGAGAAGCGAATGGTTTTCGAGGCGTTCAAGAGCACTCCCCGCCCGATTTTAAAAGCCCAGCGCTTAATGGCCGCCGTACGATCTTGCGTCTGATCCTCGGCCGATGCATTCGCGGAACTGGACACATTGGCACCAGTGATATCGGCAAATGGAACTTTGAGAGCTTGTGAGAAGGCAAGAACTGCCTCCTTTTCGGAACTGAACAAATATCTCGTATCGTTAGACTCAAACCTCGACACTTCTATGTCAACGATGGGCTTGTCGCTTGCTAGCTGGAGAAGATACGGAATGAGGAGTTCATCTATTGCGTCGATGTCTGCATCGGGAGGAATCGGAAGCCGAGGGTTGCTGCTAGGGCTGGAGAACGCTTGGATTACGGCTCCTAGTCCGCTGTCTAGCCAAAGGAGAATCGCCTTCAGAAAATCATAGCCAAATTGTTCGTGTCGGGGCAGTGCCCTCTCGGCGGGGGCTGGCTGTATTGAAGTGAAATATTGAGAGATGATAGCGTTTGTGTCACCACCAGTTCTAAGTTGCCCGCCCAATACACGCGCAAGTGTGCCAGCAGCTTGTACAAACCGGCGAGACGCAGCTCGCTGCTCGCGGAGCTTATTCTGGAGAGCAACGTCAACTGCGGTCGGGTTTACTGGATAGCGCCAGGTCCTGGCGATGTCATCCATGTCTGGTAGTATCGAAGCGGCGAAGCCGAGGATAGAGGTGAAGTTCGGCGTATGCGCAGACGGATCGGCGACGTCAATCCCGGGCTTACTATTAGGGAGATCAAACATCTTCTTAAGCAGCCCGCTCGTCGATTTTGCTATGCGGAAGTGGTCAGTCTCTACGAGAGCGGCAGCCCCGCCGGGCGAAAGAGGTCTTTGAGGGGGCTCAATCCGGATCTCCTCGCTCTGGCCATTGCCGTAATTGACACGCAGGGCAAGGCCTTCGTCCGAACTCTCCGTACGTTGTCGCCATCCAGCCCGTTCAGCGCCGTCCTGTGACAGAGTGCCAGATTTCGGCCGCTTACGCTTGCGCGTCTTGTCCTTCACACGGCGGCTTGGTTCTTCTGTCGTTACCTTGGTGCCAGCGACTTCTTCTGTGGCATCTGCACTCCGCAAAATATCAAAGCTGTAGATATGGTCCCCGGACCAGCTGACGATAAGGTCATTGGGATTGGCATCACTTATCTTGCATGCGGTGATGTGACCGTTGTCACTCCGCTTCATTCGTTGCTGTCCGTTTGGCGCAAATTTTTTCACACACTGCGTAGCTTTGCTCAATAGCTCATCATCATTCAGGCTCCAGTTCCCTGGACTTGCTAGTTTGGCACCTCGCTCGGCAAGCTTATCTCTACTCAACATTCGACGGTCGTGGAGAAAGCAGTGCAAATGGGCGCCGCCCAGAGCAATATAGTGAGGCTGTGACGGCGAACACGAGACGGTATTCAAGTCCAAGTGGTAACGACTGTACGAGATTAGTGGCGGCGGCACGTTATCCGAAACATGGTGGTTGGAGGCCCAGATTGGTGTCATGCTGCTCCCCGGCGGATAGGCCTTTGCAGGCTGTCTAATGTCCCACTGCCTCACGTCGCCATCCTCTGAGCAGGTGAGGAAGTAGAAGGGATTATCCTCGGTTACGATGCGTTTGACCGTATCGCTGTGGCAGCGGAAGGCCTTTGCGTTGGTGTCCCGTTCGGACAGCGTCACCCCGTCCGGTAGGCCGCGGATGCCCACACGGCGTCTTCCTCCCTGCGCTCTTCCGGGAGATGGCGAGCCGAGCGCAGAGTGGCCGGAGTGTTCAATATCGAAAACGCGGACGTCATTGGTAGCAGAGACGATAGTACGGTCGCTGGAATACGGCATGAATTTGACCGAGAAGATGTTGGTCTCATGGCCTGTCTCAATAGATGTGGTCAGGCTAAACTGCGACACTGAAGACTCGGGGTGGTAGGAGTGGATATTGACGCGGTGGTCATCGGAGCCTGAGGCGAGCAGACGGCCGGACTTGGACCAACTAGCTGAGTTAGATATATGATATTGCCATTTTGATGAAGAAGAAATACCTCAAAGCATTTACACAGCCAGTATGACCCTCCAGCTCGTTAACAATGTCCAGGTCCTGCACCCATTGTCTATCGCCGTAGATGCCGAGGACGCTTGGGTATCGCTTGCGGTCCGTCGCTAATTCCCGCTTCAGCAGGCGGTCGTAGACGGTGTTCTTCATTGTGCCTAGCAAGCTCACTATGGTGAGAGTAGGTAGGCGGAGAGTGGCGGTGGCAACAAGCAAGTTCGGCAACGAGGCGAGTCTCACGAGTGAGAGACGGAAGCAAGCAAGCAAGCGATCAGTCAGGCGGCACTCGTTCGATGTGGGGAGTCCAGTGGCAGAGACAGAGGAGGCGTGCACGCATGGCGGCACTCTCGCAGTCCTGTGGTGCCTGTGTGGGTGTTTGCGGATGACGATGCCGTGACTTTTCCACTGTCCCGAGCTCCAGCGCCGCGAATGCGCTAAGCCTAATGCGCGGAGCACCCCTCCTCCTCACGTGCGATGCAGTTCACCCTTACTATTATTAAGCAATCTGGTGGGCGAGCGTCAATCGAAGTGCTTTGACGGGTCGCAGATGACTCTATAATTAGGCGGCATCTCTACGCGTAGTGGATGATTCTTATCCACGGCAAGCGGGCGCCTGCTTGACGCAACCTGTTGGCTCACGCAAAGCGCATCGCAGGACCTGGCCCTCACGGCGCCTGTTTGCCCGGCGATTGGCAGCCCCAGGCGAGGAGGAGCCATGTAAGCGCGTGGTCAGGCGCCAACGGCCGATCGGACCCCGCCAGCCCACTTGAAGACTCACACCGCGTTCCGCCGGCGTTGCACACATAGCGCCAGCAGCAGCCAGATCTTCACCGTCGCTAAACGCCCCCCCGTCTACTACTTAGACCTCCATTGCCTCCCCGGGGACGCGTTCCCCAACAGCAAAACGGCCCAACCAACCCCCTCCGACGTCTCCCGCCCCAGCACCCCGCCGCAGCTGCGCATCGCCAACCAGCTTACCACCGCCAGCGCCATCCTCTGGGACCCCCAGTTCACGTCGCGCCCACCGCCAGGCAAGCTCAAGCCGACGCACGCAGGCACTCTCTCCGTCGCAAACCGCACCGACTCCTCCATCAGCGTGCGAAACCTCGGCGGCGGCCAGACGGTATCCCCAGCATCTACGCCGACCATGGACAACCGCAGGCATCCCAGCTCCTTCCAGCAGCTGGAGAAATTGGGCGAGGGCACATATGCGACTGTACGTGCAATGACTGGCCTTGAAGCTGGCACAAGGCTGCACGCACGCGATCTCGCAGGCTAACGCGACGCAGGTGTTCAAGGGCCGCAACCGCCAGACGGGCGAGTATGTCGCGCTCAAAGAGATCCACCTCGACTCGGAGGAGGGCACACCCTCCACAGCCATCCGCGAGATTTCGCTCATGAAGGAACTGAAGCACGAGAACATTGTCCTCCTCCACGATGTCATCCACACCGAGAACAAGCTCATGCTCGTGTTCGAGTTCATGGACAAGGACCTCAAGCGATACATGGATTCTCGTGGCGACAGGGGCGCGCTTGATCCGCCGACCATCAAGTCCTTCATGTACCAGCTGCTGCGCGGAATAGCCTTCTGCCACGACAACCGCGTCCTGCACCGCGATCTCAAACCCCAGAACCTGCTCATCAACAACCGCGGGCAGTTGAAGCTCGCCGATTTTGGTCTTGCGCGAGCATTCGGCATTCCCGTCAACACTTTCTCGAACGAAGTCGTAACGCTGTGGTATCGCGCGCCTGACGTCCTGCTCGGCAGTCGGACTTATAGCACCAGTATCGACATCTGGTCCGCGGGTTGCATCATGGCCGAGATGTACACAGGCCGGCCACTCTTCCCAGGGACAACAAACGAAGATCAACTGCAAAAGATATTCCGTCTGATGGGCACGCCCTCGGAACGATCGTGGCCGGGCATCTCGCAGTTTCCGGAGTACAAGGGCAACTTCCCCGTCTTTGCAACCCAGGATCTCCGCCTGATCCTCCCACAGGTCGATCAGGTCGGTCTGAATTTGCTCAACTCCATGCTGCAACTACGTCCGGAGATGCGAATCTCAGCGACAAACGCCCTCCAACATCCCTGGTTCAATGATTTGCCCGCTCGCCAGCAACAACACGCCCAACACATGGCACAAGCTCAGGCACAGGCTCAGCAAGCTCAGATGGGGAACTTTGGCCAGGTTCCGCAAGGTGCTTACTGAGTCGCGCCGTAAATACAAGCTTGGGCTTTCAGGGCGGCTGATCACCTCCTAGGACTAGCTACAGACTGGAATCCCTTTCCATCACTTATCGCAGACACCCAACCGCAGATCTATCAGGGTCAATGGACCAACGTTACTGGCGAAAACATTCTCATCGGGCAGAAGCCCGTGACACCTTCCAAGATACTCGGTGGTTTCTCGGGATCTTTACCTCGAGCTTCCGAGACTATGCCAGTTAGAAGACAACCGCTTCCAACCAACCCCGTTCAAAATACAGCTGAATGTCTTCACCGGCTACAAAATGGTCCACAACAGTCTGTGCTAGCGTCAGACTATATCGATTTTCGTTCCAGAGACAATTCATCGCAAGATGTGGTGTCGTAAGAAGGCGATGATTTGGGCGCGCAGGCTGATACAGGATCTCATGTCTGAACCGGCGTTTGGGGGCTCACACTAGGATTTTCTATTTCTTGTTACGGGTTAATAAGCATATCATTGTTATCCATTGTGGGCGTCGTGCTGCGTTTTTCTTCTTCGTCTAGAAGCGGAACGAAAATCGAGGTGGATGCATTTGTCAAAGGAAGAACCTCCCCACATTTCACCTCTGTGCCCACGTGCTACAATCACCCTTGTTCGTAACCTATGCAACATCTATAGCAGACTCGAGTCGGTGGCAAGTCCTCCGCCCAGCATGTTCCCCAAGTAGCAACGTTGCCCAACGCCACAGTCTCTTACTCAATCTCCCACCCGGCTTACAAATCACCTAAGATCAACTTAAGTGCCGCAGAACCATATTGATTTGCAAGGCTCCGGAGGCTAGCGATGAACGACGCAACGCGCAAGTTCGTGATACGTGAGTAAGCTGTTGTCATGATTGCATTGGCCAATCAGAGCGCGGCGATTTGACTAGTGCTGCGGGGAGGCTAGAGGGGCTTTGGTTGTTGTGTGATAGCTCGACGATGGATGGACGAAAGGGGGGCTTGGGAGCTATTTGAAAGAATCGAGCCATAGAGCCGGGCCGTGTAAGCAGACGGTAGGTATATAGAGTGGAAGGGGTGCGCGGCTGTGTTGGAGTTGAAATATCGAACATTTTCGCCGAGACTTTGTCAATCATAGCGAAACCTTCCACAGAGATAGGGTGTACTGGAAGTAAACGGCTTAATACTTTGCTATCTCGTTCATCATGCCTCTCTCCGAGGATGCCCAGATCCTTGAGACTAGCAATGGCCTCGTTGATGCCCTTCGTGGGGCTGCGGGAGGTGCACCCAAGAGCTTCAGGCCTGGTATGTCTTGCGTTATTCTCGCTATATACACGACACCATGTTCAATTGGTATCACTTCTGATATAATTTCCTGGACTAATCACGCCATAGCCCATGCAAAAGGCCACCTCCTAAGCGGAACATTCACCCCAACCTCCGCAGCCGCAGACCTAAGTACCGCACCACACTTCAATTCATCCTCCACCCCAATAACAGTCCGCTTCTCCTCCTCCACCGGTTTTCCCACCATCCCAGACACAGATCCCAATTCTAACCCACGCGGTATTGCCATCCGTTTCAACCTCCCTTCCACCGACGGCCGCCGCCGCCACACGGACATCATCGCCCACTCTACCAAGTACTTCCCCACCCGCACAGGCGCGGAGTTCCTTGAGTTTCTGAAAGCAGCCGGTGGACCTAATGCCGCGGAGGCAGTACCGGAGTTTTTGGGCAGACATCCAGAGGCGGTCCGGTTCCTCCAGGACCCGAAGCCCAGTCCGGAGAGTTTTGCGACGGAGAACTATTTTGGCGTCAATGCGTTTAAGTTTGTGGGTAAGGAGGGAAAAGAGACTTTCGTCAGGTATCGCGTAATCGCTACCGCGGGCCTTCATACCTTAGACGAGGAAGCTCTCAAGTCGAAATCGGCCAACTACCTGTTCGAAGAGTTCCCCAAGCGCTTAGAATCTGGTCCCATAACCTTCAAGCTTCTTGCCCAAATCGCCGAGTCTGGTGATCCAACCGACAACGCGACCATCCTGTGGCCTGAAGAGAGGCAGCTCGTGGAGCTGGGCGAGATTAAGGTCGAGAAGACGCTAGGTGATGAGGAGAGTTTGCAGCAGCAGAAGCAGATTATTTTCGATCCGATTCCGAGGGTGGCGGGTGTGGAGGTCAGTGACGATCCGTTGTTGGACGTGAGGGCGAGTGTGTACTTGATTAGTGGGAAGCAGAGAAGAGCGGCACCGGTGGAGGTCGCGAAGGCTTAGGTGCCTAGTTGGGGTGGAGTGGGGGGGCCTTCAGTGTAACGCGAATTTTATCTCCAGTCCAGTTTTCACTCAGCAACAACATAAAACGCGCGCGTTACGTCACTCTCATGCGTAAAAATAATAAAACAATGAATGTATTCATCCCAAGCAAAAAGATCACCCTACATTTTACGTGTGCAAAAAAAAAGCAAAAAGCAACTACCCACCCCCTTTTTTTATGGGGGATAAAGTAGTTGCTTTCCGGTGTACAGACCCTATACTCAAGTGTACACCTACTCGAACTCAGTCCTTGCCAATGGTTTGCTACAATGTATAGAAAGTCTTAACGCTTACCATTTGACTATGAGTTGAGTTAGAGGGAACTGTGCGCCATTAATATATATACTACTTCTAAATAGAGCTCTGCAATAAAAAACATTGCAGAGAATGCGAGGACGGCCTTGTCTGTGTGCGTGTGGGTGGGCAGAGCATCCGTGGTGAGTGAAGGTGGTTCAATTCTTTCACCAGGCGGACTTTTCTTTGCGGCTGCCTCGCCCAAATCGCCAGCACCCCTCGTCTGGAACGGCGGCGCTTACAACAGTTACTTGATGAAAGCGATGCTGCTTCTCTTACACCTATTGCACCGTTCTTCTGCGCTCGTCCCATCCGCATTTGTCCTTTCTTTGTGTCCGACAATATGGGCGCACTTGAGGACTGTCCGCTTGCGGCCGTCGGCACCATTCGCTTTCTAGACAACTGTTATGCAAATAGATCGAGCTGTGTCGCGAATGAAATTGGGGCAAAGATATGTAAAACCTGCACTTCAGCTTCATCTTCAACAATTGCCTTCAATGATTTATTGCAGGGTAGCTGCGACGCCGTAATTTGCTGGCTAAGTCACCTCCTCGAAGGCATGTGTCTAGTTTTCATTTGTGCCATCATGGCTAGTTCGTTGAGGTCTATGGGCTGGATGCGGAGGGTGTGGCCACACACGTGGATCTGGCGGCCAATGCACAGCAGCTTGTACTACCAGTATCACTCTGGACACGCAATACAGAAAATGGCTGAACAGTATCAATTATGCTCTTCAATGTCAAGCGCCACTACTTTCAGCTCCCGCGATAATGGGATGTGCCCTGAACGGCTTATTACAACTGTTTTTACCCAAAATCCACCTGTCGCTTCTTCCAATTCTTTCCATTATCTTCCCAGATGTCCTGTGCCGTCTTCGCCCCGCGTGGTGATTCCGGAAAGCCATCAGGCCGCCATAAGACGGCACCCCAAGCCTCCTCAAACGTACGAAGTTGCTGCCGGGTCAGGACAAAGACGAGATCCAGCGCGTTTTTCGAGTAGTGAATTTCGGCAACGGCATTAACTACGAAGTTCGTCGTACGTCTGGGGAGGTAGTGCTCGGGGGACCGCTGTTACTCCGACCCTTTACGCGGCTCTTCGCCGCGTCTGTCCACTGCCGGTCGGTATATTGCGAGCGAGAAGCTCCCATGGGGGTTCTTAGAAGTTCCGGCCTTCGGTTTATGATAAACAACATCGAAACTAGCCGTGTTGCCCTCAGCGTAAACGCTCCGGACAGCACCTGGTTTTTTACCAGGGCCAGGTTGCCAAGCAGCTTGCTGACCCAGGTATGAGTGGGTAGTGGAGCCATTCTTCCACATTATTAGGCGCACCTTTAGAGCCTGGAGTCGAGAGTGGAAGTCCCTCGTGGTTTCCGAAATAGGATGGATATCCCTTCTTGGCCCGGCCAACAGGCACAGCTGCTTGTTGTGCCCTTGCGTCGCGCCCATACATCCATGTTTGAGAATTAGGCGTTTCTTTGTCGTATGGAACTCCACCGAAGTCATACTGGTGTGATGTTAGGGTCTGACCGATGCTATGGAACAAGAGGCAAGTCTTGGAATGAGTAGGTACATACATGGGACGAGTCTGTCGGTCTACGATAATAGGGGTCGAAATCAGGTGGAGCTGAACCGGGAGCTCCCTGAGCGGGGGCTCCACTACCGGTGGACGCATCTCCAGATGCTGAAGTCATACTGTAGACGTCAGAGCAGACTTCCTCTTGAGGACAGTTGGGGTAAGCTGGATCTTCGGATGAAAAGTTGGACTGAAATTGAGAATGAAATGGCAGGGGGCTCTGCTTTACCCGTATCTTTCAACGTCTCAGCACGCCGTGGCTCGTGAGGCGCTGGAGTGTGCCTGTTGCCTGATTTACGCCTCAGGGGCGTATTGGTTGACTGTACAAGCCCCATATTTTATGGCCATCCTGTGTCCAATATTATCCATAGCGGAGCGAGAGACTGAAACTGGTGGGCTACACCGACCGCTCGTATTGGCCAGAACGACCCCAAAAGCAAAGGGCATTCCAGATCTACCGTAAAATCGCGTTCCTTCTGCCAAACGCTAGCCGAAGTGGGTAGATTTGTCTCATTATCATATTATGTCTATTGGATGCCACATTAACCTGATCTACTCACGGCATTCAATACTATCTGTGCGTATACCAATAATAGCCATGCTTGAACAGGATGGAGCCAACCCCTATGAGCGTGTGACAGAAGGAGCGAGATTTCACTTAGTGTGTCATGTTGACTATACAGGAATTACCGTTAGCTTCTTTGGTTACGTGTAGTTCACAGTCTTGTAAGATATGGCTGTTTACTGTGGTGTTCCGAACAGCGGTCTGGATGGCTGTCATGAAAAGTGACTTCGTAAATATAGTCTAAATATGTGCATTTAGCTCGGGAATAATGTGTACGTCAAATATTTGTCATACTACGTTACACGAGGTGGCTTTCAGTTGTTCATTGGGCTCATTCGTGTGACGACGCAGCCAAGCCTCGCTGCCTCCTCTTAGCGTCCAAACCCTGTGTTACCGTCGCAATTTCGCCGTTCCTGGCGCCTGAAAAGCATTCCTTGTCCAGCCTGCTCTTTATATGATGACCCCGCTTCCATATTTTCTCACCATATTCCAGTGTTCCCTCCGACACGATCAATCATATACTTGTGCTCCCTCCGACACGATCAATCATATACTTGTGCCCTCCAAAACGATGGAAGTTACTTTGCGATATATCGAAGAGCTCCCGCTCAGGGATGACGAACGAGCCATATTCAATGTTCTCAAGGCCACGCTTCAGTATCCAGCTAATCCGCAAGTGAAAGGCGAAAAACTTGCCGAAGATATCAACTTCTTCTGCAACTCTTCGGAAAGCGGCGATGATATCCTTTGGAAAGTCTGGCCGATAGTCCTCACCATCGTCAGTTGCGTTCCGTCGGGCCACCTCTGGCAAGACAGTCTGGTTCACGCCCTGGATAGTCTCCGCCGGCGCGATGGGGCTGTCATAAAAGATAACGATGTGAGAACCCAACAATCCAGTCTTTAACCTTTGGAATTCAGCTAATCAGATCTTGATAAGCAGATGTCCTTATGGGAAGATCTTCCTGATCTGTCGATGGCCGTGAGGGAACATTGGATAGGTATTGAACTAGAAGCTAGTATCTACCCGTAGGATTTCCGCTGATACCTTTTAGATCCAACTTTGTTCTCTTCAGATCCGACCGAGATTGGTGAAGAACTGATTGAAGAACTTGCCAGGTGGAAGAACTTGAATTCATTCATCGCTAGGTTTACGGGCACTGGTTTTCCTTGGCGCTCTTTTCCAATCTGGCAGCTCAGGGTCGCGCTCGAAGAACCGCAGATGAAAGGACCCGTAATGGAATGCCGGATATGGGTGGCGAGTGTGTGGATTATTCATTGCGCAGATATCCTCTACGAGGATATGACCTCGAACGAGAAGCTCGACGAGGGTACGGCTCGGTCGCTCCGCACAGGGACACTTGGCAATGACATACAGCCACTGAGCGTTGAGCGGTGGGAGTTTTGGAGGAAGCAGTTCTCTGAGCTCGCTGCTAATGCTGGCAGTCTAGAGCTTGGCACTGACATCATTGAAAAAATATCAGATGCTTTGAAGAGCATGGATGCAGTTAAAGGTTAGGGAAGGATACAGCGTTGACATTACACTTGGTGTTTAAAGTGCGCTCCACACTATCTATCCATGTTTGAATTTTTGATTTGTGCATGCTATCCGCTAATATCAAGTGCGATACCTAGGCGAGGTGGGTACTACGGATAGCAAGATATAACTAAAACAAATCTCGCCCGTGCAGCTCCTTACATAAGCCGCGCACCGCTTTTCCCCCGCATCATCTCGCCGTGCAGGGCTCGCCGTCCAAGGCTCTAAAGGGATTCAGTGTTGTTGTGTTGTTGATGTTTAGGCCCCTCTGTCCTTGCTGCTTCCAATATCGCGCTTGTAAAGACGCAGATCGCTCTCTTGTACGATGATGTATGGGATATCAAGCCAAGATGGGAGTTGCGGCCGTGGAACTCCCTTTTTGAAGTGCGCGATAAGATTTTTGCCGGCATAGGAGAAAGATGAAATGTATACGGTTAGTAGATTGTTATCTTCAACTGAAGGCGTGCGTTCTCTCCGTCAGGCTTGATCACTCGCAGCCGGGGCATGTTTCTCGAGAATACGGGAACAAGAAACGTATCGCCTCCAAACTAAAGACGGCGGAGGAATGGAGGTGTAAATGTGCTTATCCTAGTGTGGAAAGAACCTGTCGCAGGCGGTGCTCAAAAGCCTAGTACACGTACTTTTGCGCTCGGCTTTGCTCCCCCAGCCATGTCCCTTTTTGTGAGGTAAGAAAGTTTTCCGGCTAGATTCATAATGCTAACTTCTTGATCCTAAGATTTCCCAAAGTCCCATACAGCCAAGACGCGGCGGAGATTCCCAACTTTGACACATTTCCGTCTTGCTGCTCCGCTCGGTGTATCACTATGTGTGGGTTCCTGTATCATACTTGCGTCGGCGGGCTGTTGACTCGAATGGTTAGGTATTTTGCGATATTAGTTGATAAGGCGGACGGTCGGTTGTAACGCAATTTGTGGACCGATTGAAATTATGCGTTGCCCGTTGACTCTGGGAGCTACCACGATCGAGGAGTGGTGAACATATTAGATACGGATCCACTGTCTACGGATGAAGAGTAGATTGTTTTTGGCTAGGTCTTTTTATGAATATTAACTTCTATTTTAAAAACTTCTGTTAATCACTAAAATTTATCTATAAAAAATCTACCCCCTAGGGAGCTCTCGTACAGGTTCTATACCGCATAGGAAGTAACGATTGCGTCCCAGTGTGATTGGTCTAGAGATTGAGAGGAACGCAAAAGGCGCTAGCCCTACCCGGGCCTAACGTACCTCCAGCCGCACACAAATACACGGTATGGAGAGGAATCTCTTCGTCTCCTAATCTAAATATCTTGGTACTATTTTATCAGTTACCCAATTCTTCTAGCTCTTACATATGGTGGCGTATTTGCAGCGAGCTCAGCTGTCATGCGAATGCAGACTCCCAGCTAAACGCTCATGCACCTCAGGGACCCAAGGCTAATTTCAGCCTTACGCAGTTCAGCCTTATGCAATGAGGGTTTGTCATCACGAAGTGCATCCGTGCAAAGTCATTGGTCCGTTGCTGGTTATGGGGCTTTCGCGTTGCCAAAACAGAAAGCATCAAATCCTTGACTTCAGTCGTACTTGAGGCAGCCACTGCAAAACACGGCACTATTACAAACAGCCACAAGTTTTTAACTGATAATAAAATAAAATTCGTAACTCATTATTCGAATGCACATTTCTAGATTCCATGTCTAATTTTCTTTTGCGTTGGCCATGCAGGCCCATTTGCTAGATACGGACATTGATTACGCCAGCACAAGATCTTGGCGGCATCCTCTCTAACTAAGATGTTTACTACCACGTGAGAAAGGCCAATACATGTAGCATCGGGTCACTTCCCAAAGCAGATCACATGGCGCTAGAGACCAGTCCCGGTGCTCCTCGGTTGAGCAATTTTCTGTAAGGTACCTAAGTTAAGCAGCCTCAAAGCGCCGGCATGACAGCTGGGCAGCAGCATACTCCGTGACAGGATGGTCAGACCGATACTATTGATTTCTGCTCTATACGACATGGATGAAGCATAGCTGAAGACGAAGGCCTCCAAAATCTTGTATAAAAGGCGGCTGGAATCACGTCCAGAAATCTTCACCACACTCTCAACTTCAAACTCACATCCAAGCTTCTCAGCAAAGTCTCTCAGACTCTCCAGCTTTTTTCCCTTCCCAAAATGAAGTTCGCCAGTTTCGCCCTCCTCTCCACCCTCTTCGCCACCGCTCTTGCGGTCGAAGACGCCCCATCGACCGACGCTACGAGTGCCGAAGTCATGGTCGTCAACAACGCGCCGGCTGCTCCCAGCGCCGAAGCGACCCTCTCCAAGCGTCAAGCCCCCGAGACCTTAATTCTCTCCAACTGCGATCCGGCTAGCAACTTCGGCTCATACATCTTCTATTATAAGTCTGGGCATGATGCGAACGGTTCGCCCGACGATCAATGCCAGGTCCAGAGTCGCAGCTTTGTCACCTGGGAGGGCCGCCACATCGAATGCAAATTCCCCTCTGGCGTCGTTGCCAAGATCGACATTAGCAGATCTGCTCAGAGCTTCCCGGACTTTTCTGACGCAGGCATCGCCAACAACGGCTTCAGGGGCTTCAGCTGCCGCAAGGATAACAAGAGGACGCACTGGTCTGCCTCTGAATTCAACTGCAAGAGCATCTACTACTGCCAGGTTCGTTGAGCTACCTACCTTTGCTGATAACGACTGTATGAAAGCTAACACTGTAGTAGTAAGCGAATAAAAAACCAAAACACGACTGGATGCGGTGGCTCAAAGTGTCAGTCCAGGTTCAAGGTGCGGAACGAAAAGAAGAAGGAAGAAGAAGAAGTGTGCGAGCCTCCAAAAGAGATGGGTTGGCTTGGTGGAAAGATGCCTTTTCGGTTCTTCATATTCTGTCGCTTCCCCGATGATTTCATCCTTTCTTAATCTTCCTAGCCTAGAATCATAATCCAATGTCTGCGCAGACAAACACTTGCGTCCTTGGTGATTCGTGGCGAACAAGTGATGAGCGTGACCATTATGAGCTAGGGGAAAGATTACTGGGTGGAGACTGCGCGATGTAACTCCGGAATTATCTGGTTGAGAGCCAACGTCATCCACGGCTCATGAATAGGCTCTTGAGCCGCACATACAATTTTTTTTTATCTCTGCAGAAGCAGTTGACGCGATCGCTCGCTTGAAAGCGGTTACGGCGCGGACATTTCGAGCTAGAACCGGATCGGCACGCTGCAGTTCACAGGAGCTAAGATATTGAGTCGGAGGAGAAGCAACAGTCACTTCCAGACATGATAAAAGACAACGTTCACGCAGAAAGTACGCTTTTCAGTATGAGATTTATTTAGAGCTTAATTTGTGTGGATAGTTTAGCCATGATATTTCAAAGCGTGACACCTTACAGAAGAGACTCCCACATGAAAATTCAAACCAATTTCAAGCGTGACACTCGCTCTTAAACTGAAGCTAACAGCGTCTCCCATCCGTCCATTCGCTCCAACCAATCGACTTGGACAGTGTACTCATCCCCCATGGCTTCCCAACCCTGCGGTGGCTGATCAAAGCTGCTCACTTGAAAGACATCCTTCCACCAGTCTGGAAAAGGCCCAAACTTCTCTTGCGCTTGAATGACTTCCCCAACATCCCAAGGTGCACCCATGTGCGCATCAAAGCGAATAGGCGTATTTCCCAGGAAGACCTCCCTTACGTCCGACGGAAAGTCTTCTGAGATCTTATTGATGAGTAGAGGGTGAGGGTCCGCAACCGGGTGTATGCGCTCATTCCACTCGAGGGCATCTTGGATCGCAGCCGCTCTCTTGACTGCATCCCACATTTGCTGACTGAGGCGCGCCGTTCTGCCTTGGAAGAGCAGTGAAAATGCATCCAACGGCATCCCTAGCTCGCGCAGGCATAGAGTCTCACTAATCCAGTGTGCTATGTACGCAAGAATTTGCGGGAAGTCAGGACCGCGGGCGTGGAATGGCCGCGGCGGTAGCATGATTATTCTCCACAAATCTACCCTCGTTTCCACGCCGAGCTTTGAATTCTCCTGGCAAAAAGGAATCAGCCCTTGCGCATGGGAAGCTTGCGATTCGCCGCTTGCATGTTCTTCCTGAATCACAACTCTTCGCACGTGCATGCGAACTTGGGGGTCGAGCTGCTGGAGGAACTGGATAGCGGTGGCCGTCGCTGAGAAATATTCCTTCGAAAACTCTGTCAAAGGGCCTCTATCATCGTCGTCATCATCTTCAGGCGCATTGTTAGCTTGCGGCAGCAAAAGATCGAGCTCGTCAAGCTCAGCGTCGCTAGGGATCAACCAAGGCTTAGGACTCCATCCTAGAATCCTTCGCTGGGATTCTTCCGTGTATGCTGGCGGATCAGGGATGTACTCCCCATACAAGTCCTCGTTATGTGGAATATCGTAGGGCGCTATCAAGCTTCCTCTCAGTGCCAGGTTATACTCTCTTGCTGTCAATTTGTAGAAGTCGTGATGTTTAGAGATGATTTTTACCATGTCTTGCAGCAGTCGATGATTGGCGGTATTGCGCTGTAGCCCCTTTGGAGGTATGTGACCTCTTTGCAGCGATTCGCGTCTGGCGGGCTGGTCTAGATTCTGAAGCCAGCGCAGTCCGCAATGCTTTGCATGTCGATGACTCAAAAGCTGCAGGACTTCGGGAGTAACGCAGTTGGCAGCCCAAGATAGCATGGTGCCTAGAGCTATTTCATGCCAGCCGAGAAGATTGTTGAAACGCTTCGCATTCGGAACCTGATCTGCGCTACTGGGGAGGTCGAGTTTAGGCCGGAAGGTAATTTTGTTTTCTCTGAGCGCTAGACCTTTCATCTCCGTCGCTATAATCTTGCATGTATAATATAAGGAGATATCAACAGGCTCCATTCTTGCGGTTCGGAGCTTGTTAGAGATGCTGTCGTGATGGTAACCATCGGGTTCCCGGACGTAATGGCTGTAAACTTCATCCCTAAGTTCCCTAGGCAGGCGGCAGAAAGAAGATTGCGATTGAAACATGTTGGGGGATAAACTAGAGCGCACATGTGTCGCGCGCACCAGTCAATTTATAGGGTGCGCACAGAAGGGTGGCGCACTCTTGGCAAGGCATTACCCACCCGGAATTCCCGCGCTAATTACGGGTAGCTGGTTTTAGACGAATACTGGAAGGCAACCACATCTGCACGCATAGATGAGACTCGTCTTTCCTGAGGAAAAGCTGCATTGCGCAACTATGCTATTGTAGGGGAGTTTTTCTACTCAATAATAAACTGCATACAT
>JASJFT010000039.1:282592-299256 GCA_030770425.1 Darksidea phi | reverse complement strand
CCCCCCCCCCCCCCCCCCCCCCCCCCCCCCCCCCCCCCCCCCCCCCCCCCCCCCCCCCCCCCCCCCCCCCCCCACGACACGCGTACACTGCCGCTGCACAGCACTCCACTTGCACGAGAGTTTACGCGGCCTTGGGCCCCAGGCGAACCGTGATTGGCCCGCCGGACTAGCCCGTCGCCGTGCGTCTTCTTAAGATCGAAGCCCTCGTTCCCGCTGTTGCGACGCCGCCTGTCATGGACACGACAGTCGTCGAATTCCCCCCCTCCCCCCCCGTAAGGCAAGAATCGCTCCTCCGTGCTCGTCCTCGTGGAGAGAGACACGAGACACGAGGCACGGCGTCCTGATGCCCAGGCCGGGACCCAGATTGCCCGTCTGTGGGTGCATTTGGGCTCCAATACCACCGAATTGCAGCTACAGAATGCCATCGCCGTCGCAATCTTCGACTATGCATGCGAACAACCATATTACGATGCATCTGGAGCAGCGCGGCCAGGGACATGCGCAAGTCACTCTCGCCTTCAGCGGAATCCTTACGCGTAATCGCGCTATGCCCAATGCGGGCACCCACGTTCCGGAACTCCAGAGGTCCGCTTTAAACTGACACAGTGCCAATATCGCAGTCAAGTGCCAAGCCGAGTCTCGGTCGACGTCGAGATAAACCCAACGCATGCCTCGCCGCGCATTCGTAATGTTGCATCGTCGTCCCAATACGCACGCAGCGAGTCCGCCATGGGCTGCGACTCTCGGCCGACACCGTCCTTGTCCATGGGCTGCGCGTGGCGTATCGCGCAGATCGGGAAAGTCTGTGTAAGCCAGGTGGTACATGTCCGATGTCACGGCTCTCGTTTGCGTCGTCATGGGCGAGGATCCGGACATGCTTGCGACAGCACGTGACCGTCAACGCACTTCGATCGCGACGTAGATCTGGAGAGACTAGTCCCGCCAGGGTACGCAGATCCAGTGCTCGACCGAAGTGCCGCCCTGGCCAATTCTGTCAAATGTGAGAGGACGACATCTGGAAGCTAGATCATGCCACGTGCCTCCTCATCTCCTCGGTGGAGATCAGTGGAGAAGGCCTCACGGACTCTCGCATAAGAGCTTACGAGTCTCCCTTTGCATTCGCCACTGTCCAACAAGACCTGCCGTCGCACAGAGCTTGCGCAGTCTCGCGTGTCTGTGTTTTGGACGGAGCGCATCCTGGTGTAGTAGCACAGTCGTGGACGTCCTGCCGCCTTATCGAATTCAAAGACAATTCCATAGCGACCGCGCGAGCTGGACTGCACAACTGCACCGACACCATGCCAAGTGGTGTCGATGGCCACCACTCTTTACACGAGCGGCTTCAAGTCCCATCTCCAAGTCCATCAGTCTGTTGGGAGCTTGGATGTCTTTGTAAATGCGTGGCATTCATGAACCGCTTCCCTGCATTATAAACAGAGATTGCTAATCCGCCCCGCCCGTAAGCACACGCACGCACAACACCATCATTTTCGTCGAAACCTTACGGCTTGGTCAGGCGATTGCCGTCGTCTAGCATGGAACATGCACCGACTCCCCCCGCCGATACAGAGCTTAACGGTGCAAACACCTACCGTGTCTACGGGCAATTCTCAATTGCTATCTGCGCCTACCCTTCATGAGCACCCATAAACCTTGGTGGCAGGTCCAGATCCCACGACGGCCTCTCCACAAGCACCACCTCCGGCGGCTCGCCACCACCACCACCACCTATGGGTACTATGCCTAATATAGGCCGGTACTTGAACGAGTGCCACCAACGCTCCGCGCTTGCTTTCTGCGGTTCCAAAGCATCTTCTGTGCCTTCTGTTTTGACAAGACCCATGGTTTGTGGTGGTCCATCGCCGTTGGTCATCCCATTAAGGGCACTGCCTTGTCTTCGGAGGTCGGTTAGGGCGTCGCGTTCGTTGTCGTGTTCGTTGTCTGACTCTGTCGTCATGCGGGCTTCATGCAAGGCAATCTGAGTGGATTTTGAGGAGTCGTCTCGGCTGCTGTTGTATTTGCGCAGCTTTGTAACGGGCGCGTCCTTCTCGGGAACCACGTCACCTGCTCCACTTATGCCCTTCCGCGCCTTCTCCTTGGCAACTTCCCGTTTCCTCTTCTTGGACATCTTTGTTTCTACCTTGTCCCCTCCGCTAGCTAGATCTGAAGTATCGGTTGGCTCCAGTACAGGAAGATCTCGAGAGAGATCAAACATGAACAGCCAGCCCTCTCCGTACAGCCAAATGCGTTCTTGCTCACTCACATCCCATATGCAGCCCTTTGCCGCGGATTTGAGTCTTTGATATTGAGCTGGATAGCTCGATGGTGGGTTCCTTCTCGACCATTCTGACAGGCGGCCGGCCAAAACATCGAACATGTACAATTGGCGGTGAGCGGACACGACCAAAAGACAATGTTCCGTATCCGGTATGTCGTGCGAATGCGGATGAGGGTTACGGCGTGTGGGATGCACAGCTGGATTCCCGTTGGGTTCAGGGCGTAAGGCGCCCTCTGGCGTAGGCTGAAACGATAATAGGGCAGGCGCAGAGTCTAGGCGCGGGAGTAAGTGCGCTGAGGGGTTGCGTACCCAGCGTTGCCCAAAGAATGTGATTTGCTCCCGATAATTCTCTTCATCGTCAGATTCGTCATCGTCAGCAGACGATGCGGCAGCTTCATCAGTATCAACTTCAGGCGCCGTAAGATCCTCATGTCCCTCTGTGACCCATATATCGATGTAACCAGCCAAATCCGCTACAGCAAAGACTGTGCCGTCTGTAGAGAACTCGGCATGTGTCACGGAGCGTCCGTATTGGCCGGAAGACCCATTCAACGAGTCTCGTGGAAGATGATCTCTGGGCAGTCTGTGCAGAGGAAGTAGTTTGTGGAGTACTCGTGGACGGTCTAGCGGATCATCTGATCTGACAATGCGTGCCGTGAGAATGTCATTCGTTGCGGTGACAATCGCCAACCACTTCCCATCTGGTGTAAAGCGTACGATCCGAGCCCCTACGCTCAAAGGCATCTCGAGCTTCCGAATTCGGAGGCCGGATCCAGCCTCCGGCTTTGTCTCGACCAACTGGAACAACTTCACCTCGCGTATTGTTGCCACAGCGAGCAATCCACCATCTCGTGCCATCGTTGCGGAAGTAATGTTTTCGTCGCCCTGCAAGGCTAAACGGGCCACTGCCTTGGGCTTTTCTGTGCTATCATCCAGACTCTTAACCCGCCATACTCGCAACTCGCAATTCCACCAGCTGACCATGAGTCGCGCGTCGGGAGCGCTCAGCAAAGGCGGAGTGTGCGGAAGTGCTGGAAGGCCACGACTGAGCTCCTTTCCAAAATGTCGAATAGGGACTACAATAGGTTGCGTATCAATACCTACAAAGCATCAGTGACGACAAACACAACCTAGGACATAGCGTGCATCTTACCTCCGGAAGCTAATACGCTGAGTTTTGCGCCGTCGTATGTGGCCATAGCCTTCACATCATGATCGTGGTATCGCTGGTGTGAAACCTTTCGCCACTTTCCCCTTTGACCGGCAATTCCGGGCGCAGTCTTCTTGTTAGATGTATAGAAGCACGTACGGCAATCCATGCCTCCGCTGAATATCATCGTACCGTCGCGTGACACGGCGAGATCAAGGACATCCGCCTCGTGGCCCGAGATTCGTTGGATGTGGCTGTAATTCTTACCGTCGTATATTCGAATATCACCGTTTGAGTCTCCGGAGACGAAATCGCCGTTCGGAAGACACTTGATGTTCCAAACCAGTGTCTCTTTCGGTCCGCCAGGTCCTGCGCTGCCTAGAGAGATGTTCCGGATCACATAGCCATTCCTTGTGTCGTAGACTCGAATCATGCTGTCCGCAAAGCCTGCTATCGCAATCTTTCGGTCTTTGAATGTGACGCTGAGCGCGCGGGCCTTTTTAGCTGTGGCTCGTGTAACGAATTTCTCAAACCTCAAATCGTCCTCCGCAGTTGAGAGCAAGACCAGGGTGCCGTCAGCACATCCCGCAATCAGCTTCTGAGAGGCATCTTCGTCCTGTGCAAACAGCCCTTTCGTAGGGGCCTTCGCCTGCGGTTGCGCTGCAAAACACCACACCTCGCTGTGGTTGCCACTCGAATGCCGCAGTGGTAGCCCAGTCACGAGATCCCATTCTGTGACGCTGCTCGAGTACCCTATACTGAACAACCGCAGCCTTCCCGGTATTATCTTGCCCTGCTCATCCCTTTCGTCCGGCTCCTGTGTCCATGCCAAACCCTCCACGCTTCGATCTTTGGCCCCATGAAAGACCCGCTCTTGCAACCATGCGCCATTTGCAGGGTTCCAAATCTCAATATTCCCATTTGCTCGCCCCAGTGCAAGTCTTAGACAGTCGGGGTCCTTGCCATCATCGGTTGTATCGACCTGGGAGAAGGCGAGCGCATTAATCGCGGAGGATGGGAAAGGCACGAAACGGGATCGATGGATGTCCATGTTCGATAATGTGGAGCTGTGAAGAATTCCTAGAGTGTGAGCAGCTCAGCGCAAGAGCATAAGCCAGCGCTAGCAGTCACAGCGAGAGGCAATCATGGCTATCGCGATACTAGAGAGAAAGAAACCTGCGAACTCTTGGCGCACAATTTTAAGTGGACCTCGACTCGGTCAAATGTTGATCCCCGCCGACGTCACTTCCCGACTTCAGTCAGCCTTCGTGTCGAGTCAAATATCAACACTTTTCTCCAACACCTGGTGGCACTAACAGAGCTCAGGAGGCATTTACAGGGCTCCAATTGCCTTCCATGCATCCTTTTGCAGTCGACCGTGCACCGGATTGGTGTGCCCCTACCTCACGAAACGTAGCCCAACCTCTCGCCCACAGCTGCCCGTCCACGCCCATCAATTGCTGCACCCGCAGTGTCGACGAGCATCTAGAGACAATGAGATGCCTGCAAGGAGATGTGCAGCATGGATACTACTGTTGTGCTTGACATACAATGCTTTGCCTCTCAAGTGGGATGATGGAGGCTTGGGGGAGCAGGCTCTTATACCCGTCCTAGCCGGTCGGCATACCACGGGGGAAACTATATGCTAAGACACCCGCGTCATAGCTAGACCTCTGCGTCTGACTGTGACTTTGTGGATAACCCGCTGCAAAGGAAGGAGCTGCTTCTCTGGCATTTTGGCTTACTCATCGGCGCCTGGTTCCGGTGCGTGTCGTGACGGCCCGGGCGCAGCCCATATTCCAAGTGGACGTCATCACGATCATCATTAGTCACGGCATGTCTGGCCTGCAGCATGATATTAATAACTGCTGGGGAACGCTTTCGCATGGTGTCGAGGTTTCATTGTATTCATTGAAGCCGGTAAACGTGCCGCAAAGCGTCTGAAAATTCGAGGTCGCGCTAGCACGACTCAGCGTACTGTGCTCAGTCTAAAGTGCAGGCTCCTGTCTCATGCTGATATCACACATCGTAATCGAAAATACCAAGGAGGTTGGCCGTCTTTTCCGTGGCTTTTGATAGGCTCCTTTGTGGGGCTCGGTGTTATCCTCGCGACGTTGGTTCACGCTATAAAACAGCCTCGGGCGAAAACGTGACAAAACGTGGAGTATATGAACGCGCGAACAGCGCGCGCTCCCTCTCAGAATCGACAATGTCCAGGATGCACGCGTTGGTTGAAGGTTTCAAGCGCTGCTCCATGCTTTTGTCTTTGCAGATCACTCAGGAGGCGTACGACATGACGCGATAATTGAGTTTGCTCCCAATGTGATATTTCCCGCAAGGCGCAGACACTTGTCGCAGCCGTAATGTTGGTGGCAGGGAGGCTGACGTCTCATCAGCGGACGGGGTGATCTGCAGTGTGCTTAAACGGGATAGCGGCGTAGGAGCGTTGCCAACGGTGATTATCTGCAGCAGAAAAGTTTGCTCGCGGCTGTGTACTGGGTGAGGCATAGACAGATGCTGTGGCCGGGTAACGCATGCACCAAATAAGCGAACGGACACTGGGATAGCCCTCACAGCGAGTGGCCGGGTGTGACGGAGCCCACTTGGGCGGCTTGCTGTGGAAGAAAAGCATCGCGATATGTCATACCGCTATTTACTATTGGCAAAAGCCTCAGCTGTCCACACGAGATGAAAACTCTGAGAAGGTGCATGAGGCAAGGAGGCCACCATGCCGGCTCCACCGCACGCGACAGTGCTTTTCCTCGGATTCGGGTGGGCCGGACATTGGGCACGGAGCGACAGCAGAAATAGTCAGGATCCGTGGTTTCGTCGCGTGGTCGCGTGTGAGGCTCTTTACGCGGTCGCGATCGTGACATAATATCGGGACGAGACGAGATGCAGTGGCTGGACACAAGCGGTGCCGGATGTCGGCTACCACGCCTAGCTGCAGCAATGATTGAAGCAGGCTGAAGCCAAGGGAAGCAGCAACCTGGTCCACGAGCCCTGGTCGGCGATGGAGGCTCCAAACCGTGATGTGCAGCAGAAATTCTTCGCTTGGTTTGCACGATTGAAGAGGATGCCATAGAGCGGAGGGGCGCCTAGCTCATTACGGCCTTTGCTCATGTCTGACATGGTTGCAGGCAGACCTCTTGATTGGCTGCCACCAGGGTTACTCGCAATCGAAGGTCTGCCGGACGTAGGCGGCTCTCTTGGGCCAACCGAGCCCTTACTCTCGAAACAGTATGCATGGATGGGGAGAGGCAATACAGGTAAAACAATGGCTCTTCCGACATCAACGTGTGATCGCAACGATTCCCAAGACCGCGACTCAGCATGCGACAGGCGCGGGCCTCGAAATAGCCTTTAATGGCCGCGCCTGAATTCCCCGCAAACGCAGTCGTCCGGCAAGGGCAGCTCGTTAATGGGTGATTTCTGGGAGGGCAATACGGCGTGGCCCCATGCTCGCGGACTCGCCGCCTCTCAGCACCGCCGATTTTGAGCGTCGAGCTACACTAGCAAGACGCGTTTACGGCCGACGTGTGAGATTACAACGCGAAGCATCAGCCGTCGGGGCGTGGTCAGCATGGCGAGCACGATGAGAGAGAGAGTATTGAAGTCCCACAGACAACAGACATGGAGACATGCACGGAGCGGCGGGGCCCCAGCTAAAGTATGATATCTGGGAGTTCTGCAAGGGAGCCAGAGGATTGCTCCGGTCGAGGCTGGTAGCGAGTACAACGCGAGCGGTTTCCTCTATAGTATATCACCATGCAGGCGCCGAGCCTGTCTGCCCGTGAATGTTCGGTCGCGAGGCTCTGCACACAGGCAATGCGCGCGATGCGACATGGGCGCCTTAATCCGCGCTGCTAAAAGGAGACGGCGTGGCCGGGCGGACGCGCCCCGGCGGGCAAATATGACGATGCTCAGGAGCGTGTTGCGCTGCATCGCGGACGGCTTGGCGAAGGAGCGCAGAGCAAGCCAGGGGAACCACGCCAGCGGCCATGCAGTGCGGGGGCCGATTGCAGGGCGAGGGGCGCCGGCGACGCTGCCTGAAGAAGGGCTTGGCGGGAGGGAAAGCAAGATGTTTCACGCTCGCCGGCGGAGACAGATTGGACAGCAATGGCGGGCGCGAGCTGCAGGCTTGTGTAGCTGCATGCGCTGGCTTCAGGCTGACCGGAGCGCGCTGAGGGACGCTGATTCGAGCGGACGCGACGAGCCACCCAGGCCGGCCGCTCCAAACGAGCAGGAAACGCGCAGGAAACGAACAGGAGACGAGCAGCATATTCAGCCGTGGGTGCGCGCCGGGGACGAGAGGCCACGGCAGCGTCGCAGCGTATTTGTGCGGCCATGCCTCCCATGCTTGCGGGCTGGCGACACGGTCCCACGGCGCCGCACCGTGACTGCAGCGACCGGAGCGACTGGAGCGACTGGAGCGACCGAAGCAACTGAAGCGGCGTCTCCCCTTCTGCCCCTCCCCCCGGGCTGGCCTGGCCGGGATACGCGTGGGCGAGGAGTGGTGTGGTGTGGTGTGGTGGAGAGGACGGGCGGGCGACGCGTGCCGTGTGGAGCGTGTTCCTGGACGTGAGCTGCCAGATGCACCAAAAGGAAAAACCGCCATCCTGAGCCGCGCCGCCCGCACGACGCCGGCCCAGCAGCGCGCGCATTGGCTGCGGCGTGCTGGCGTGCCTTGCTGGGGGTGCTCGCTCCCCCCCCGCCGATGCGGCCTAGTGCCGTCGCTCCATGGTGAGCTCCACCGCTGATGCTGGGCTCGGCTGGCTGTGATTTCTCAAACCCAGCCTTGGCCCGGCGAAGTGCCCTCTCGTCCTCTTCCTTCTCCCTCTCCCTCTCCTCCTCTCCCATCCGCCATCCCTCGCAACGGTCGGAGCACTGAGTCTTGGTGTCGATGGAGTGCTGAGTGTTTCGCCTCTGTCTGCCATAAAACTCTCCCGCCTGCTCCTCGGTCTCCCCAAGCCGGCCGTACTCTCCTCGAATTGGAACCCTCGAAGCGTACAGACCTCTCCTCCTGTACCTCGAGCTCCCTCCATCTCCCCCTCCTCTCCTCTGCCGCTCGTGGCGCCGAGATAGAAGAGCCGTCGCACTCGCTGTCTCGCCGTCCTCTCGTCGTGCTCTGCAAAGAGCCCCCCGTCCTCGACTCCTCGCCAGCCTCGTGCCTCGCAGCGGTCCAGACGTGTGCAATCTGTTGTGTTGTATAGGGTAGGTTCAAGCTCCTTTTTATTCTGCATCGTCGCTCGCCGTGGCCCCGCCTTGTTGGGCTGGTCTGGTGGGCACCAGACGCTCCTTCCCCCTTTACCTGTCCCAGCCGGAACAGAACAGGGAGCCACCGTGGATGCCGGACGACCACCACATCCATCACGACGACGACCACCACCACCACCATCATCACCATCAAGGCGGGAGTGAGAGGATGAGGAACAACCGCTGCCGATGAGCTGGGGACACGGGGCAATGGGTCGCCGGTCGTGGTGAGGGTCAGGGTCGGAGGGCCCAGAGTGGGTCCGGCTCACGATTTGACGTGGACAAGACTTCGACGGCGACTGCATGCCAGACGCACATTTACATTGCAACCGGTGTCTCCCTGTCGACTTGTCTGCTCCACTACTTCGCGTCCTTCACCTCCGTTTGCACGCCGCGTCTCCATTTCTACCGATCAGCGACGCGCCCGCCTTCACCCCCGCCGCCGGGCTTGCAATCCGTCTTCACCTCGTCGGGCATGTCTCCAGCGCCATCCGTTGGTGCCCCGTCTACTTATTCTCCACGGCCGCTCCCGTTCCCGCCCAGCTGTCTCGCATACCTCGCGGCTTGCCCAATCTCCCAGCCGATCAGAAGACGCAGCCTCATTCCGGAACCCAGGACGCTCGACCACACCACCTACCGTTTCGGACAGGTTCATTTCGCACCCTGGGACTCGATCTACCCTTGGTACTCGATGGCTCCGCCGGCAACACACTTTTGTAACCGTGCTAATTACTCACACTCCAGCTGTCCTCCGACGTGGCTACAATTAGCTGGCCCACCCCCTCTCTCGACCCTTCAAGCAAACGGCCGTACTCAGCGTGAGTTACGCCATCATCGGCCCTCCGTACCTACGACTGATATCCTTACTTAGCTCCGTGACTGCCAGATCTGGAATCCGCGCATTCCCCGCTGTCTTGGCGATCCATCTGCCACTCAGCCAACCAGCTATCCGGCGGACTCGTTAACTCGTGCTCTGCCCCATACGAGCTCTCCCTTTGCGGTGCTCGCCAACCAGGACAATAGAAACCGCAATCCATTCCACATCCGTTCCTGCATGCCATTAGCAAGGGACCTGATCTTTCCGACTTCTCTTGTAGCTCTATTCGGTTCTTCCAGTACCTACCTTTCACTCTTTATCGTAATTATCTAATTCTTCGAGGTATGCGAAACCCTTCGTGGCCCCGCGTCAGAATCCTGGCTAGGTAGACGTGCTAACCATTGGTGCTCCAGGCTCTGATATAACGAATCCCCGCCCCACAATACCACGGGGACATTGACCAGAGTCCTTCTTTCGAAAATTCTCAACTACAGTCTTTCTCTTTTGCCTTCCAGGCTGCCACTCCCTAATACGGCCCATTTACCGAGCCATCCATTCACTGCAACCCGAGCGTACCATCGGTCAAGTGTATAGTCATTCCCGGAGACCTGACGTCCACTCTTTCAACAAACTCATAACGCCTTGATCATCATGGCTTACCCCCAACCTCAACCCCGATATGGGCACTGCGACTCCTTCTTCGTAGAATCGCACGATGACGGCTTGTTTGCCGCCCGAGCAGAAGCACGGGAGCGTGCCCGCGCGATAGCCCGCATGCAGCAAAGAGCCATTGCCGAGGATCTTTCAAGACAGACCGCCGACGAGTACCAAGAGGATATCATGGACCACATGGAGTACATGGAGGTCAGTGCTTCATACGCACTCTGTGCTGTTGCCCCATGCTAACAGGACCCAGTCTCAAACCATCCCTGATGTCAACTCAATTGACATTCAGACCGAGATCCAATGGTTCATGCGTCCCTATCTTCTTGATTTCCTCGTCGAAGCACACGCTGCCTTCCAACTGCTCCCCGAGACGCTCTTCCTCGCCGTCAACCTCCTCGACCGATATTGCTCACGTCGTGTGGTCTACAAGCGCCACTACCAGTTGGTTGGGTGTGCTGCTCTGCTCATCGCTGCCAAGTATGGCGACAAGAAGGATCGTGTACCCACTGTACGAGAGCTGAAGTCAATGTGCTGTTCGCTCTATGACGACGAAATGTTTACTCAAATGGAGTGGCATGTACTACAGACCCTCAATTGGATTGTCGGACACCCAACAGTGGACGCTTTCCTCCAGGTCGCTCTTTCAGAAGGACGGTGCGACCCCGAGGTTGAGCACATGTCCCTTTATATTGCCGAGATCGCTCTTTTTCACAAAGAATTTGTCTCGACTAAGCCGTCCGTCATAGCCAGGTCGTCTCTTGCCCTCGCAAGGTGCATCCTTTCACGAAACCAAAATATTGTATCTGAATGGGCCGGTGCCTACGATCCGCAAACCGTTGTCAGCCTCTCCAACCACTTGTACCAACCCTCACAGGTCCTTTCTCGCAAGTATGCATCAACGCATCTGTCAAACGTATCGACTACCGTGGACGACTTTCTTCAACGTCAAGCGCAAATTGCTCGACGGGCTGCCGCCCCGCCGACACCTCCAGTTACCCTTGCTCTGGACGAACCGAAGCCTGTCATGGACGCATATGGACCCCAGACACCCCAGAAGACCCACTACGGAGCTGCCGTCATGCAACACGGGTGCCTCACCCCGCCTATCACCCCCGAGAACGAGCAATTTGGTCACGGCAACGTCAACATGGTCAAGTCTCAACCGATGCCTCCCGCATACCCCACCACGCCAACTCCCGACCATCCGTCCAACATGCATCACGCTCAGTACTACCATAACTCGTACCTGCAACCTCAGCCTCAGTACTAAGGATTTCTCACAGCAACCCAACTGTTTTTGTTGACACCGAATGTCGAATATCTCCATCCACCATGGTGCCCTCGACCCTGGGTCACTTGATAAAGCCATTTCGTTGTATCAAAATTCCCATGTATGAGCGTCATAGCGTGGTCATTTCTCCGGCATTGCAAGCGTTTCTGTTTCTATCTCCTGCGATATCAAAGAGTCCCTTTCTTGTTTTGAGCGATTTCCTATGTCATAAACCCCGACCCTCGAAAAAATTATCCCGGTCGTCTTGTAGGCGGAAAAGCAAGGGTCAATTTGGTGCATATGACACCTCGGTTGGCCCGAGTGCGGCCCCTTGTCGGATATAGTATCCATCTAATTTGGGTCGCCGGGTCTGGACTGGGGTGGTCGAACGGGGGGATAAGATCACAGGCTGAAATTGAATACAGAGATCGCCTGTCACTCAAACATAGCACCTGTGCACTCGAGCTCGCTCGCCGAGTGTCGTTTGCTTCAATGAGCAGATGTACCCTTCTCCTTATTCCCACTTGTTACAAACTCGGTTTCCCCTTTTTTATTAGCAGCGATCATGGCCTTCGGTGGCACTATTGCGAAGGATGTGGTAGGTGGATACACCCAAACCGTGGGTATGAGCTAGGTAGTCACGCTCATCAGATTGTCTTAACCAGCGGTGCTGCAAAAAGGTCTATCAGGAGCATTAGTTATGGAAGCAAAAAAAAAAAAAAGACTACTACCTCATACCGTTATCCTCAAGGTCGCGCGCATAAATTGCATCTCCAGGTGCACAGTTGCCCTACGTTTCAGAGTGTGACAACTTGATGGGCTCCAAAATGTTTCATAGGCCAGGGTGTCGCGGGCTTGCCAGTGAGCAGTTTTGGGCGAGTAGGAAACCGTGGTGCTTCCCTGAGCCCGACATCATACAGCCTATGCCGCAGGGTTGGTGTTCGGCATGGTGGGTTTCATGGGGATTATGCTGTGTGGACATCTTTTAAGACTTCGTACGCTCTGGTCCTGAGGCTCTTCCCTTTTACATTGACGCTGCATTGCAACGGAAAGTATGGCTCCAGTAAGCGCTCGGCTACCTACTGTGCAGGAGGAGAGGACAAGGGCTAATGGTGCAACGCGGTAGCCTTCGATTTCAATATTTATCCTACGACCACAAGTGGCAGGCTACAAGTCGCTCTCAGTATCGCCCTACTCAGACAACGCGAACGAGCTCTCAGACAATCTCCTTTGCCCTCGCTACGCCGAAAACGACACCTCTTCCGCACCTCCTTCCCCCGCCTCAATCGAGTCCTTTGACATCCTAGACTCCATCGCCTGGCGACGCGGCTACACAACTCACGAGTCCGGGGTCAAAGCTCGGCGTTGCGAGATACTCCAGAAGCAATGGAAGAAGAACCGAGCACACGTCATCGCCATCGTGCTTGTCCTCACCCTGTTTGTGGTCGGCTGCTCCGTCGGCGGGTACCTAGCAGTCCGACAAGAGAAAGTCCGTACAAAAGATACATGTATCGCCCGAGGAGGCGGAGACCGATGTAAAGAGCCCGCGTGGGCGAGGTGCATAGCTCTCAACGGAGTCGGATACTGCGAAGGCGTCATGTGAGCGGCCTTACAAACGGAGCGGGACTTCAGCGTGCGTGCCTCAATACTTTTGGGCGAGTGGATGTCGTGTGTTGTGGCGACAGGGAGGGCCTGGGGCACTGGAAGGATTCTCGGGGAACGTGTGGCATGGCATGCTGTTTTTGTCATCCCTTACAAGGATGCTCAGCGCGCGCTAAGGACATGGAATAAGGGTAAGGCGAGTTCGAGATGAAGTTATGAGTGGTGTTGGTTTATTGGGTTTCGGCGCCCGAACAGCGACTTTAGGGTCTGTTAGCATGACCGGGCTGGTTAGATTACGTGCAGTTGAGTTGGTGTGATGCGTTGGCAAGTTATTGCTGGGTTGACCCTGGGCGTTTCGCATTGTGGCTGCTGAGCTCTAATCTATGGCTCGTTGAGAGATGAATCGCAATTGGACATGATAACAAAAAGTGCTAGAATCTGGTTGCTCATATTGATGAGCATAGTGTTTGATGAAGGGATGCATGTGCACTTGAGATCCAAGCCTGCACGACCACATAACCTTATCGAAAGAAACTTAACTAATTCCCACCCTCGCACACCATTCGCTGTCGTCGCCGTTCGCATCACGCCCTTTTCAGTTGCCCTCCAGTCCTCTTGCTTTTTCCCATCTGATCATAAGATAGCCTCAATTACGCTATACATCGCAGTTTATTGCCTACGTATGGTCATTGGCTTAATCATTTAAAAGTGATCGTCCCCTAACGTCCTGGTATCGCGGCGCAAAACCTCCCAGTCATGTTTCCGCTACCTCAGGTCGCAATCAACAAGCATTGAACGCTCAAGTAAGTAGTTCAGCCCGGACGATGATTAAGGGCCGTAAGTCAGCAGTAGTGTACACTCCATGACGAATGATGGATTAGCTGCAATGGTCACTTGCGGTTCTCGCTTTGTAGTACCTTGATAAGAAATACCTCACAGCGGTCATATCTCGGATTCAAATCTACCAAGCGTCAAATACACACGCAGTGGTTATAACATTTGAAGGTCCCGAGGTCGTGGGCGAGGCACGTGAAGCTTATCGATAACATTTGAACGCCACATCTCCCACATGCAAGTATCGTTCCTCCCCAGCCGGAGACCATCGAATAGCGCTTCAAGTGTACCGTTCAAGTTGAGCTATCCACACATCTCTGATCAGCTTGCGGGATCTTCGCCTCCATCCGCCATGATAGCGATTGAACTTGGCGAAACCGTATCTCAGCCTCCACATCAAGACGACCTTTCTGACCAATAATGCGATCCCGAAGCTCATCCTCATCGAGCCCACAATCTGACAATCCATCGCTATGGTCGTTACTGCTTTTTCTACTCTTGGTCCATATGGCACAAGCTCTATATACGCTTCCCTTGAACCGAGTGATTGAGCTTCGCCTGTGCGAAGAACACTATAGTCGGAACGACCTTTCGACCATACAGCGCGATGGCACGATCCCGGAAAAGCTTTGCAAAATTGATGACGTGCAAAGACAGCTTGCTTGGCTGCAGGGGATTATGGATACCACGTTGGTGGTTTGCGGTACGAGAAGCGAGGTGTGATGTACCTGCGTTCGGCTAATTCCAGTACCAGACTTCGTTGTGACGATTCCGTTCAGCTTTATTGCGGAGAGGTTTGGGGTTAGAGCTGTGCTTCTTTGCAATCTAATACCAAGGATATTTCTCTCGGCGTGGGCCCTTGCGATCGGTGTGTGGCACATTAGCGGACCAAGTTGGCGTCGAAGTGCTAAAGGGATGATAGGAAACTATCGTCACATTTTCCCAACCAAAGCGATTATTGTTGGGCCATTCCTCGCAGTACTTGGCGGAGACTGTGTCTTTCAGTCCACGGTATTCACTTTGACTTCGGCTTTGACAAAAGAATATGTTCAGCGGTGAGTGATGGCTAAAATCCCTGGGCCACTTAACTAAAGGAAAAGCAGGGCTTCATATTTCTCCTACGTCAGCTCAATTTCCTACGTAGTGTCCTTCATGGGTCCAACACTCGCGTCTTTCACCATGAGTCGTAACTTGTGGCTTCCATTCTGGATCAACCTCAGCCTCCTACTATGCGCTATGCTCACCATCCGGAAACTGCCCAAAATGAGGAGCTCTCCCGTATTACCGACGACAAGCCCACACGAGGATTTGGACGGTACCGTTACCGAAGCTGGGCCATTGCTCGCTGGTCGTGACTTGAGCCCGAGCAGGTACGCCACTGCATTTGAAACGCCTCCAGGTATCCTTCAAAGCATGAGACACGCCGTACATAAACTGGTACGAGTAATGACGGGACGCCCAAACTTCCAAGTCCTCTTATGCTCGTTCTTTCTTACTGCTCTTGCGAGCTCGGATACGAAGTTGTTAGTACAGTATATCTCGAAGAGATATGAGTGGACCTTTGCACAAGTAAATTGATATCACCGGAATGAGAGTTACAGTAGACTAACAACGTACAGGCCGGATACATGCTCTCCGCTAAAGCGACCATCAACTTTGCGTTACTCGCAATTATAGTACCACGCATTATACGCACATCAATGTCTTCAATGACAGTGCATGGCTCTGAAGTTCGACTCAACTATCTTGGAGCTGAATTGAGTATGGCCGTGTCGGTGCTTGGAGTGCTTGGTGTGGCATTGTCTTTCAGATTTTGGATGCTGTTAACTGGTAAGGTACCCGAAGCTTTAGTTGTAGATGAGTGGACTGACCCTTATTTAGCACTTATTATATATGCCCTCGGATCCGCTCTTCCGGTATTTACGATGTCGCTAGTAAAATCGCCACTCATTGCTCTTACGGACTCCGATATTCAAGATTTTAGCATTACCATGCTTACCAAAACGCTCGGCTCCTTGGTCGGCGCTCCGTTGATGACCGTGTTGTGGGTTCAGGCAATCAAAATCGGTGGTGCAGGGCTGGGACTACCTTACTTTGTGTCTGCTGTAAGTATATACAACATTACGGTTGAGCAAATTTATACTAACAAGCATCAAGTGTATATACCTGGCTGCGGCTTTGGTAGTGGCACGTTTGAGATTCTAGATATCTCAAATGTTTAAACTTGATGGTCGCTCTGAATTCGACATGTTGCGAACCAGTTTTATTACCTAGTCCCTGAGATTGGCCTTCCTCACATATTCTAAAGGTTGCACAACTGACCCAGAGGGGTGTCAGTACATATTACATATTACCTTACACTCAAGGCGCCGCTATTCTGTACTAATGCCCTTCTGGGCTAGCTTTGTCGACATCATACCCTGACCGTCAGTAGCTTTATGATGACTCCACACAGTCGAAGCTCTCAGCCGAGCTAGCGTTTCTGCTACCTTTATATCTCGCCACGAAAGGATACTTGCAAATTTTCTTCATATATTGCTGAAAGGGCACAGGTGGAGTTTGCGCCTCAAGGAAGTCCGGGCCCGTTCCATTCTCCACTCGAGCGATCGATGATTCTACGGGAATAGTAGGCCTTGCACCGGGAGTGGCACCTAGTCTACAGTGATCCTCCCCTGGAGCTATAAAATAGCCCCCCACCTCCCCCCCGCAAAAAAAAAAAAAAAAAAAAAAAAAAAAAAAAGGATTAAAACACACCCCCAACACAAGGCTCACACCCCGGGGCGGGTGTGGG
>JASJFT010000039.1:252491-282582 GCA_030770425.1 Darksidea phi | reverse complement strand
CCCCCGCCATCCATGTTTCTACGGGAATAGTAGGCCTTGCCCCGGGCGGGGCACCTAGCCACCAGGTCCCCCCCCCCGGCCCCAAAAAAAACCCCCCCCCCCCCCCCCCCCAAAAAAAAAAAAAAAAAAAAAAAATACTCATCGAGTATAACGCCATCCCCAATAGCTACTTCAACACGCTTGCGGTATTGAGTGCTTCCTTGCGGGAAGACGACGGGGTCTGCGGCACCGTGCCACATCACCAGCTTTGCGCTTGGTCTCTGCAGGCCTGACAAATCGGCGTCGACGTTGTCGAAGAACTCGTCGTACTTGAGCTGCGATTCAAGAAAGATATTTTTTAGCTGCGTAGAGTCGATTGTTGCGACGTGGAAGGCCAGATCTTGTCTGAGGAAGTACTGTGTCCAAGTCTTGGGCACGAAGAAGGCGCCAGTCGTCGCATTGGCGAGGTCTTCCATGGGGCTACCAACTGGCAATCCGTACCACAGTCTCTGTCCGCCTATTACCGGCCTGTCCCAGGTCCTCTTAACGACTCTCGCTGGTGTCTCGACCGAGACCCACAGGCAAATATCACACAGTTTGATCACATGATAATTAGAGAACTTTTCTAATTCTAGTATAAAACTCCGCCGACGCTACCCCCCTTCGTCCTATAGAGCCCCTCTTACTTCTGTATTTCTACCTTGATCTCTAGTATGATCTCTAGCTATTTGGATCCTCTATACTCTACCAAGGACTTAAAGAATTAGTTATCTAGATTATTATTACTAATTATCTATCGTAGCCTTATATTTCTAGTTACGGATGAAGGCCTCGTTTGCCGGAGTTAGGTCTATATTACTAGTTAGCTATATTCCTACGTTAATATAGATATACTATATTGAGTACCTAGAGAAGGATCTCGTCATCGAAGATAAGAATACGTAATATTCTATTACTATCTAGGTCTAGGTCTAAGTCTAGGCTTAGGCCCTTAGCCTCCTTTTCCTTCTTATCCTTTAGTTCTAGTTATTATAGCCTTTTCTTTAAAGAATACTACTTCTCGTCGTTAATATTAGAAATATTGATGACTACACCTTAGTAGGTAGCGTTTGGCTTATTATAGGAGATTGGTTAACTTATCGCACTTTATATAGTATACGGTCTTCGATTATAGACTTCTAGATACTTTAGTAGACGGATAGCCTTTTATACCTTCGTATATAGCCGTTTAGTATAGTAGCTTCCTGTACTTAATAAGCGCTACTCCCCTAGTTTATATTCCTTAGTTCTAGTAGTTCCCCTCTCTAATTTCTTACCCCTTTCTCTAGGTTGCGTATTGAGGCTCGCGTCGGATAAAGCTAGTATTAGCTACATACTATTCTACGGTTGGCCGACGTTAAGCGTTCTACTCTTTTTATATATAGCTAAAATTTTAGTACTAGTCTTTAGATATATATAATTCGTTATTAGAGTATAAAACCCACATGTAATAGTATAGTCGCGTAATGTAGCTTTTCCTTAAAAAAAAAAAACACTCTCGCAACTTCGGGCGTAATCTCAATCTCCTCTCCATGGACCTCAACCTTCTTGATCACCGAGAGCGGATCGAACTCATACTCCCAAGGCTCTGCCACAACACCGTCCTTTACACTATCCGCCTCGTCACAAGTTTCGATTGCTGCTGCAACCACAACATTCAACCCTTCCACTGACGGATACGCCCCCTCGTCTTTCATTATGACTTGTGACCACAGGTCGGCTTTGACGTACATTGGCCAGTATATCGCCGGCGCCCCAGCCAATATCCCATCAAAAATCTCTGGATACTGTTGTGCAGCAACAAGCCCCTGCCTTCCCACCGGTCGAACAAGCCAACGTGTTGTCGGTTTCTTGCCATAGAAGCTCTCGGTGACTGCTTTGCCCAGCACTGTCATATCGCACACGGATTGGGACACAAAGTTCGTCAGCGGGCCTTCTTTCACGCTTCCATCTTCTTTCAGAGCCCCTTTCTCCGGAGTTGAAGAATCAGCGTCAACATCAGCATTTGTGCTCACGGCCGCGATGCCGTTAGCCACCGCTGGACCAAGGGTCGGTTGGCCATAACCTGCGGCCCACCCACTGCCACCAAGAGCTGTGAGGGGCCCGTTCCAAGAGGACAAAGGCCGTACCTGCGGCCGTGAAAGATGCTATGACTTCTATCATCAAGTTTCTGGCCCTCTTAACGTAATATTGGTCCTCATGGAGGTTGCTAGGGGCTCCGTCGTTTGAGACAACTGCCAGCGCTTAGCCGGTGCGCTTCATGCAAAAGACCTCTCTGCGGTTTGTGCAACCGTTGCGCGCTAGCAGTCCGTTCATGGATACCCCTTGTGGGCGAACCGCGCATGGGCCAAGTTTGGTCCGGATTTTGCACTCGTGCTGCGAGAACATGCAGTTAGAATATCAGACAGTACACCGGCGCCTGCAATCTCGATTAAACACTTCCTCCTTTTTTATTAGCAAAAGACCAAATTCAGGCCACTAGCTTCGACTCTCTTGGGAAGGTGACGTTGTCTACAGTCATCGTCTGATACAATTGGCGGAAGGCTGGAGGCCCTATCAGACTAACGATCCCGCTCTTAGGGCACGGCCTCGGAAATGAGGATTTGCATCAGTTCGCGTACGAGTTTGAAATTTTGGAAGATGACCCGACCAGGCCCTGTGCACACTGCATGCCGTTAGAGGCAGTTAGGCGTCCGCATGCACAGCCAATAGCGTCCCATCAGTCGCGCTGTCGACAAGGATATGAATCCTACAGCTGAAAGAGGGTACCAATTTTGGGGGTCATCATGGCATTTGGTGTGTTGGGTTCCCCCCTTCCGCGCTGTTCTTCTTCACATGTGTCTTCCCTCAATTACTTCCTGTCCTAAATTACACTCATTGAGCATTTCCTTGATGCAATGGCGTCGCTAGTTTCTTTCATGATGCTGCTCGAAGCCATCGCGCTAGTGGCATCCAACCCAGTGATTACACCACGACCGACTATTACAGCACCAGCACGTATTAAACGATCCCTCGACATAGCCGACACTTGGACAGGATGGTATGAAGACACAACTAATGGCGAAGTCTTTTGGACGTCCTACACTTTAAAGGAGGACTACGTAATGGTCTCCACCAGTAATGCCGTTTTCCTATGCGACACTACGCAGACGGAGTGGGAATCGAGCTGCTCAGCGAGTTTCCCAACGGCATGTACAGGGACAACGGCCTACTTCCTAGATGGCGGCTCGAGCACTTGTGCCGACACGTGTAATGCGGACACAGTCTTCACATCAAATACAATGGACGCGAACGCTAAACATTGGTACGGATGCGTTGGACGAAATGCGCTGTTAGTCTTTGAAGTCGAGCCCACTTCCACTGAGACTCCATCACCCACAACAACTCCAACCACATCGCCCGACCCGACAACGACCCCAACCCCAGGCCCTTCAACCACACCAACTCCCTCACCGACCTCATCACCAGTCCCCGCAGACTCTCAAACCCCCGCGATCCCAAAAACCTCCGCAAGCAAAGCCTGGGTAGCAGGTCCTGTAATAGGTGGCCTCGCCGCCGCTGGCATCGTCGGCCTCCTCTTCTTCTTCTTTCGACGCCGCAAACAAAATGCCGAAAGCCCAGCCTACCAACCCGCGCCACAGATGCAATCGCCACATTCGTACCAAAGCCCCAGTTTTGCTCACACCCAAAATGCGACATCACCAAATATGCCATCGCACATGGATCCCAACGGGTACTATGGTCACCAAGTCACCGAGAACAAGCCGGACAACTTGTCAGTGTACAGTCACACTATGCCGGTGGGGCAGGCTTTCGCGCCGACAGAGGGGACAATGCGGATGCCCGCTGGTGTGAGTGAGTATCATGGCGCAGAATCCCAAGATTCTATAAGAGGTGCCGCCCATATGGCCCCTCCTGTAAGTGAGCTGTCTTGCAACAGCCCAACACACGATTTGCCGGAACTGGCAAGCACGACGAATGCCCGGTGAGGAGGAATACGATGAGGCGGTCGGGGGCCTGGCCTCTTACACTCAGAACATAACTGGAGATGCAGTGATGGCGCAAATGCTGAGCGAGCACTTGGCGGGGTATATCGCTCTGTAACGACATATTGCTTGGTCTAACCTGCCCAGATGCTAAATGTGTATACTCTTGATTGTATTTATCACGCGTTGATACCCATGCGAGGCAGAAGCAGGGAATTGGAGACGGTTGTGAAAGAAATTTGGAAGATATATGGACGCTCTACATAGTTCGCAAAGACTCGGCATGGGTGGCTACCCAGACTTCGTCAACTAGATAGCGCATCTCTAGATGTAATGGTATTTATCAGTTTGAAACTAATAAGAAAGTACACGTTAGATTCTGAGGACTGTGGGGTATCATATATCAAAGCTGCCGCAATGCCGCCTAGTACTGCCACCATCAGTCGCGTTTTCGCTAGTATATAGTGCCACTTGAAAAGATTTCATCTTGTCATCCTTTCCCCTAAAGCTTTATCAATCATCATGGATCCTCGTCATCCGAAGGGACTACCCTCTTCCTCTTCGCGCTAGCACTAGGACGAGGCCCCTCCCGCTGCTTACGCTGCTTGACGGGCCCAACAGGCGCCATACGGCGCCGCGTACGCTTGCGCCCGGGACGAGATTCATACGCGTCGTCTAGATCCGTCGCGCCATCATCCGAGACCGGTACATTGAACTCACTCGGTACGTAGTCGTCTCCATCGTCTGACTCCTGAACATCCTGCGACTCACCGAGTATAGAGGGTTGTGTAGATTGTGCATGTTGTGCATCACTGGTTTCTAAGAGGGTCTCGTTAGCGAGAAAAGGAATTGCTCGTAGTGGTCCATACCATCTGGTGTATTGACTTTGCTTCGGGGGAGGATACGTCGGGGGCCCATGAACCTGTTATTCGGAGCAGACTTTCTCGCCCGCTGTGGAGCACCCGCTGAATTTGCAGATTTTAGTGCAGTCTGTTGCTTCTCGTCTTTCTTAGAAAGCGTAACTGCAGGAGCTTTTGCAGTCTGACCCTGTCGTCCCTTCAATTTGGCCTTCACTGCTACCAGCTTGCCGTTGGCTCCATTCGGCTTTTTGCTCTTGCCACTAGTCGACCTTTTCCCACCAGGCTCTTTGAAATGCTGCGTCTGCCATTCCTCATAATTGTAGCGGAAGAACAGCTCGGTGCCAGCCGCGATGTCCTTTCTCGCGTACAGGCCGATGCGATGGACAGTATTGCAGAGCAAATTTCTAGGGTAGCAATTAGCCGAATCTTCGCTTGAGTTATTTATGAAGCGCGTTTTGTTGCCGAAATGAGTGGAATCAACCACTTGCTCTATACATGTATTAGCGGGTACCATCTGCTTTCCTAAAAGTGACCAACCTTGGTTCAAATTGAACAGATACATGGTCTTTTGCTTGTCGTAGATAATGGCTCTTCGGTCCATTTCAGATAATGTGATGGTCTCGCCTTTGTATTCACCCAGGAAGTCATCCGCCTTAACGTCTTCACCCGTGTACAGACCGAAACCGTGGACCTCGGAGTGTCCAAGTAGTGTTTTTTTTTGAACACCTCGCTGGAGAGCCACATTGCAACACTTTCCCCTTGGTATGTTGTCCTTGTGGCGATTGATCGGATCCAGAATTTCCCTTGCGCCGCAGCTCCCGCACATATCCGCGTCGCATTCTCTGTCCATTTTATGACAGAGGCAGTGTTTGGTACCGCAGAGTGATTGTTTTCCTGTTGTTTGCGCGCAAGAGCAGCCTGGAAAACGCCTTCTGCACGATGTTGAACATTTGCAGCTCTTCTCACACGTGATATTTTCCCTGTAGCATCGACACTGAGCCTGATCGCACGTGCCTTCATGACTGCACGGATAGAACGGTTTTCTGTGCTCCCATTTTGCAGCATTGGTGTAGCGTAACCACCAGTCGCCTTTGAACTCGCCAACCGGCCTTGTAATCAGTTCCTCATCTTCGTCTTCGAGCGCTACATAGGGAGGGAGAGTGTGCGTGTTGACAGCGTGGCGATAGTTGACCACTTCCTCAACATCAGAGCCGCTCATAAACTCAGCGCCTTCGTCAGTCTCAGATGCTGCATCTTCACTTCTAGCGTTCCCCAGATCTGCTAACTCGCTGTGGCTTTTTTGAGACTCGGTAACCATCGCATCCTCCTCTTCTGGGTGCTCCCTCAACTCCCCGTGGAAGAGGCAGTTGTGCATCTGGCAGATTCTGCACATAGCGCTCTTATACCTGAAATCCGGGCACTCTGTATTGACCTTTAGCCGCCCGGAAATCTGCTTCCGTAAGAAATCGCTTCGACGAGCTATGTGCCAGAGATCAAAGTTGCATTGTTTCAAGAAGGACGAACAGGTTAGTGCGGCAAGCCGCAGATTAACAGCAGTCGGCTGCGGGAGTCGTTTGAGCAAACGACCCCATTTCGGCACATCTCGATCGAAATTGTCGTCCAATTCTAGTTTTCGCTTTAGCAGAAGCGGCTCGAAGTCTGCGGTTCCGTGTGTAAGAGTGCTATTGATGCGCTTAATATCGACCTCCGATGCTAAGTGCCAGTACAATACATCTTCCCATCCCAACCCAAAGTCTGCTAACAGAGAATCAGCACTTGGGCCATAGAACCTATGGACATCCGACAGCAGGTCGTGCCACGGTTGCGTGACATTTTTCATCTTGTAATGCTCTCCTAGGTCGGTTTCCATATCTTTCAGGTCCATTTCGCCGGGGAAGTACGGCCAATTCAGTAGACTCTTCTCGTTCTCGGCGAGGACGTTGTCCTGTAGGCTTACATATTCACGAAATGCAGGGACATCGACTGCTGTGGAGCGGTATCGGGTGATGGGAGCGGTGATCTTGGATTCAATCCCATTCTTGATGCGGGTTTTTGTGAAGATTTCTTGTGTGAAATATAGGGACTTTGTGTCCTTATGCAATACGGCCGCTTGAATGGGTTGCATCTTCTTGAATGGAGAATACGTTTGAGCATATCTGTCGGCTCCAGTAGGTGTGAGTGCACTGCCTTGCACTATTGATCGCTCCTTCAATCGACCTTCGCGTTCAAAGCAGATTCGTTGCCTCTGCAAACAAGCTCTGACAACTTTTGCATGAGTTTCGCGAACTTTCCTTAGATGTTGCTTCAGGCACTCATCCACTCTCGCTGAAGTGGTTTCAAGGTTGTGCGCGTTAATAGGCGGCATAACGTTTGCAGCTACTTGCGCTTGAACTGGTGGGAGGACGATGTCGCTGATACCCTGCTTTGGAATCTGCTGATCGTGGCATGGTTGGTCATAGGCAGAAGTGCTCGGTGTGTTTGAAGAGGAACCACCTAGTCTGTTGAGTATTTTCGTTGGCACATCGTTTCGTGGTCTCGAGTCGTCTGATACCGGTTTCGGGCGAATCCTCGGCGCTGGGCCTGGCCCAGCAGGAGCGGACTTTCTCATGGTGTTCTGAGGCTCATCAGGTTGAGAACTCTCTGATACAAGTTGTTTGCTCCCTGGAACATGCGCTTCTGGCGTAGGCATTTTCTCAACATTGCCTTTGCCGCTCTTCTCAGGCTCCCGACCTACTGTCGGCGCTGAGCTTCTAGGGTTTCGGTCTAGGATGTAATGAAGCCTTGATAAGCCGACTAAGGTCGACTCGACTTGTGCTTGATTGTCGTGTAGGAAAGAATTTGTTCTTGGAGAAGAGGGAACAGGGGCTTGCTTTGCGGGTACTTTTGGAGAGAATGCTGGTTGCGGCGTTGGTCTGAGAGGAATGTCCAAAGGTGTATGCGTGTTTTGCGTGTTTGGACTTCCTTTGGCCGTGGGATTAAGTGAAGAAGGAAGGACCGCAACAGAGACAGGGGTCGATTGTTTATGTAGCCACTCTTCAGGGCCGGTTGACGGTCTGTTGACGCTAGAGTCTTCAGTCGTGCTTCCCTGACAATCAGGTGTGCTGTCAGGGCCTGTTGTAAGTGGTGCAAGCGGGCCTACTTGGGCTGCGTTCGGCTCAGATCCTGCGCTAAGTGGTTTCGCAGCATCGGTTGTCGTCGTGGCATTGATCGGATTATCAATAAGACTTTGACGCTGTGCCACGGTTGGGTCTGGAAGTGCTGGCTGCTTTGAAGTCTTGGTCCTGCTTCTCAACGCATTCGCTCTGCTTGACGGTCCACGGGAAGGTTCTCGGGAGCGGTAATCCCCACTGTCGTCGCTGATCATGATGGAGTCGTCGTGTGGCATCGAACACGATTTTTGTCTCCGGCATCGCGGTTGCTCCTCGTCATCGCTACACGTCAGATCAATGACATTCGATGGTTCAAGTGGCCTACAAGCCCGTTTCGGTTTGGGTGGAGGTCTCCGATCCTGCCAATCAATGTCCACGTCTATAGGTTCCAGAGCGGATCCCTTGGTCATGGCTGCACGCCGACCTGCTGTTGCAGTAGCGACCGGGTTAGATGAACGCTTGTCGTATTGGAGTTCGGCCGCTGATAGCTTGATGGAGAGTGAGATTGCAAGAGGTGAACGCCTGAGCGCCCGACTAAGGAGCTATGCCCACGCGCCACGCTAATGCGTCGGCACGTGACCAAAGTTGCTTGAAGCTGTAGGAGCGAAGGGTGGGAACAGAGATACTGCTATTCTGTAGCAAGCCACGAAAGGTGCGATATTTGTTCGACAGAACGCAATCTTGATAGGAAGGCCTCTTGCAGACAATTGGGGGCTTGCGCGGCGATGGCACAAAGGGAAGAGCAAGCGGCGATGTTACATATGTACCGTCCGTGTGCACGGACCATCATGTTTGTTTACCGGACCGTCATTTCCATCCCAAGCGATCCACGAGCGCTTGAGCATCACCACCACACTCCCCGCACCCCACCCACAATGGCAAGTGATGACGGCAAAGAGAACATCGCCGACGGGCTCTTTGCCAGCGCGTCTTTCAAGGCGCCTGCCTCGTCCCCAAACAAAGCCCCGAAATCCGCCAAAAAAACGCGCAGCAAGAGCATTGGACCTGGCGGTCTGGGGGCACTGGAGGAGCCCGCACTGAAGGAGAGCAACGGAAACCGGCGCAAGGTGCGCAACTATGCGACATGATTTTGCGACCTAGTTGCTAACTATACGCAGTCTGCCTTCGTCCCTGCAGTCAAATCTATCCTTTCGTCGAATGATGAAGACGAGAGAAAGCGACGCGAAGCACGGCGCAAATCGCACGGTATATTTCACTACAATGAACCCTTGGCCTCATGCTTACTCCGTAACAGCAAGGCGACGCGTCTCCTTCGCTCCAGAGGCGACTCTCCATACCTGGGACGTGGTAGAGTACCTGCGCGATGCGACCTCCTCCTCTGCATCCTCAGACGCTACTAGGCGCGCCTCAGGCGTTTCCCAAGCATCCTCCCATACAGCGCCCACGCCTGACTCGGACACTGAACCTCCTTCCACACCACCTGACCTCGTCGAGGAGTCCGAACCAGAACCGGGTTCTTCGCCTGCCAACCAACGCGATCTTCATCAAAAGAAGAACCGTCGCCGCAGCTCTGGCATTCCGCCCATGAACTTCAACAATCCGGATGACGTTTTATCCTCGAGCCCGCTGAGCGGAGACAATGCCTCTCCTGGAGTCGCCGACTTAGAGCAACCTTCAGACGACGATGAGGCACCCGCAGTGATTGATGACTGGTCCGCTTCAAATGATGACTCTCAGAGCAGCGCAAAACTGGATGCCGCGCTGCGCCAGGCCGCTGCTCAAGCTGGAACGCAGAGGCTCGACTTCGACGAGGAGGACGAGTTGTCCATGGTTATGGCAGAGGATGAAATCACTGCGTCATTCAAACCCTGGGCGCAAAAAACAGCGACTCCGGACCAAAGAATTAATGACCCCTTCTCGCAATCCCCATCAGCTTTAGCGAATGCTGAAGGTGACGATGAAGACATGAGCATGGACATTACACGGGCTATGGGTAGAATTGTTGCTCAGCCCAAGTCGGACAGCCCGGCATCCGATGACATGAGCATGGAGCTCACCATGCCATTGGGCAGCATCCAGGCGGTTGGTCCCAAAGAGAACACGAGCCGGAGGAAGAGCCTCAAGCGCCCCGTATCATTCTTAGATGCCTCACAGGGCAGTCCAGCAAAACGTCCCACAAGCCGCCGGGCTAGTCTTCGACAGTGCGTCGCCCAAGATGACAGCCCAACTCCCGATGACCAGACAATGGAGTTCACCATGGCCATTGGAACCATTAAGAGCCAAGCTTCACCGAGACCTAAACAGACTTTGGAGAGGCGAACTAGCTTGGAGGCTTCGTTTGCTGATAAAACGATGGACCGCACTATTGCTGTAGGTAGCATTAAAGATGCCCAGTCAATGAATACAATCCATGCAACACAGGAGAGCGAGCCCGAGGACGAAGACTTGTCCATGGAATTCACCCGCGCGGTTGGTCCTGGCATCAAGCATGTGAGCAACGACATGAAGACTCCAGAGAATCCTAACTTTGCGGCGGACAAGTTGAAACCCAAGGCCAAGCCCCCAACACCACGGCAATCACCGAAAAAGTCTCCAGATCGCCTCAAGGCACCAGACCTTAGCGCTACTCGTTTCCTGTCTCCACTGAAGGTAGCAGAGGCAACACCTACAAGGTCTCCTAGACGACCGCGGCAAAGTCTCAACGTTGCGACACCAAAGGCTCAGCCACTTCAACAACGGATCGAAGACTTTGAGCCATCGCCTTTTGTACACAGCGACCCGCAGAGCGCCTCTAAGTCTGTACATGACGTCTTTACACCTACAGGTCAACCTCGGAATGCGCCTCTTCACATTCCTGATGATCCGGTCACTGCTCCGATTCTCAATCGTCGTCGCTCTTCCCTGTCTACAGTCCAGTTCAGTCCGCTTGCTGTGACGTGGGAGGAGCCGACGCTGAGGAGCACCACGCTCTTGACGAACAGCATCAAACTTCTGTCGACACCGCGGAAACAGACTCTAGCATCTCCTGTGAAGCGTGGAATGACTCCCAAGAAGTCCCAGACGCCGCAGAAGGTGACGACCCCCAAGCAGAAGACACCAACTTCGAAACGAGCTACGCCGAGGAAGAGCATGAGCCCCCAGAAACGAGTCGCTTTTGGAGAAAACCCGGATAAGGAAAATGTCGCTGATGAAAGTGCCATCGAGAGTGGGGTGGAGGTTGAGCGCATTTCGCTTCAAGATTTCCTTGAGCTAACTCGGATCCGCTTCATGGATCTAAACACTACCAAGAGACGACATACTGCTGCTCCAGCCGCCTTTCACGACAAAGAGATAGAAGAGAAGGTGGAATCTTTGGACCAATACGTGGTTGCTGGTGCTTGCACCCTGCCCGAATTTGAACTGTACCAGCACGCATGCCACGAAATGAAGAAGTACATTGCAGACGGTCGTCATTTCGTCCGGACTATGGAGACGAATGTTATGGAGGAAAATCCGTTGTTGTTCAGCGAATACCTCACTGCACCGCCCGATCAGCGCGTCATCATGGACAATCAATTTAAAAACCTCAAAACCAGCGCTCGTCTTGAGGCTCGAGGAGAGTGGTATGGCTGGAGAAGCTCACTTCTTCAAGATCTTAAGACTGGTCTGCTGGGTACAATGGATGGTTTTAGGCGAGACGAATCGAATCTAGCAAACCAAGAGAAGCTTCTTGATACCGTACTTCCTCCTCTTGCGAAAAAGCATGGGCAGCTAATCCTGGAGTATAAGCAGCTGCAGCAGCGGCATGATGAGTTGAACAGCTGTGATCGTGAAGAGCTGGAACAAGTTAGGGAGCAACTCGTCACGTTTAATGCGAGGCTCCAGGAGAAGCGCATACTTGTTGCACAGCTGCAAGCAGAGCTCGCCGAGAAAGAAGCCCGCATTGAGGCGGTTAAGGAACGCAAGACTGAATGTGTAGCAGAGATCAAAACTGCGGAGCGTGTGCGAGAGGAGTGTCGCGGTTGGTCGACGACTGAGGTCAGTGACCTGAAAAGTAAGTTCCCGTCTGCGCGTACCATATAGGTTAGCACTAACAACTCATGTAGCTAAAGTCACCGCTCTTGAGGTGACCCATGGCTGGAGCATCACTTCCGCCTCGTCAAACAAGATTACCATGTCCCACATCAACGATCTTGAACTTTATTTCCAACCTTCTGCCTTTGCGACGGGTAGCGATACTCCCAACGCGTCCATTTCCCTTACATACGTCGGCGATAGTGCCACACCCCGTCCACGGCCTTTGACAACCAGCAAGCGCTTCTTCTTACAGCTACTTCGCGCTCACCTACATTGCATTCCTCAATCCCAGACGCGCGTTGCAGAGCTGCTTTCGCTCATCAAGGCTGGATGGGCTACGGCACTTGCAGTTGCTGAAGGAGTACGCTGGTTGGAGCATACTTATATCACCGATGAGTACATACTCTCCGATGAACGCATGGCCATCTCTTCGAGTTTGCTCCTCCCCGCCGTACAGACTAAGGTCAGAATCACATTCGACATTGGTGTTAGCCTAGCCACAAACGGAATAGAAACCGAAGTCGGAGCAAAGGCTGAGCTGGTTTATGGTGAGAAGTATAGCCAAGAGAAGATGGGCGCTTTTTTGCGCGACTTCTGTGGTAATCAGGTGAAGGACGAGAAAGATATGACGGTGTGGGCCGACGCGGTTTCAGATTTGGCTGCTAGACTCAGACAGACCGGTGCCAAGGGCGAACGAGTGTGAGCTTGGGCAGATTTGGATGTCTTTGGTGTTATTGCGAATATGCTAGTGCGGAGATTTTATGCATAATGATGGGATGTGATGGTGTTGGAGGGTGGGGTTAGGTATTACTTGGTATTCTGAATGACACGGTTTCATTCCTTCAGCTATCAATTATCCTCAAGTGTTCACCCAAGACTGATCATCAACGTGCAGGATGTTGGAAAGAGGAAAGCGCCACGTCTAGTATAGTCTAGCGTCTCCCCACCGGAGAAATTCTAACAAGCCTTCATCCGCATCAACTTTCCGGTCCGACGCCATTTCGAACTAGCTTGGGCTTCTCGGCGGATGATATGCCGAGATGTTCGTCTTTGAAAGATGACGAAGTCGAGTCAGGCTATGTTATGTTGGTTCCCAGACCCCGGCAGACCGGTGTGGCGCACTTAATATGCGGAAAATGAGTCTAAGGTCTGACATATATAGCTAAGTTCGAACTTCCTTCTTGAGTCTCCTCTTGATGTTATGTACAGCGACTTGATACCTGCTTGTTAGCATCATGTTCTATCTTGTCATTACCCTTCTCAGTCTTGTCCTTGTCGTTTCCCCATTGCCTATCTACAATGATACCCTCATCGCTAAGCTAGGCTATGGGACCTTTCGTGGCGCGTACTCATCTACCTACAACCTAAACTACTTCCGCAAAATCCCCTTTGCTGCGCCCACGACAGGTTGCAATCGCTTTCGCGCGCCTCAACCACCCATTTTAATCACCAATGGCACGTTCAATTCCGACCAAGCGTTTGATATGTGTCCCCAGCGTACCACCAACGGCTCGGAAGACTGTCTCTACTTAGGCGTGTACTCGCGGCCTTGGACTCCGTCACAACCACTGCGGCCTGTTTTGTTGACGTTCTACGGCGGTGGTTTCGTACAAGGAAGTGCGACCTTCAACATTCCACCTCCTGGCTTCCCAATTCTCAATGCAAGCCAGTTGAATGATTACATTGTCGTATATAGCAATTATCGCACTAATGTCTTTGGATTTCTTTCTGGGAGGAAAATTCAAGAATCTGCCGAGACGGAGTTGAATACGGGATTGCTGGATCAGAGGGCAGCGCTGGAGTGGATACAATCTTATATCCACATCTTCGGGGGCGACAAGTCTAACGTGACAATCTGGGGCCAGTCCGCGGGCGGAGGGAGCGTTATTGCGCAGGCGATTGCTCAGGGGAATAAGGAGAAGAAGTTGTTCTCGAAGGCCATGGCTAGCTCTCCATTTTGGCCGAAGACATATCGGTATGATAGCCCTGAGAATGAAGAAATATATGAGGCGGTAGTTACTCAAGTGGGCTGTAAGGGAGAAGAGGATGAAATAGCTTGTTTAAAAAGTGTAGATGTGCAAACTCTACGAGATGTCAGTCTTCCACTCACGACAAGCCACCAATATACCACCTCAACGTTCACATGGGGCCCCGTCATCGACGACAACTTTCTTTTCACACCGCTATCAGATATTGTAAAGAATGGGGATCTAAATGCGGACATGGTTCTGACATCCTACAACCTGCACGAAGGGGAGAACTTCATTCCGCCAGGTTTCTCCTCATTGGCGGGATCTGGAGGGTTCAATGCATCAACTACGAGTTTCTACGGCTGGCTACAGGGATTCTTGCCTGGTCTCGATGGCGAGGAACTGGAGGAAGTGAAGAGGCTGTATCCCGTGGTTGGAACTGCGGAGGAGATCAACTGGAACGCTACGTATGAACGTGCGGGCCTGCTATACAGAGATCTTATACTCGCATGTCCGGCATACTGGCTCGCCGCTAAAGCCTCGAAAGGATATCTTGCCGAATATACCATCAGTCCAGCAAAACACGCCTCAGACACTATCTACGTAAGCCCCACCTTATCATCTAAGTCATTCAAACGAAGCTGATGAACCCGACCGTAGTGGAACACCCTCAATCCCGTTCAACAATCCGATCGCCTTATCTATGAGGGTTACACTGGCGCAATGGCTAGTTTCATTCAAACGGGCGACCCGAACGCGCATAAGATTACGAATGCGAGCGTTGCGGATGTGCCGGAAGCAAAGGATGGGAAGCAGTTTGTAGTACGGAACAATGCGGCTAGGATCGATGAGGGAGGGATTGGGATGCTGGAAGGGAGGTGCGAATTTTGGTTGGGGGTTGCTGGGAAGGTACCTATGTGACGCTCCCCGCAGAATCGGGTGGATTATTTTTCCATATTACCTCGAAAGGGTAGCCTCACTAATACGGCAGTTTTTTCCGCTGTCGTTGGGGCTCGCTGCAAAGGCTCAAAGTTTACATTAGGAAAGAGGACACGAAAGGACGATGTGGCTCTCAGGGCTTGAACTGAGCACTGTACATGCCTTGCTATATTTAGATTCACCAAAGCATGTCTTCAAGGTTATGCTTCTGAAGGTCGAGACAGCTCTATTCTCGTGTATAGGGTATGGGTATAGTATCTCTACTGTGTACAAACTCCTACTGTGTTTCATGCGGACCTTAGAAAAGAAACTCCCACTTTGCAAATCTAAAACAAATATGCGGGTGTACCCGTGAGGTGGGGCGCTGCGCAGGGGTCGGCATGAAAGCGACTGCATCCTACCTGGGCCCTGGAGCATAAGTGTCGTGATGCCTTAAGACGGGCCCGGGCTAAATGCTTCCATTCTGCTTACGATGCATCTCCACGTCCGCCTCGAGTGGCATCGTCGTCTCTAGAGGCTGGGTAATATGCACATTCCTTGGCGTGTCTCCAAACCGCCAGTGCGGGTGTTCGTGGTAAACCGGCCCGAGTCCGGAAATTGGGGTGACGCTCGCACGGGCCGCAGGCAGAATGCAAAAAAGTGTGGAGAAGCTTTTGGAAGGCACAACGGATCCTTCTACGTTTCTCTGCCGCTCACTCCCCCAAAGTGTCCTCCGCCGACCTTGCATGCGTTGATCCGTCATTGTTCCTTTGCTTCTCCGCGCTCCACTTTGTCGCAGGCCTATTCGCAGGTCTCGGCAAGCTGACTGCAGCTTCCTGCAGTGCTGACCCCTAAAATTCTGCAACCATGGCCAGCGTATCGAGCCTGGCGTACTATGCCATCCACCCCCAACAGCTGCGCTCAATAATCCAATGGTATGCTCCCGGACCCGCGGCATCTTCCTGTGCGCGTGTTGCGGACGGGGCTAACGTGGCGACAGGAAGGTATGGCACAACCCAGTGCACGAGCGGGACGAGCGAAACGACCCCGAGACACTGAGGCGCTGCTTCCACTTCCTCGCCCAGACGAGCCGGAGTTTCGTCGCCGTCATCCTCGAGCTGCACCCTGAACTGCTCGTCCCCGTGGCCGTCTTCTACATCATCCTCCGAGGGCTGGACACAATAGAGGACGACATGACGATACCCCTGCAGCGGAAGGAGCCAATCTTGCGGAACTTCCACAACATCATTGAGCAGGACGGCTGGACATTCAATGAGAACGGCCCGAACGAAAAGGACCGGCAGCTGCTCGTCGAGTTCGATTGTGTCATAGCCGAGTTCAAAAAGATCAAGCCTGTGTACCGGGCCATCATCAAGGATATTACCAAGCGGATGGGCGGTGGCATGGCAGACTATGTGACCAATGCCGAGCAGAACACCAACGGCGTCGACACGGTCAAGGACTACGAGCTGTACTGCCACTACGTCGCCGGTCTTGTGGGTGAGGGCTGCACCCGTCTATTCGTCGAAGCCGGTCTGGCGAATGCCGGGTTGCTAAAGAAGCCGGAGCTGATGGAGTCCATGGGTCAATTCTTGCAGCAGGTGAACATCATCCGTGACGTCAAAGAAGACTTGGACGATAACCGACGGTTCTGGCCGAAGGAGATCTGGTCCAAGCACGTCGACAAGTTCGAGGACCTGTTCAAAGAGGAGAACAAGGAGAAGGCGCTGGCCTGCAGCTCCGAGATGATTTTGATGGCGCTGAATCGCGCCGACGACTGCCTTTACTACCTTGCTGGAATCAAAGAGCAGAGCGTGTTCAATTTCTGCGCCATCCCACAATCAATGGCCATTGCCACGCTGGAAGTTTGCTTCCAGAACTACAACATGTTCAAGAAGAATGTCAAAATCACAAAAGGAGACGCTTGCCAGTTGATGATCGAATCATCGCAAAACCTGCAGACGGTCTGTGAAGTGTTCAAGCGATATCTGCGCAAGATACACAGCAGAAATAACCCTCATGATCCGAACTTCCTCAAGATTAGCATTGCATGCGGAAAGGTGAGTGTACGTGGACAGGATACGCGTCCTGAGCTGACCAGGCATACAGACGGAGCAATTCATTGAAACTATTTTCCCTTCGCAGAACCCGCCGGCCGATATGAAGAACCCAGCTAGCGCAGAGGAAGCGGCGAGCCTGAGGGCGCAGGCCGTAGAGGCGAAGTGGGACAACTTCTACATGATACTTACGGTGGTGTTGACTATCGTCTTCATTACTGGTTTGATGGTAAGCGCCGAGTAACATTGTGCATTATCCATACTGATCAAGTGCCAGCTCGCCGCTGCTTGGTTTGCCGGTGCACGATTCGATATTGCTTGGGCTCAGTTTAAACAGCAGATTGGGGAGTTGCTGTTTTCGACCAAATCCGCGAACGCCAACATCAATGCCACGACAGACCACAGTGAACTATGATCGCTGATGGCTTGGATGTTGTGGCCACTGTACATGTATGTTGATACGTAATTATAATACCCGGTTTGCTTCTCACCAGGTACGAACTGTACGGTATGGTACGGTACGGCGCCTCTCGAATCTTAATGTTTAGTTTCCATGGTGTGCGCACCACGTCGTTCCGTTATACACCATGTGATGCCATAGCACGGATGTCAAATTGCAATTCTGCCACTCAATGGCTGTAGTTGTGCCGCTAGAAGTGCTTACATTGAAAGCCGCCTTGCTCGGAGACGAGGCTGCTCCTGATCACTCCTACTATAGGGGCATGATCTGGAGTGGTGGCGTGAACATTACTCCATTTCTCTCAACACCAAATGAACACGCATTTTTCTTGAACATGAACTCTTTCTCTCTCTCGCTTGGGCTGGCGTTTCTGATGCAGACTGTGAAACAATTAGCGCGCCAAGGGCGAGCGTCACGTGCCGCATGCGCCAACGGCGGGAAAGCACCTGCATTTTCTTCCTCGGGCGACAAAGAAAGGAAAGACTAGTCACCCTCAAAAGTCGTCGCACTCACCTCGCCACCCGCTCGCCGCTTCCGCACCAATAGCAAACAAACAACAAACTCTACGCGCCCTACTCCGTTAGAATTTCGCCCGGCGCGGATTCAAGAAGCTCTCTCTCAACCACCGTCTGCCACCATCTGTCACCACCTGCCATACCCTCTCGCTACCCGCTTGTCCTCGCCCATAGCGCCGCTCGCTATCAGCACACCTCTCGCGCCTCTATCCCACATCTCTCAATACTTGCAATGGCCGACGTTGCGACGGCGCCGAATCCCAACCAGCAGGTGCCGTTGGACTCAATCCCCATCTCGCCCTCCGACAACAACTCGTCCAGCGAGTCCAAGGACCAGACATCCACCAACGCCCCCTCGGACAGTGACATCAGGACCGTCTTCCACGATGCCGAGAACTTCAACGTCAAGCACCCGCTTATGAATACCTGGACGCTGTGGTTCACCAAGCCACCGAGCGGCAAGGTACAATACCCCTACTCACCATCGCGGGGCGTGGCTAACAGGCGCAGGGCGATAACTGGGCCGAGCTACTGAAGGAGGTCATCTCTTTCGATTCGGTCGAGGAATTCTGGGGCATCTACGTAAGTGCGCCCGCCTGTTTTTCCCCGCAGCCTTGCTGACCAGTGCACCTAGAACAATATTACACCCACATCCGACCTAGCGCTCAAGTCGGATTACCATCTCTTCAAGAAAGGCGTGCGGCCGGAGTGGGAGGACGCCCAGAACAAGCACGGCGGCAAATGGGCTTTCCAGTTCAAGGACAAAAAGGCGATCAACATCGATGCACTGTGGCTGCACGTCATGCTCGCGGCCATTGGTGAGAACCTCGAGGATGAGGACGACAATGAGGTCATGGGCGTCGTGGTGAACGTTAGGCGAGGCTTCTACCGCATCGGTCTCTGGACGCGGACGGTCGGCAAGGGCAAGTCTTCCGAGCAGGGCAAGGAGACGCTCACCAAGATTGGCAAGCGCTTCAAGCAAGCTCTGCAGCTCAAGGAGAACGACGCGGTCGAGTTCTCGGGCCACACGGACGCTGCTCATGCTGGCAGTACCCGCGCAAAGGCCAAGTTTGTCGTCTAAGGAGAGACCTCGTTTCACACTTTTACTCTACGTGGGCAAACCGGTATTTCTTACTGGATATGCCCGTCCTACAACTGCTTTGGGCCAGGCTTCTCAAAAGTTCCTTATTGGTACATTCCCCTGGTTGGGTTCAGCTGGTTGATTCTAGCATGGCGTCTACATGGGCGGCGACGGGTGTGACATTGGGTTTCTGACATGAACTTATGGCCGTGATGGGTACATGTGTATACCTCTGGCTCGGAGGCGTGGTAACGTGCTGGATAGACCTAGTCTCTTATCTCGTATATATACGAATGGGACAAATACCTGAATATGATACAAGCTTGCATTTTGCTTTTGTTTGCGTCAGCTGTGGCACAGCTGGCTTTACAATCATTGCGTATCTGTTCCCTTCCGATCTTGGGCTGTGATTCCGAATGTGGCTTGGCGGGTGACGTCGCGCTGTGGCTTGCGGCGGTGCAAAATTCTTACATCAACATGTGCTGCCTCGCGCAGCCAACGCTCGACCGCGCTCCTGACCGTTCCGCTCAACACAGCTTTTCCCAACCCATAGTTATGGTCGTGGACACAGTGTACTACGATGCCCTAGAGGTGCCACCTACGGCGACCGAACTTGAGATTAAGAAGGCGTACCGCAAGCTCGCTATTAAACTGCACCCTGGTACGAACAAACACAGCACAACAAAGGCCTTTAAGCTAACGGAGCGCAGACAAAAACCCCGGCGATGAAACCGCGCACGAGAAATTCCAAGCAGTATGTCCCTATCTACATGTGGAAGTGGCGGGAGAGCTAGGACGGTGGGGCTGACATAGAGATAGATTGGTGAAGCATATCAGGTGCTCAGCGACGAGACGCTACGGAGACAATACGACCAATATGGCAAGGAGCGCGCCGTACCGAGTAGCGGCTTTGGTACGATGCCAACAGGCTTTGTGCCGGTGGTTGAGTGCTGACTGTAGGCAGAGGACCCCGCCGAGTTCTTTACCATGATCTTTGGAGGAGATGCCTTCGTGGACTGGTATGTGCCCTTGTTTGCCCTAAAGATTGATCAAAGATGTTAATATGCTCTCAGGATTGGCGAGATCTCATTAATGAAAGACTTGACCAAGACAATGGAGATTTCGATGCGCGAAATGGAGGAACAGGAAGCCGCCAAAGCTGAAGCCGAAGCCTCCAGCGCCGCTGCTGCAGGGCAAACCACCGGCATAGCGTCCGGTTCCTCAGAGCCGAACGCATTCCCCGAAAGCACTACCAAAGCAAAAGAAACCGAGGCAGCCGCCGAAGCCGCAAAGGTTAAGGAAGGGGAAGGGGGACCGCCAGCTTATGGATCTGTACCACCGCCATATGTCGAGACACCCGCAGAACCCTCCAAACCCACGCAACCCGCGCAGCCTACCCCGCCCTTGTCTGGGACTAGCACGCCTTACTCGGGCCGCGGAATACCAATTCGAGCCGCTATTATGGACAAGTCCGAAGAGGACGCACGACTGGAAGCTGAGGGTGTGACAGAGGCAGAGAAAGAGCTACGGGAGAAGCAGAAGAAGAAGGGTGGTCTCACCAAGGAGCAGCGAGAAGAGTTGGCCGCCTACGAGCAGGAGCGGAAGAGGATCCGGGACGAGCGTGTGCAGACCTTGGCCAAGAAACTCATCGAGCGTATTTCAATATGGACCGAAACAGATAAGGGTGCCGATGTCACGCAGGCGTTCAAGGCGAAGACACAGCTCGAGATCGAGCACCTCAAAATGGAGTCTTTTGGTCTAGAGATCATGCATGCTATTGGCGCAACATACCTCCAGAAAGCCAGTGGCTTCATAAAGTCGCAGAAGTTCCTCGGTATCCAAGGTTTCTTCTCGCGCGTCAAGGACAAGGGCACACTCGTCAAGGAGACGTGGAATACCATGTCCGCTGCTATCGATGCCCAACTTACCATGGAGGAGATGGCCAAGTTGGAAGAGAAGGGCGGTGAAGAGTGGACGGATGAGAAGAAAGCTGAATACGAAAAGAGAGTCACAGGGAAGATCCTTGCGGCGGCATGGAGGGGGAGCAAGTTTGAGATTCAGAGTGTGTTGAGAGAGGTTTGCGATCATGTTCTTAACGATAAGAGGGTTAAGCTTGAGAAGAGAGTGGAGAGGGCGCATGCGTTAGTTATCATTGGAGAGATGTTGCAGAAGGCATGTTTCACCTCACTCCCGGTACAGCACGGGTTGGGAACAGGGCTGACCAAATATAGGCAGAGCGCGACCCCGAAGAAGAAGGCGACTTCATGGCCTTTGAGCAGCTCATGGCCGAAGCTGCGGCGAAGAAAGACGCAAAGCACGACAAACATGATAAGAAAAAGCACAAGGAAAAGGAGAAGGCATGAGTTCACCCCCACTGAATCTCTTGCATCTCCTCTTCTCTCCTTATAGCATTTTCTTATCATGATATCCATTCCATAGACCTCGAGATCAGGCCAGAGAGGTTGTTGGCTGATAGTCTCGCGTTACAGATGTTCGAGGCGGTGACCACAGAAACCGGAGAGAGATAGACGTTGAGACGGTGCGCTGTATCCGTGGGTGTTGGCCAACGTAGGTGATATTTTATGGGACTTCAGCGCATCCCATAGCGCGTTTCTTGTTGCATTGCCTAGGGTCCTTGATAGAGGGACATAACATAGCGTTTATAGTGCCCATTTTTCGCATAATACTCCAATTATAAGTTTCGACTCCCGCTTGCTTCCCACGCCAGATGGACAAAGTCTCTAGGGAGTGTTCCACCTCGAAGACTATCAGGCTAGGCAATACACAAGTGGGCGGATGGTATTACACCGCAGCGAAATTGCAAAGAGTAGTACAAAGCTGTATGGACAAAGGGCGCCCAAATATGCAGTGAAGCTAGCCGAGACTGAGGCAACGATATATCTAGACGTTGAGTACAAACTGCCGCTCCCAATGCTATATGCACCCACAATATCCGAGCTTATACGACAACTAATATCACAAAGAACCCACAGGTTAATCCAGCGCTATGCTTTCAAAACCCCTTTCAAACACATCGCGTGCGAATCCCGCAAACTATGAGGACGCCCATCTAGATCTTTTCTCCCTCTACCTTCTCCATCTCACCGCCCTCAATCTCCACCTGCTGCGCACCTTCATTCCCATCCCCCAACACCACTGTCCTTTTCACCATCTGAGGACTGGGTACTCCCACACCTACAACGCGCCCTTGGAATTGGTGCCAGCAGTTCGGCGCTTGCAAGATGTACTTCTCCATAGCGATGCGAAAGCGGTTGCGGTAGTCCTTGGGTGAGGTAATGGTGGGTTTGTTTTTGCCGCGATCTTTGATCCAGGATTCGAGTTTCTTGTCCCACGTGTAGGTCCGTATGCAATCTGTATTTGTGTTAGTAGTGTACAAGAGGAGAGCAGAAGAGTAGAGAAGGGCTTACCGATGATGCCGACGATGATTTCGTGATTGGTATCGTCGAAACCGGCCATCAGACTGTAGTCCATGACATTGTTCTGGGATAAGAAGAGTGTGTCATTCCATACACTCGCTTTTAGCAACTTCTTCGTATGTTCGCGCACAAAGATCGGTGTCTCGCTATAAATGATGTCGACGAGGTTCTCATCGAGTAGTACCTCGTCTCTATCACCGGTCGGCCGGGCCTTCCGATTTCGCATGCTACCTTTCAGATCGTACCTTCGATTTGGCTCGCGGTCGTAGAAGAGGTTCTCCATGACTAGCATAAACCAGTCAAAGTCGCGGCCTGTTGGCGTTTTAATTTGCACTTGAAAGAGACCGAACATCTTCGCGATGACAGAGGGCAGACCGTTGAACAAGTTCTGGTGGGTGAAGGCGAAATAGTTGGGCGCGAAGCGGAAGAAGGCTTGAACTTCGATGGGTGATAAGGATTTAAGCACAAAGCGGTCGTCTAACGTCTTGAGAAAGATAGATTTTGACTTCCCGCCTTTAGAGTCCCACTTTGAGCAGCGCGAAAGTGATTCAACGAAGCGGTCTGCGACGCCACATTTTCTACGTAAGGCGTCGAATGATTGTGCATAGAAGATCTTGCACTGCGCCTTTACGCCGCGATTGGTGAACCCGTAGCGGATATTGGTGTTCTTTTCGTGGAGTAGGTTGCGTTCGATAGAGGCTTCAGAACTCTCCAAGTTGATACCTCCTTTCTCAGATGTTGTTTCCCCACGAAAAGATTGAAGCTTAGCTACATAGTCGGGACTTGATAGGGCAAGAGCGATGATAGAACTTGGCTCGTCCTCCCGGACGATGATGTCGGAGTCTTCCCACACGTGCTCGATCGGGGCGAATGGGTAGTCGAGAGGCGCCCACCCACTTGCGGAACGTTCAGACCAAAAGCTTGTCAGCATCTTCATAAGCGTGTTCTTCTCATGCTTCGGCAACTCTAAGGAGCTCTCCAGCTGGGATTCGGTCATGGCAAGCAGATCTGAGTTTGCGATACTGTCAGGTAAGGGGACATCTTCTGGCGCCATCTCTGCGTCGCTGCCTTCGTTCTCCACATCCCAGGCGGGATGGCCCGGTGTCGTAGGCTGAGATTCAGTCCCATCTGAAGGAGGGACGGCATCCTTATGGTGACGCGCCTCTACAGGGGATGCAGACGCTGTCCTCGCGCCAGTTGTCTCTGTCAAGGTACTGTCACCCAGCGTGCTGTTATCCATGCTACCTCGTGGCGGTGACATAGGTTGGAGATCTTCGTCAGAGGGGTTGTTTTCCTGAACCGCTTCGTGGATATTGCTATAGACCTCGACAATGGGCTTGGATGATGCGAGTGGGAAGGCACGAGCTTGTCGATTGCGTTCGCTGCGACGCTCACGCATTCGCTCCTTTTGGAACTCTCTTGAGAGCTGCTCAAAATGCTCTGCTAGTTTGGAGACCTTGGAGGCTTCCCTTGCTGTCCTTCCTCCCGGCACCGAGCGAGGAATCTTCGATGTGGACTTTGCGGAATGTTTGAATGCGCCAAGCGCCAGTCTCTCAGAGAGCCGTTCCATGGCTTTCGAAGGCTCACTCATCATCTTCGGCGACTCCAGTACGGTATTCGTGATAGAGTTGGAGGTGGTGCTTAGGTATTTCGGAACACCTCCGGGTTGAGACTGAGTCCGTATCAATGTAGATGGTCTACTTGTGTTGCTGGCTTCACGTCGAATAGTATCAACCAGACGTGGTATCTTGCTCTCGAGTGTACCGCCAGGTGGGACTAATTGGGGTGGAGATGACGGCATATTCTCAATGGCATCCGCAACGCTCCTGTCGATCGGGTTCACTTTTGGAGGAGCGATAGGCGTTGGCGACCCTGGCCCAAACTCATCAGACTCTGGGGGAAGGGTTGGCGTCTTTAGGGGTTGTTCTTCTTTCAGAGCGGAGTTGTCTGAGAACTTGGATGATACTGCTAGGTCTAAGTGGCGGACATCTTCTCTTTCCAATGATTCAATAGACGTCTGTATCGGTATATCCGGACCAGGCTTGCTTTTAGCAGCGGCAGGTGTTTGTTCTTGGACTATCTCCTCTTGTCCGTCCTGCACCTTGCCTCCGTGCGATTGATCTTCTTCCACGACTGAATTGAGCATGTCGCGCGCACGTTCGGCTGACATGTTGGAAGGCATCGGTGTCAGTGCGAGCGACTCTCCTTTTTCGTTTTCAGCAGGCTCTTCGACCACCTCAGAACCCTCTTCCACAGAGGTCAAAGAGCTGGTTGACTCGTCACGCTCTAGGAACAACTTCTTGAGCTGGAGAGTGGCAAGGCGCCGAATGTCCTTCTCTGATGGGAAGAACTGATGTTCGAACTCAATGAACGTCTCGTCCCATCCTATAGCTTTCTCTTGAATTGCACGAATCGCCCGATTTAAAGGGATGATCTCGTAGTACTTTGAGTTCATGTACTTATCTTGGAGCTTCTGCCTAAGCCATTCGTGTTCTTCGTCGGCGCGCTTCAACAGCTTAACCACCTCAGTCCTGCAAACCTCGACTTGTTCAGGAATGACGCTCTCGACATTGATACTCTTGATCCTCGAACGCACAGACGCCATGAATCGGTCCAGTCGCTCTTCAATCTTTAGGAACTGGTCGTTTTTCAGTTGAAGATCTCCGTCCACTTTCCACGTGACTATAGGTCGTGGTACAATGACTTCGTATAGCGGGACTGCATCGTACTGAATACGCAAGGCAACGTTATTGAACCCGAAGTATCGAACGTGGTCTCGATGAATATCGTGAGGGCAAATGTCGGCTCTTGGATGCAGCTCACTGCTCCAGAAGGTCAGCTCGAGGTACTTCGCAAACGAATACTTCCAAGTGCTGTCCGACATGGGGATGACTTGGGTTTCTTGGCCGCAGATTCTACAGCAACTCCACATCATGATAGTATTGTGAAGTCCTTTGATCCTTGACGGATATTTCTGCACGATCACGCTCATCTGCCCCTCGCCGTGGACGTATTGACGGGAATGATCTAGCATCCTACGATTACAACCGTCGACCTCGCACAACATGGCTGCAGAATGACAAAGGTCTTCGACGTATTGACCCAAAGTGCAATCTGGCGTGAAGCCGTCGTCAAAGTCATGCTCCTGGTAGAAATTTAGAGCGATGATTTCCGGTCCAATGCATGGCGTCGAGTTCGCAGTATTGACGACACTGTAGAGAACCGCGATTCTCTGATGATTGAATGGGTCGAAAACATCCATGTTGGTCGCTAAATAGGCCTCCCACTGTCTCTTCTGTGTCTTGTAGTTGTGCAGCGCTTTGTCATATTCGGAAGCGTGGACTGCATGTAGGAACTCTCGGACTTGCTTCGACGCCTTCTCGACCATAATATGCACCATCTCAGGCTGGACTAGCTCGAACTTCTGTGGTTGCCCTTCGGGACTCTCCTCCCCAGTGGTGTACTGGTCTCGTAGCTGTTTCAAACAGCCAAGCTTCTTTTCGTATTCACGAGCTTGGTTGAGCAAGTACGGTAACATGAACTTCACAAAAGGTGAAGCAGAGAGTATTTTGGTGCGATGATTTTCTACCATCTCACTGTAGAAGAACGGTGTGGGTGCACCCTGTGGCACGGGAATGTCGTCCAAAATGTTTCTTGGTCCGCCCGTAGTATCCGCAGTGGAGGCCGCATTGTTGATAGGGTTCCCTTCGAGTTGAGAGTGATCTGCACCCTGATTGTTGGATGCCAATGTTCCACTACTTGATACCGCTGGGATCATTACAAACTCGTCGCGCATGAGGCAAGTCTCGAGCTTGAGATTGTACACTACATAGCACATGAACTCGGTGATCCGCTTCAATCTTGAGAGACTGTTCGTCTCTGCACCGCGAAGCACAATAGTACACCCCAGATCAGGTTGGCAGCCAGACAAGTAGATGTACGTCTTTTTTGTATTCTTGTGCACGTAGGTCTTCACGTCAAAACTCCCGCACCGCCCGAGTCGAGCTGGGTCGGCAAGTTGATCGGCTGAAGAGACTAGCCTACTCTGGGTACATCTCGCCACTGCATTCAGAACTGTCTCTTTGACGTTGTAGACGACTGCAATGCCGTGTTGTTCCAGAAATTCGAGTGCAAGGCCGGAGACGTTGCGCTGAACAAGCAGAACTTTGGGCCCCAAGGCAGCGATTCGGCTGACTAGATTGCGAAGATATTCTCTTTCCTGCGCGATGACCGGCTCTAGACTCATGAAGTGCGTTTGATGTCGCGCATACTCTACAGCGAAGGTAATGATGAGGATCCTGGGATTGCCAATGCTGCGTGGCATGCTCTTGAGCGCAATGTTCTTAGTGAAGACAACGCCGGACACGTACGATGTGTCCCGTGGTCTCCCTGCTGGGATTTTCTTGAGCTTAATGTAATGTCGAATGTCGATGTCGTCGCCTCTATGAAGGTCCGGGTTGACATCATCCGTGCACTGCAACATGATGGGGATGAGGGCCTTTTCCCAACTGGAGACATGCGCAATCCTAGCATCTTGTAACATTTGTTTCAAAAGCTTGCGTACATGTTCCAAGCTTGCTTGATTTAATTCGATCTTCGGGGCATTTCCGCCCCGCATAGAGGCACTACGAGTTATCTTCGAGCCGGATGGTGGCGTTGGAGATGGTTGGGGTTGGGGGCTCGTAGAAGGTGCAACCATAGACCCGCCGAAACCAGCACCAAAGGGCTTTAGGAGACTGTTGCTTTTAGAGCGCCTTGGCGAGGAACGATGAGTGACACTGCTTATGCTGAGGTTCCGTTTCCGTGGATGTCTGGGACCCTGACGGCTTGTTACACTTGCGTTGTCAGTGTCTCGAGCATGGTTGAAACCAACAACACTCCTCTCGCCCCTGGACTTCCCCTTCCTCATCGCAGCTAGGATACCACCTATCCCGCCTTTCTCGCCATCCAAGGTTGTCTGTGATGACGAGTCACCTCTCAGAGTAGCGAAGATGCTTACTTGCTCATCCTCGCTAGAACCTTCGTCTGACATGAAAGGCGCGAGATCCGGATCAATGATATTATCGCGGTGAAAGGCGGGGAGGGCTGAGCGGCTTCGACTCTCTACGTCGTACTGATGAAAAGGTGCGCGGTCCTCGTATCTCACGTTACGCATGTGCTGATGCTGAGGCCGAGAATGGTGGCGCTTGTGACTCGATGAGCGCGGCCGCCCACTGAGAGATCGCAGTGAGCGAGACGAGCTTGGCCTAGCCAAGGCAGGAGGGGCGACTTCGATAACGGCTGATCGTCGCTTTTTTTCGTTACCAGCCTTTCTTGACATGGGGATGCTGATGGTCGGTGTCCCAATTTTGGTATGATCACTTTCTGAGGGATCGAAGTGACCAGTCTCTAGTTCCGTTTCATCTTGAGCGTAGATGGATGTCTGATCTCCCTCATCGGTGTAGACGGACGAATCATCATCGTGGCCGTAGAGAATGGACTCACACGGTTTGCAAACTCGAAGATTACTAGATTGTCCAAACATTTTGCCAGACACCAAGGAAGTGCATTTAGCGTCAAAAATTTGTCCGCACGTCCGGCAGTGATGCTTCCGTCTGAAGGTCGAAAAGGCATCCCCGCAGTTGAAACAATCCTTCGCATTTTCGTCTCTCATCCAGAATTCGCGATCGAGAATCTTACGACGCATCTGGGAATAGGCGCTGCTTGGTAAATTGCCCGTAGATTTAGAATTGCGGTACTGGATTTCCTCGATAGGAGGAACAGTAGGACTACGTAAAGTGGTAGTAGTGATGATAGAGCTTAGCCCGTCTGATGAAGAAGTTCTTGAAGGGTGGAAACCAGGTAAATGTGACGGACCGACCTGCACCAACGGTGGACGTTGTGGTGCTGGTGCAAGGACAGGTGTCTGGGCGTTGGCAGTGACGCGGGGGTTCTCTGTGGCTTCAGGACTATTGTTAGAGTGGATCCTGGTGTCTTTTGCTGACGACAATGTAGGCTTGTGTTGGCTGTCTGCGCGGGATGCGACCTTGGCGAGCCCGTCGTTGGTTGTGTTTGATGGGAAGGTGAACTTGGCGTTGTCGTTGACAGATATCGTCCCTTCAACCACGACCAGGTCGTCCTCGGTGGTGTCGCTCTCCTGGCCTAGTAGATCTAAATCTCCTCTCTGCTGCCGAAACTGCTCCTCCCGTCCTAATGCATATCGTACATCTTTGCTCCTAGAGACAGACGCAATACCACTCGACGAACTGCTCTTGGAGGCATATTCAGGGACAACGGCGCTGTGGGCTTTCGAAGCGGTGCTGAGAGGAGTCGGGAAGGACTCGTCGTCCTTGGGTGGCTTCCCAGAATCTATGTTGGACGTTATCGACGGCCTCGAGCGCGTGGTTGCAGGCGATGATTTAGACGCATTCAGTAGAGGCTTCATTGATACAGCAGGATTCGATAAGTTGGAGTCGCGCGAAGGAGGCAGCGAGTGCTCAGGGAAGTTTGTTACGAGCGGCGACTGCAACCGCGAGGATGGCACAGAAACTACGACAGGCGATGAAACAGCCGTTCCCGCCGGGCTCTTCGTGGGGTTAGCCGTCTTTGCAGCTGCCTTGCCCTTTGCTCCTGCGCCGGAACCACCCTCTGCAGGTTCGCCTCCAGCGTCTTTGGCGCCGCCAACCGAGGCCTTCAGACGACTGTACAGGCCGCTCAAGCCACCTTGGACCAGCTCGATGGTCTTGGCCTCATTTGTCGAGAAAGCGGCGGGCGGAGCAGTGAGATCGTCGAACGTGGTCAGGCTCTCGGAGCGCGATGCCGTGGCATGCATCTGGTGGAGCGAGTCGGGCGGGGAGCTCCGCAAATCCCTAGCCATGGCTTTTCTGGAGTACGTCGAGCGAGGGGCTCGCGTATGCTACGGCGAGGTAGGGAGGATGTAGGCGTGGGGAGGGTGGGCCAGTGAGCAGCGTCATCAGGTATAGTCTGCACAGTGAATCGGGTTTGTTTCGGTGCTGTTCGTCATCGCTCTGGGGCCTTTCGAAGGCTGCGAGAAGTGAGGATGGCAGAAGGTAAATGATTTATGGGCTCACATATGCGGGCGGGAGCGCGTGCATCTCGGAAGTAGGTAGGTAGGTCGGCAGACAGGCAGGCAGACAGGCAGGCAGGCGTGCAGGCGTGTCGAAGCCCATGCACGTCATGTTCGATGCGGGCGGTGGCATGACACAGCATCTCACGTGCCAGCAGGCGTTTGCCAGCGGCACCTCCGCCGAACTCCGCACCTTTACCGTCTCCAGGACATGACTGTATTTTTATCAAAAGAAGCCGTGCCGCGCCTGAGGCAGCGATTTTGCGACGCGCTGAGCGTCTGGCTCTTCATTCACCGCCCCGCGTAGAAGCCCTCGAGACCCACATGTACGACCGGCGGTAGGTGTACGCGCCCCAGCTCTGCAGATGCGCTGAGGGAACCTTGAACGCGTTTGTAGCTCTCCCCTCCCTCTCGCTCCCTCTCTGCCTCCCCAGCAACCCATCCGCACGCCCTCATGTGCCGGCTGGTAGAGAGGTGGGGGGGGGGGGGCGCCCCGCGCGCGCGGCGGGGGCGCGCGGCGGGGGGGGGCGGCGGGGGGGGGGGCGGCGGGCCGCGGG
>JASJFT010000039.1:0-252481 GCA_030770425.1 Darksidea phi | reverse complement strand
GCGGGGTGGGTACCCTTTAATCGGTTTTTTCGCCACCCCACCCTCCGCGCCCCCCCCGCCCCCCCCCCAAACCCCACCCCCGCCCCCAATGGGCGGGGGGGTTCGGGGGTCCCCCCCCCCCCCCCCGCTCGATCTTCCCGCACAGCGCTAGACGCGTCGCGTCCCGCTCGGAACACACGCGATTGACATGGCCAGTGAGCTAGAGGTACTCATAGCAGAGCAAATCCTCCTCGCAACAGGCTGGTGTAGAGACAGGGCTAAACAGACGCAGCAGGCAATACAGCCAGCTCTCGACAAGGCCTGGGCGGGAATATATGAAGACAACGGCAGTTGCATTGACATTATCGACGAAGTTCACTCCGGGCAGCACCTTATTTTGCAAGTGAAGGAGGCAGGCGCACCCTGGACGAACTACGTCTCATTGCTGACCTCATTACACAGAAGCGTCCTCTCACTTTGACCGACGGTGCAGCCTCAATTGAAGCCTCCCTCACCAGGGCCTGCCGCGACGACCTTCACGCGCGCTACCCCGGCAAATGCGTTTCCTCTGCGGGTCCAAATAGCGTCATCGCAGTGCGCAAGTACACAATCCGGTACACACCGTACGGACCGCGACGCAGCCAACTCACTTTGATACTGCACGCCATCGACTGGCACGGCGAGGGCGAAGGAGGGAGCACCGCGCTCAAACCGATCACCTCGTGTGAGCAGGTCGACGCGGCCTTACAAAAACTGCGCGAGACAAGGCTCGAGGCGGACCGTCGATGCTTCCTGTCAGATCCAGACCCCGACGTCACCATGGCTCCCCCAGACACTCGTGCAGACGAGCAGGGTGTCCGCCAGTCAAGTTCACCCAGCACCCAACCGCCGTTTGGAACCCAGATACAGCATCCGCATCGAAACCGCGTCGACAATGATGTTCGGTTCCTTGGAGCTAAGCAGTTGGAACCAGTACTGGCTGGTAACACGCGACGGGAGGAACTTGGCGCCCACAGAGCTGAGTCCAAAAGTGTGCAGCAGGCTCGTCTATTGAGCCTGCTCGATGGCCCGCGCATCCGAAACACTGTACCTGCTGTGCCTCCTATTGTTCCCGTCGCTCCCTCCGCCGGTAGTTTTGCGCGAACCAACACTGTCAATCTGCAGAGAGACACGAAGGCGCCTGCCGCAACATTGAGGACCCCAATCTTACCCGGACGGCCGGATCGTTTTCGCAATGAACCTACAAACAGTCCACGACCAACTTCGCCGAACGTACGAAGCCAGCGCCCATCACCAGCCCGACCCTCCCAGCACCGCAAGGAGAGAGTGCTCGACACCGAAATAGACACTGAGCCTCAGCGGATACTCGAGCGACCTTTCTGTGGACCTACTTCTAGCGAGCTCGCCGAAGAAGACCTAGATGATCAGGAGCCGGAGTGGCTACAGAACTGCCGTCCCACTTGCGGGTCCGCAACAGCGCCAGAGAAGCAACGAGCGCTCTTGTCCAAAGCAGAATGCTGGCAGAAACCGGAGGCGGGATATCGCTTTCCCGATGCGAATATTCCTATCGACATACTAAGAGAACTGAAAAAGCACGCAAGCATCAACACAATAGACGAGACAGGCTCGCCTATCGTTTCCGACGACAACGACGAAGAGCTGCCGGATGCGGATTTGAGGGGAAATGTCGAGGGAGATACAGATACAGAGTTGCCAACAAGTCAATTTTCCTGGCCCAGATCACCGACACCTGAACCGCCGAAACATCTGGGGTTGCCGCCGGACTCCAGTCTTGCGAACGACGGCGATACAAGCACCCATGAAGTTCCTGGTGAACAGATGACGAATGGGAGAAAACCGGCGCCTATACTCATCAAGTCGTTAAATGAAACTGCGGAACCTCCTTCATCGCCGCCCTTAATTCAACAAGACAACAATTCTGACGAAGAGATGGAGCTAGTGGTACCGCGAGGGCTAGGAGACAGCCCATCCAACAACAGACGTATATCAGTGCCTATGTCCGTGCGGTCAGCGCCTGTGGTGCAGGTAAAGGAAACCCCGAATGCGAAAGGAACGATTGGCGTGACTGTACCGCCTGGACGCCAACAGACATCGAGTGGAGAATCAAAAGACATATCTTCGACCTCGGTCGTATACTGCACCTACAAAGATCAGAATTCCTCCGGCGACAGAGAGGCAATTGATACAGTAGCAGGTAGGCCCCATCCAGCTTCAGCACTCTCGGCGCAGGAAATTTCAGAAAAAAGCCCTAAAACTATCTCTCTACTCAGCGCTGAAGCATTGACACCCGGTCAAATAGTTGCGCACGTTGATTTTCCTGCAACCGGAACCGGTGATGTATTGATGGAGGATGCACCTCTAGAAATCCCATGTGCATCAGAGCCTTCGGTCCTTCACCACGAAACTGTGACACCGCATGTGGTAGATCGCAGTATGCCTCTTTTGTTAGCAGAACCTAGTCCGGTCTCTGCACAAAGGTCTCTTCTCGATTTAAGCTCTTCAGGCAAGAAAGCGCTTAAGCTCACGCATCCAAACCCGAGCGAGCCGATCAAATCTTCCGCAAGCATTCTGGAGGTCGCCCATATGAAGCGAAAACTGGACACATCACCCTCGAAGAAGAGCAACCGCCTCTCGAAACGAAGGGAAATAAAATTTGTGGGATTCGGTGACCACTCGCCACCTCGAGACACTGCTGCTGAGCTTTGCCAGGCAAGAAAAGAGTCGTTGGATCGTTTCCGGGAAGAGCGACGATCAGATTCCATTAACGCAAAACCATTGGGCAATGAACGTAAGGATTCTACAGTCAGTAAGATCACTCCACTCACGGAGACTGGCGTCTCACAGGCAGGTGCGGAGCCAGAACAACCACATTCCGCACAGACGTCTTTCAACGACAAGAAACAAGGCTTGCCTGAGCATATCCGCCAAAACAGATCAAGTTCAAAGGCCCCAGAAACCAATGGACCTGAGAATCGACTCACACGCGGTCACTATTCGCCTTCTGTCATGCACCACATAGATTCGGTCCCCAAGGAAATGGACATCGACGACCCCTTTTACGCTAGGAAGGTTACCCGAAGTCTGATACAAGATTCTCAGTCAGCTCCTCTCCAGGCTTCTCATGTCTTCAATCATGCCGCGCACGCTTCGCCGACCATCAAAGAGAGGTTGCCTCATGATCTAATATCTGCTTCCACACAGCACCTAAAGGTTGAGACGGTCTTCCAGAACTTCAAAACTACTTATCCGGAGTACACTGGAAGCACTCAACATTTCATCGGCCAATGCAAACAAATGCATAGGCTAGATCTGGAGGACAAAATGGTGCCGAAATGGCAATGGGACGACTTTATAATTCGCAATCGAACGGACTACAAGGACTACATCTTGCAATGCAGCGACAACGGTGAAGACCCTGAGCCATACTATCGATACTACAAGGACAATATTCGAAATACATTGTACAGCAAGGGCGTGATCAAGAATAGAGAGACGCTTTTGACTGCTCTCAAGGAACTAGGGACTCCTGTAATGTCTCCAGTAGCTTCAACGACTCTAGTAGCTCCAGTAGCGTCGCCAATCGCTGAACCAGCGGTCCCCCCTCGCGCTGAGCCGACAAAAATGACGTCAAGAAAGTCGTTGCCATGGGGCCCGAGTCGGTCTAATGGATTAGCCATTGAGCGCAGCAACAGCTCTTCGAGAGACCGCCCAAGGCTGTCTTTACCAGCTGGCACCCACAAAACTCAGCTAATCCCCCATGCAAACTCACCTTTACACCGCTCGCCTCTCCACAACACGCCAACATCCAGGTTTTCAACGGTTCAGGAGAAGCGCAAAACCACCATAGAAAGTGGGACCTCGACACCTATCTCTCGCACATCCTTTGACAGCTCGACATTCAGTCGCCCGGACAGTCTCTCGAAAATACCCACTGAGCCGACTGGTGATGTATATCGCGACTTTGTGTTTGCGTTTCAGAGGACGACGTCGTTGACTGGAAACATTTCAGTAAGCCCCACTCAATGAACGAGCGACAGAGGAGCTGATGTGAATAGATCGATCCGAATAAACCCTGGCCAACGAACCTGGGTGTTCGACCTAAGGCAGAAGTTCCACGAAACAAGGGATATGATGTTTTGGACTGGAAAGACCATCTATGAAGATGTGGCAGGCTTCGTGCTTTGTTCGGTAGGTTGCCTCCCCTCCCACCTCCCTGTCTCTTTAAAAAACCTGCGTCGGTATTCTATCGTTGGAGGCATTTCATATTGTGGCACGGTCTCTTCGTGATAGCATTTCCAGGCGCAATGGGGCACGGGATGATACCCAGGATGTTCTCAATAGGAAGTCTCTTGGTCAGGCGAACATTCAATGGCCAGAAGCGTTTTTCTCCCTGCATGAGGCTTGTAGGGAGATGAGAGAGCGAAATCGAATAAAATGCACCGTACTCAAGTCAAGGGCGTCGAACATGCTCTGATGTATGCAAGTAACATAACTTTACTAGATCGCCATTGCAACCAGCCACTCCCATGGTGCTATAACTACACCTCTTCCCAGTCTACGCGTACAACTTCCATACCCACACCACACATAAGCACCTTGGCCATTGCCTCCCCACTCTTTACGAGGACCGCCATACCCGACACGTCAGCCACATTCGTTTTCGTCCTCTTCACACGTCTGATACCAAGCGGGTCCACATTGTGCCACGTCTTTGCTGCTACGGCTTTCTGCGTAATAACGTTGAAGCGTGGAACGACCTCCCAAAGCCGCACCCACTGGTCGTTCCCAGATGTGAGGACAAAGATGCGGGATCGGTGGGTTAGGATAGCGCAAGCCGTAACGGCTGAGGCGTGAGCGCGAGCTACGATTATCGGTGGGCTAGTATATAAAGACTGGGCCGGTGTATCGAAACTTAGGGATGGAGTGGTGGCGAGGAGGAAGGCGAGACTGCCATCGTCGCCTCCTGATACGAGCAGTGTTGTTTGGGCGTCCAGTACGTGTGTTGTGAGGGTTTTAGAAGAGCTTTGGTGGATGCGCGCGGGTTGTTTCCATGTCAGAGATCCGGGAGAAGACAAGATGCTTGGATGTGGGTGTTTGATACAGGCGAGCGGCCACAAGACTGCGTGCCCGTCGGTGCCGGCGGTGAGGATAGTGTTGGATGATAAGAAGACGCATTGGGTAAGACACGAAGTAAAGTACATGCCTTTGGCAAGCGTTTGCCACTTTTCTGCTGCGGTGGGGTCATATGAGTATACCTGCTTCATGTTAGCACTCTCTAATTGTACGCATATGCAAGGCTTGAGGTACCTTGACATCCGAGTTCGAAAACACCATAGCAATAGCAAATCCAGAACCTCGCTTCCGCGCGGCAAAAGCCATGATCCTGAGATCAGAATGCTCACTCTCGGGTTGATAGACGGCCTCGCATACTACGCCGATACCTCCAAGCTCAAGAGGTATTGGGCGTACTCTCCAGATGTAAAATTCTTCGCAGCCACCACTGCTAAAAAGATGCTCGCCATCATCTGTCCACTGTAAGTGCTGGATACCCGTGGTGTGCTTTCGCAAGGTTCTCCGACACCTAATCTCGCCGTCCTCGTATTCGAAAATCTTGATGTCGGTATCCTCTGCTCCAGTGGCAATGAACTGCTTCTGAACACCATCGATAGAAGTTGTCGATATCGCAACTGCTTTGATTTCGCGTCCATGACCGCCTGGGCGAATCACTTCATGACTAGGACCGGCTTGACGGCAGATATGCATGCTCGATGCTCGGGTCCAGACTAGAGTGCCGCCATCATGTTTTTGTGACGATGGTTGGAAGGTCCAACTTCGGTGGCCACCTCCAGTGTCGACGCTCATGACTTCCTCTTCAGCAGCAGTGTCGTAAAGAACAAACTTCTTGCTGGTAAAGCCATAGACGAAGAGATGGTTTTCGCTGAAGCCTATCCCTTCGATATTAGGTCCAACAGGTAGTGTCAGGCTATGGACGAGATGTATTGTGTTTGTCGCCAAGTCCAGAGTGTAAATGGTCAAGCGGCCATCCCGCCCAGTGGAGACCAAATTCCCTGACAAGGAGAGTAGCTTATCTGGGATCCAAAAAATAGAGGTCACGGCTTCCTTCCCGTGCACTTTCGCGATGATTCTTTCCAACGAAGCCGATAGTGCTTCAGTACGCTCATTCTCGACACTCGGAAAGCAGTATAACGCTATTGATCCCTTTCGAAAGCCAAGGAGTAAGTGAGCGCCTTGAAGTCTCGTGGGTATATAGTCCATGCTTGTGATAGCGAGCCCAGTAGACTCTTCGGACAGTGGAATGGTGATGGATGCTGAGATAGTCGGTGCATGAATTCCTGAAAGGTTCAAATGGAGGAGCCGTGCAAAATTCTGCCCAACTAGAGTCACGAGCAGTACCACCTCGTGATCGTCCGATGCTCCGTGGTTAGGAACGAAGATCTCCCCTACCTTGGCGCTGAAAGTGTGTACCTTAGTCAAGCTCTGTGCGTGTCTTTGATAACAGTAGATGCTCCCTCCAGAGCCGGCAATAAAAGCAGCACCGACAGCGGGAACGCCGGTACAGACGGAGTAACCCTTTAAATCTTCAAGTTGGGCCACAAATGTCGAGTCATGTATGGACTTTTCTTCGGGTACATGAGACTCCGCAAGATTCGACTGTATGTAGACCCTACCCGAGTTGGTGGTAAGCAAGAAAGTGTTGTCATCGATGAATGCATAACTGCGAAAGTACTCGGCCTTGTTGGAAGACCTGTGCGAGTGGTTTGAGTGGGATGGCGACACAGCAACCTTCATGGCTTGTGTCGATGACGTTATGTCGTGAACAGTAAACCGGGAAAGCGAAGACTCAGTCCTGCTCAGCAGCGGACCGGGGAAGCCCAAAGAGCAGGCAGAAATCTTGCTGTCTGCACCACCCATGACTACCTGCTGCACCCTAGAGGCATGGCTGTGAACAATCAACGACCATATGTTCTTTCCGTTGTGGTTTGAGGCATTATCTAACTGTAGAAGTTTGTAACGTAGCAACCCTACAAGCTCGGGGCCGCTTTCGCTGTTCGGGACTAGTAGCCAGGTGCGGGACGTTGCATCTTCTCCGGAGGAAAGCAGGCAAACTCCTGCAGAAAGATCCGCGTGATTCAGAAACCGAACCATCCAGACACGAGATATGTGACCCCATCCAATAGCTAAACAATCCGTGCTTGATAGATCAGTGTCAAAGGAGGCATTGCTGAAGCCAGTGTGCCGAGTCCTTTGCGCTTCAGGGTCTTCAGTTTCAGTCAACGTCTGGTTATTCGAGGAAAACCCAGTAATGTCCCATACGCGAACAGTACGGTCATCACTGCAGCTCGCAAGAAGCCGCCTTAACCCTTGACCAGGAATTAGTTCCAACTCTTCCGAGATTTGTACGCCAAATATTGATCCTTCGTGGCCGAGAAACACACGATGCACATGAGATGCAGTCCTTTCGCCGGATGCACGGGTCCAAGACCAATACATGATCTCTCCAAAAGCGGTACCTGCAGCGACTAGTATGCGGTCTCTGGACTCCCAGAACAAATGCGCGGAATATAAAATGGAGCGTGAACTTGACGTAAGCTCAGCAATCGAGATCACCAGAGAACTGCTGGGTCAAGGTCAGCAGGTTGTTATGGCTGTGTTTGTATTGACGCACATTCGTGCGAGAGATGAGATGGAAGTAAGGCGCAGCTAGTTGGGTTACCTTTGGGTTGCATCATCGCTAGGATCGCGTCCTATAGTCAATTCTAAGAGCGCATTGTGAGCTGTTATAGCAGCACATGGTCTGACTTGACCGACCGCGCCATTCTCTTGGTCCGCTATCTCAGGGCTGAGATCAAGTATCCAGTCAACCGCTTTTGCTACATTCGAGAATTGCAATGTTTCCAGAAGCGCATTCTTGCCTACACTGAGTGCAAGAGCGCGCACAAGGAGGCCGCCCCAGATGACTAGAGTCACATCGTGATTCGAGCTAGAATGAACAGATATCCCATGTATAGCTTGAGCTTGGAATACTCGTTTCGACGTGAGATAGGTGTGGTCTTGGCGCGTATAGAAACGCAAGAATGGCCCTTCTGCGGCAACGAGATATGGCCCGCAGGAGGACAAGGCAGTCACTGGGACGCGAGTGCATTCATGCTGTTGACGTTAGCGGGTGCAAATGCCAGGATGGGTAACCAACCTGAAGCTTCGCGGACATTGGAGAGGTGGGTAGAAGATGCTCGTTGTGGATGGAAATGAAGTATTGAGTCAGCGCGGGGCAATAGCGGGGGATTCGCAACCTCAAAAATCTAATATCTTCTGATCTGCGCTGCCCCGACACTCCCACATCGAACTAGCTATTGCTCTACCTGAGCTATTTGGTTCACAGACTCACAAAATATCGCCAAAATGTCAGCAGTCACAAACTTCGATGCGGAGCATGCCGACAACTTTGAAGATGTACAGTCAGCCCGTTCTGCGGTGAGGTATAGCGCTAACGGTGTCCAAGATCGAGAAGCAGTTTGCCGTCAAAGGTTCGCCCTATTTAGTCGCCTTCATATACCTTAGCTGACAATGCGGGATAGTGGTGCAGCACATGGAGACGTACTGGAACATCCTAGAGAAGATTCCTGGCTCCAAGCTCCGCCTCACCAAACTCGACGATGAGATCTACGACCACTTCAAAAAGGAGTTCCCCGACTGGGACTCTTCAGCCACGATCAACGAGGATGACATGAAGAGTAAGGCAGGAAAGGAACGATGGCGCAACTTCATCAACACATACGAGAAAAAGGTGGAGGATTTCAACTTCGGGGCCATGGTGCGCGCAAGCCCCAAGACAGAGTATACCCAGGAAGGTACCATATTCGCGGTGCGCATGCAATTCTACGCTATTGAGATCGCTCGGTATGCCGTCTTTCTATGTGTTTCGCTGCTTATTCCTAATCAAGGCAGGAACCGTGAAGGTCTGAACGACTGGATCTACAAGAAGGCGAATCCAGAGAGCAAGTGATAGAGGCGCGCCACGTTGGCGGAATGGACTTAATTCTGCGACGCTTCTGAATGGACATGACGCAGGGACTTCTGCATTATCGGTGGAGATCGCCCGATTCGCACTCGTGGGGCGACCGACGCTTGTTCGATCACCGGCTTTGCCGCGCCTCCTTCTTTGTTTACACCGACGCTGCTCTGACGACGCTGCACCCGATACTTCTGCTTAACACGTTCCGCCCGCTAAAGCAGCCATCATGTGGGCTCTACATATGTAGGACGTTCTGCGGTGAATACTCGACTCCATGGGGTCTTTGGCTCTAAGGCATTCGCCCTGACAATTTTTTAGGACCGCCTAATGTAAATAGGGAAGGCCTCAGCCCGGAGGAAGGGAAATCAGTATTGCCCGCGTGACGGGGATGGGCTTTGTACTCTTATGATTGTGGCCATACGACAATGCGTGGCGGTTAAGAACAATACGAAGGGCGAACAAAGTCGTCGCGTGGTATGAATGGACTAGTCCGCATCTGGCGATTCCTTTAACTCTCGCGTCAAAATCGCATGACTTTATTCCTTTTCCCTTGTAGCCAAACTCTGTCATTTTATACTCCACCACACAGTACTCACTCGTATGCGCGGTACGCGGCGATGTCTTCAGCATCGAACTGCGCCAATGAGCCGGAAAATATGAGCACTATGGAAGCGGAGGAGCAGGACTTCATTCGAAAGATGGGTTGGAAGGCTCTTTTCACCTTCACGACAAGAAAACACCTGCCGGTGCTGTCCATTGCCTTCGTGACTGCCACGATCGCTGCGCTTACTCTCCCCGCCATGGCCATCGTCTTCGGGTTGATATTCCGACAGTTTGCGGATTTTGGTGCGGGCAAACCATCGGCGGCGGACTTCCTCCGCAATGTTTCGAGATATTGCACGTACCTAACGGCATTCGGTGGCATCAGCTGGCTCGCCAACAGCATATACTTCATGACATTCCTAACTTTTGGCGAATTGCAGGCACGAAGCGCAAGGCAGCGAATATTTAAAGCATTGCTTGAGAAGGATATGGCATGGTATGATACTAGGGAGACTGGCATCGCTGCATTGCTCCCTGCGGTACAGATGTAAGACTTCTTCGGCCAGACAGCACTATCACAATGATGTTGACAGACTCTAGGCAGATCCGCGATCTACAGCTCTCCGTGTCCCAACCATTCGGCGAAGCTGTTCAGAGCGTCGTCCAAGCTCTCGGGGCCATAGGTGTTGCCTTCTACTTTTCGTGGAATCTGACGCTTGTGGTCATATGCTCGGTCCCCATTATTTACCTCATCATGACCTACTTGTCTAATATATTGTCGAACCGAGCGCATGAACAGAGCGACAAGCTCCAGCAAGCTTTAAAGTATGCCACGAACGCTATCCGTAGCATCGAGACAGTAAAGTGCTTTAACGGCGAACGATTCGAAGTACAAAGATATACAAGTGCCATCGATCTGTCAGGGCGTCTCTACAAAAGTCAAGCCAACTTTCGATCCCTTCAGCTGGGCGTCATGCAGTTCTTCACGTTAAGCATATTCGTTCAGGGGTTTTGGTATGGCAGCAATCTAGTCATAAGCGGGCAAAAGAACGCTGGGCAGGTACTCACTACATTCTGGGCAGCTTTACTAGCAGTGACAGCTGTTACTGAATTTCTGCCTCAATTAATCGTCCTTCAAAAGGGCAGAGTTGCCGGGGCTAGGCTACGGGTATTGGTGGACCAAATATCGAAGTCTCACTCCTTAATCGAGACAGGGGGATACAAAACACCTGCAGATTGTGCTGGAGAGATCAAATTCGAAAATGTGAGTCGTGGTTCGCTCTTTGGGCCTATATCATGTTGATTCCATAGGTTTCCTTTGCGTATCCATCACGCCCAGACCAGCTCGCCATCTCCGATGTATCCATGTCGTTCCCAGTCGGCAAAACTACATTCGTAATTGGGCGAAGTGGCTCAGGAAAGAGCACTCTAGGTCAATTACTTGTGCGGTTCTACCAGGCCACCTCGGGAAAAATTCAACTCGACGGCGTCTCGCTTCAAGATCTGGACACTCACTGGCTCCGTGAGCATATCACGCTCGTTGAACAACAGAGTGTACTGTTCAACGACTCCATACGATGCAATATCGCTTTCGGAAAGATAGGCCGCGACGCAACACCGAAAGAAGTTGAGGAGGCTGTCGCTTTCGCTATGCTTCAACAAACGATCTCAGACCTACCGGATGGACTCAACACGTTTTCAGGTATGCATGGCAACAATCTAAGCGGCGGACAGAGGCAACGGATGGCTCTGGCTCGCGCAAGGTTACGAGATACACCGGTCTTGATCCTCGATGAATCTACGAGCGCTCTTGATTACATTACCAGGTCTGCAGTTCTCACTGCGATACGTGCCTGGAGACAAGACAAAACTACTATTATCATTACCCATGATATCTCTCAAATTTTACAAAACGATTTCATTTACATTATGAACAACGCCAAAGTGGTGCAACAAGGAGTCCGGAAAGTGCTGGAGGCGGATCCCGAATCCGCTTTTCATACACTTGTCAATCCATGGGAGAGCGATAAAGCGGACGAAAAGGTGTCACCGGCAGACAATACCGACGAGATTTTCTTCATGCACGCTGGCTCTTGGAACAGATCTGAGCTACCGACTCTCCCATCTTCTGCAACTTTCTTTCAACAATCAATAATTTCGCCCTTCTTAATCCCCCGACGGCCCTCAGCGGTATCGAACGATAGTATCTCCATTCGTAGCAAATCTAGGAGATCATCAGCAGAATCCAAGGTCGAAGTCGCATTGCAAGATCGCAAAGAAATTCATATGTTGCCTGCAGCAGCACCTAACAGATTAGAGAAGATGCCCAAACCTAGACCAAGGTCTCGATCAAGTTCAATCGCCTCCCATCATTCGGCTTCGCGCGATGTTTCTGGTCTGAATCCGATCTCTTTTCTGTCCCCGAAAGTTGCTGCTCAACTAGACCTAAAAGACCGTCCCTCGTTCCGCGAAACATTTTGTGAAAATATGGACAGGCGTAAAGAGTGCCCCTCAAACAACGTGGATTCTACCGACGCCGTTGAGACTCTGGACATTATGCAGATTATGAGGTCTGTTTGGCCCTTGGTAGGGTGGTCGACCCGCCTCGCTTTGACCGTAGCCGTACTCTGCTCTTTGATACATGCAGTGTCGACTCCGATCTTTGGCTACATATTTGCCCAATTACTCTCGACCTTCTACACTGCTGGAAACCAACAGCAGTTGGCACAAACATATGCGCTTTCTATTCTCGGCATTGCAATCGTCGATGGACTGGCGACATATGGGTTCACCGTGCTCTTCGACATGTCTGCTCAGACGTGGGCCAATGCTTTGAAGGCTGAGGGTATAAAGCGTATCCTAATGCAGCCGCGCGAGTTTTTCGATCGAGAAGAAAACAGCGTGTCCCGTATAACAGAATGCTTGGATCAGTGTGCTGAAGAAGCCCGCAACCTTCCCGGACGCTTTATAGGAATCGTTATCGTGATGGGTTTCTGCATCAGCATCGCACTCATTTGGAGCTTAGCCTCCTGCTGGAAGCTCACCCTCATGGCACTTCCATGTTTGGCTGTCATGTACTGCATCACGAGAATTTACAACGCTATCAGCAATCGCTGGGAGAGATTCTCAAATGAGGCTAACGAGCATGTGGGTCAAGCCCTACATGAGACTTTCGTCAACATCAGAACAGTAAGATGTCTGGTGCTTGAAGAAACCTTCCAGGAGAAGTACGAAAAGGCCACCCTCAACGCGCTCAAGATCGGCACTAAGCGATCAATATATTCAGGTTCGATATTCGGACTGAACTACTCGACTGCTTTCTTTATTACCGCATTTCTCTTCTGGTGGGGCGCCTATATCGCATCGAAGGGAGAGTCCACACCCACCGACATTATTGAGACATTCAATATACTCATGCTAAGCGTCGGCCATGCCAACCACATCAGTAGCTACATACCGCAGATCAACATCGCAAGGGATGCCGGATCAAGACTAATCCGTCTCGCGCGCCTGTCCCCAGACTCACATGAGCACAATGGTACCGACCAGCTCTTCAAGGTAGGCGATATTACTCTGGAGAATGTAAGTTTCGCTTATCCCGCAAGGACGGAGCACCAAGTGTTGCACAATGTCACGTTCGACATGCCACGCGGAACCTGCACTGCAATCGTAGGAAGCTCTGGTTCTGGGAAGTCTACCATTGCCGCCTTGCTTTTGAAGCTGTACCAGACCGCCACGAAGCCACCGAGGTATAGCCCTGAGATTTCCATCTCAAATCGTGACATCAAGCGCTTGCATACCTTGACCCTCCGCTCTCGCATAGTTATGGTACCTCAAACACCGGTCCTCTTCCCGGGTACCATTGCGGAAAACATCACATATGGTTTATCAATATCATCCCCCTTCACCAAGTCGGACAATATCCGCGCCGCCGCGCACGCAGCCGGTGTTGCTGAGTTCATCGACAGCCTATCGCAAGGCTACCAGACAGTAGTAGGTGATGGTGGCACCGAAATCTCTGGAGGCCAAGCACAGCGCATTGTTATTGCCCGCGCCCTCGTCCGTGAGCCCGATGTCCTAATTCTCGACGAAGCAACGAGCGCACTTGACGCCGAATCTGCAGGCATCGTTCGCGACACCATCCAGCGGTTAGTCAAAGAGCCGCAGAGAGAATTCGCGCTCGAGGATATATCCCGACAGGTCAGTAGGGCAGGGCAACGAAAGCATATGTCGGTCATCATTATTACGCATGCAAGGGAGATGATGGCGATTGCAGACCATATTGTGGTGTTGGATAAGGGGAGGATGGTTGAAGAGGGATCGTTTGAGGAGTTGAAGAGGAAGAGAAGAGGACCGTTTGCGAGGCTATTGAGGGGAGAGACATCGGAGGCGCCTGGGATGGGGATGTTCTAGTCGGTGTATGGCACAGGGCAGAAAGAAGCGGGTTTTTAATGTCCATAGAGTTAGTTACAAAGCTCTCATCTTGCACATGCCTAGTTTGCAGGTAATCGTCTGGCAAAACCGTCAACCGTGGAATAAGTCTCCACCGGAGTAGCCAGAGCATTTGACGGTGATCCACGGTGATCCACGTTGATACACGTCCGTCCATAGCTAGCATCATTGGTCACGGGGCGCCAACTTGGTGTGAAATAGGTACCTTGACCACCATTAAGAGATGAGTGCTCCCTAATAGCTGTTCCGTACACTGCAAGCGGGTTGTCGGTCTCCGGTTTCGCGACGCCCACCGTTGCCGTGCCAACACGCTTAGTCAACCTACGCGCTTTGACAACAAATTAGCCTCACACGGTCGCTCTCTCCGCTTCCTCTACACCACACTCGTATCCGGACTACCCTGCGATCAGCGTCTATCCTCACTTGAGTACACATCAATACACTCTCAACATGGTCGCGACACGCTCTGGCCGCGGCGCAAAGGCCCCAGAGGCTATGGCCAACACCAACAACACCCTTAAAGCACCACCGAAACGGGCTGGCAAGCGCAAGGCCGTCGAGGATGCGCCCGCCGAGCCTGCGCCAAAGGTGCTCAAACCCACGAAAGCTGAGCCGAAGAAGAAGGTGGCACCCAAAACTGCGACGAAGGCTGCACCGAAGGCAGCGGTGAAGACCGCCCGGCGCACTGCGAAGGCGGTCGAGGCGGTCGAGCAGAAGCCCAAACCTGAGCCGGTCATTGAGATCAAGGCGGAAGAGCCGAAAACAACTAGGAAGACTGTTCGCGGAGGCAAACCCGCCGTCACCGCGCCGGTCGTCATCGAGGCCGCCAAAGAGCTCAAATTGCCAGTTGTGGCTGAGAAACCCGTTGTCGAGCCACTCAAAGCCGTCGAAAAGCCCGTCAAGCCGGTCGCACGGGCTACGAAGCAACCTGCCCCGAAGGGAAATAGCAAGACGTTGTTGGTGAGCGTCCTCAGTACAAGGGCCACAACGACGCGCGCTACAAGAGGCCGCAATGTCGCCGTAGCTCCACCAGCAGAATCACCTCTCAAGGCGCCTGCGCGCAAACCCGGCAGGAGGCCAGCAGCCAAGGCTGCCCCCAAAGCAGAGCCTGAGAACGTTGCCGTCACCGTTGCTGTTGAAGAGCCATTCACCGAATACCCGAACTACCCCACCACTCCGGTCCATATCACCGCGCCATTGTCTAGCCGGGCTGCCCTCAGAGAGCTTCCTGTGGATTATCCCAAGACACCAGCTCACATCTCCGCGCCACTCTCACACAAGGACGCCATAGCAGAGCTTCCGGGCTACCCCAAGACGCCAGCTCACATTACCGCTACCTTCGCTAACCAAAAGGCACTTAATGAGCTACCTGCAGAGTACCCCAAGACTCCGGCGCATGTCGCTGCTACACTGTCGAGCCTGAAAGCTCTCAATGAGTTACCGGCCGAGTACCCCAAGACGCCCGCTCACATTACCAATGCATTGCACAACCATAGGGCGTTCAATGAGTTACCGGCAGACTATCCTAAAACGCCGGCGCATATCGGCGATGCATACTCCAATCAGAAGGCCTTTGACGAGATGCCCGAGTATCCCAAGACTCCTGCCCATATCGAGGCGGCGTTGGGCAATCAAAAGGCCTTTGACGAGATGCCCGAGTATCCCAAGACTCCTGCCCATATCGAGGCGGCGTTGGGCAACCAAAAGGCCCTCGACGAGCTTCCCGTGGAGTACCCCCGAACACCTGCGCACGTCGCTACGATGCTTTCGAATCAAAGAGCCCTGAATCAGCTCCCCGATTACCCCCAGACTCCTGCACATATTGCCGCGCCACTAGGGAACCAGGATGCCCTCAAAGAGTTACCCCCGGGATACCCTCAAACCCCTGCCCATATCCACGCGCCTATGACGATTCAAGAAGGTCTCGCTGCCCTGCCGAGCTACCCAAACACTCCGAAGGCTGTCGAGACCACCGTTGAGGAGAGCGCGTCTAGTCCCGTACAAGAGTCCGAACCTGAGGACATGTCGTTCGAGCTCACCGGCCCTATCGTGGAGATCCAACCGGAATTGTCACTGATAGATAGCGACGAGTCTCCTCTTATCCCTGAAGCTCGCAGTGTGCACGAGTCATCAATGGCACTGTCCACCAGCAACGTGGTCTTGGCTGCACCGGCGACGGTGAACCTTGCTGCTCCCGCTTCGCCCAGCAAGCGTTCTGCTCTGCGTTCCCCTGTAAAATATGACTTGAAGACCCCTAAGAAGACTGTCACCTGGAACGACGATGAGTCCGAGCCTGACTTCCTTCTGCATGGCGGCCCCCTTCGAGGCATGAAGTTCTTCGTCGACATCACTTCGAATGGAAAAGACCAGAGCTTCCTCTTCACTAGCCTACTTGAAGACATGGGCGCGCATGTTGAGCGCTCCTGGAATGAAGACACCTCCTTGACTCATGTTCTCTTCAAGGATGGAAAGAAGTCCACTCTCGAGAAGGTTGTTGCTTCAAAAGGCATAATAAAATGCGTCAATGTGGGCTGGATCTTGGATTCCGAGAAGAATAAAGAGCGCATGGATGAAACACCGTATCTTGTCGATCTGGCTGCAGTAAACACGCTTTCGCCTTTGAAACCGAAAATTGCTCCATTCACTCCTGCGAAGACGCCTTCAAAATACTTATCCTCGCTTCAGGAGACGTCAAGTTCGATCAAGTCCGTACCCTCTACGCCTACGTCTTCAGAATTCGATCGTTCTATCAACTTTGACGAGAAAGAGAATTCTGAGCTTGGTATCTTCTTCACTCCGCAGGCGAAAACTTGCCCAAAGCCGAAGAAGCCTTGGCTTTTGAACAAATCACCTATGAAGACGCCCTCAAAGTTTGGGTATCTGAAGCAAACGCCGTTGAAAGCGTTCTCGACTACCAAGAAGAGGACGGCTATACAGAGCTTTGGTAGTATTTCGATGGCCCCGCCGAAGAAATTGCGGTTTCTCTAGGTTGTCGATCGAAGACTAGGTGTTGGAGGCTTTTTTGACTTCATTTTGCATACCACAGTGGGGTGGTCTGGTGTTTTGGGATGGTTGGGCAAAAAATACCTAGTGGAGGTAGGATGGAATGCATCGAGTGGCGTTTTGGCTTGCTTTTTCAAGACTGTAGGATACGCTGGATGGAAGAATGATATGAATGATTCTAAGTGTATATGATCTTCCGGAGTGTGCCCAAATGTGCCGAATTAGGTGTCAGCGCTAGGTTTGAAGAGAACTGCGGTATGAGCTTCAGGGTTTGCGATATGCCGGGGTAACTAGGCTGCCGTGATTGGCCTTTGGTGGCGGATGACTGAGCGGCCTTGGCGATCGCGTCCCACGCAGGCACGTCATAGACGCGTAGTCACAAGGCAACCTTGCCTCGGCGCCCTCACTGCTCCCGAGCCCACCCTCACTTTCTCAACGACTCACTCAATGCGATACCTACTCGACAAGCCGCCATGGGTGTTACCGGCCTCTGGACCGTCCTCCAACCATGCGCGCGCCCCATCAAGATCGAAACGCTCAACAAGAAACGCCTCGCTGTCGATGCCTCGATTTGGATCTACCAGTTCCTCAAAGCCGTTCGTGACAAGGAAGGCAATGCACTGCGCAACAGCCATATCGTTGGCTTCTTCCGCCGAATATGCAAGCTCCTTTTCTTCGGCATCAAGCCTGTCTTCGTATTCGATGGTGGCGCACCGGCGCTCAAGCGACAGACTATCAACAACCGCAAGTCGCGGCGCGAGGGCAGGAGAGAAGATGCCGTGCGGACAGCTGGCAAGCTTCTAGCGATGCAGATGCAGAGGGCAGCGGAGGAAGAAGAAAAGAAGAGGAAGGAGGCAGCACGGCATCTGCGCGCGGAGCCCGAGGAGGACATACCAGAGAATATCGTGTATGCGGAGGAGGTTCTGCAAACACAGCAGGAACGCCTAGCGAATCGAAAGTTCAAGAAGAAGGATCAATATCACCTACCAGACCTAGACGTATCACTGTCAGAGATGGGAGGTGCCGACGATCCTAGAATCATGTCTCTTGAAGAGCTGGAGGAGTATGCAAGGCACTTTGATAGAGGCGAAGATATCAATGTCTATGACTTCTCCAAAATCGACTTCGATAGTCCGTTCTTTACGAGCTTGCCCGCGTCCGATCGCTACAACATCTTGAACGCAGCGCGACTGAGGAGTCGGCTCAGGTTGGGCTACTCCAAGGATCAGCTAGACGCCATGTTCCCTGATCGCATGGCTTTCTCAAAATTTCAGATTGAGCGAGTGCGCGAGCGCAACGAGCTTACGCAGCGCTTGATGAATCTGAACGGCATGAATGACGATGCAATGTGGGGAGTAAATGGCGCCAACCGCGTCGCTGGCGAGAAAGGAAGGGAGTATGTGCTAGTCAAGAACGATGGCGTAGAGGGCGGATGGGCTCTTGGTGTCGTCACGAATAAGGACGAAGGCAAGGCTGACAAGCCTATCGATATTGATCGCCTCCCAGTTCCCGAAATAGAAGATGAGGAATGGGAAGACGATGATGACTTTGAAGATGTGCCAATTGAGGGTCTTAACCGGCTGCCGAAACAAAAGCCGGGCTTGACTGCACGAGACAGGGAAGGTCGTGACTTTATATCACAGGAGCTGAACAAGCGACGTCAAAACTTTAACACTACGAGAAAGGCCAAGCAAGCAAAACACAAGCCAGGAATAGCAGCGTCCGTTTCAAGGGATCCGGACTCTCTTTTCTTGGCTGAAGACGAGCCAGAGTGGGAGAATGTGCCCATGGGTAGGAATGTTAATCTATTTGATGGCAAACCTGAAGAAAATACTGAGGATGAAGAGCAGCAGCTTCAAGAGGCCATCGCCTTGTCCCTGCAACAAGGTGGCCAAGAAGTGGACGAAGAGTCTGCAGAGGACGTCTACCGCGAAGTGTTTCAGCAGCAGCGAGCGCAAGAAGCGAACCCTTTTACATCTGCTAAAGGCTCTGGGCTTGCTATTGCAAGGATGGCAAATCAACGAAGCAACAAGCAGGCACCCGCTGGCCCATTTAACGGGAGTGATAGCGAGGACGATATGGACCTCCAAGCCGCCTTAGCAGAATCGAGAAAGTCGAAACGATCAGCACGACATCCACTACCGAAGTTACCACCCACTGGGCCTTCGCCAGTATTGAAAGCAGCTCCCAAGTCAAGTAACGCTCCGGGGTTTGATGGTCCGCTTCCTTTCGAGAAGCTCAATCTGGGTAACTCTTTGTTGGGCAAGAAGAAAGTGCAGAAGATTGGAGAGAACAACGCAGGTGGCTTTGAAAAAGATACAGGTGACGAGAAAAAGAAGACTGCTGAACCACTGCCACCATGGTTCAGCGGCACCCGTGCTCTCAACGAGGATTTGGATGCGCAACGACAGGAAGAGAAGCAAGGTTGGGAGCGAGCGCGTAAGGAAGATGCCGAGCAATATCAGTTCCAAGAGCTACCACGCTTGCGCCAACATGACACACAAGAAGTTATCGATCTAGAGGCTCCTTCTGAGCAAGAGAAACCCAAAGAGACTCTCACCACCGACTCGGATCACGAGTTAGATGCCGAGATGGAGGATGTTGGGATAGTAGATTCAAGGCTATCAATGGGCGATCTAGCAGAAAAAGTTCGAGCAGAGCCGCCACAACCGCTCACACAGAAGCAGTCGTCCCCTCCACGACAAGATAAGAAATTGACTGGCAAAGGACCCTTTGCGCAGGATTCAGATGATGAGCATATTGACTGGTCTGAGAGCGAACCTGAGGATGAGCGACGGACTCGGACAGAGACGAAACCTGCTGGAACAACTACCGAGACGCCAATACAGGGTGCAAGATCGCCACCGTCTGAGCTCCAAGGTGCACTCACGGGGACTGGGTCGCTTTCTCCAGAGTTTGAAGATGTTTTCATGCAGACGGAGCCACTTCCCGTACCGGAACAGACGAAGTCGCCATCCCTGGGATTTGAAGATGTAACGATCGAGACTGCACCGCTCCCGCGACGCCGTCAGCGGGTGCCATCTCCCGGAATTCTAGAGAGCGCAGATGACCTTCAAGCGCCACTTGTACCTCTGAGTGGAATAGCAGACGACAACGCTCCTATCGACTTCTCAGACAACGAACCAGACCAATACTCCGACCCTGAGGACGAAGAGCTCTTCGCTTCCCTGGCCGCTGAGGGCGAAGAACATGCCCGGTTCGCACAAGAGCTCAATAACAACACCACCGCACGCATCAACTTTGACGAAGAACTCAAACAACTCCGCGCCCAGCAGAAGAAAGACCGTCGAGACGCCGACGAGGTGACTCAAACCATGATCTCCGAATGTCAACACCTTCTCGCCCTCTTCGGCCTCCCCTATGTCACCGCTCCTATGGAAGCAGAAGCGCAGTGCGCTGAGCTCGTCTCTCTCGGTCTCGTCGACGGTATCGTAACAGATGACTCCGATATCTTCCTCTTTGGTGGCACTCGCGTATATAAGAACATGTTCAACGCCGCAAAATTCGTGGAATGCTATCTTGCCAACGATCTCACTTCTGAATTTGCACTCACCCGCGAGAAACTCATCGATATAGCGCAGCTTCTTGGATCTGACTACACAACGGGACTTCCGGGCATCGGCCCTGTCACTGCACTCGAGATCCTGTCTGAATTTGAGGATTTGAAGGCATTCAAGGAGTGGTGGACGGGTGTGCAAAACAATACTATACCCAAAGACGCAGATCAAGGGTCGCAGTTTCGCCGCCGCTTTCGCCGAACCCAATTTTCTAAGACGTTTCTACCGACGATATTCCCAGATCCACGTGTTGCGGAAGCGTACCTGAAGCCTGACGTCGACTCAGATCCGCAGCCGTTTGAATGGGGCGTCCCAGACCTTGATGCACTCCGTAGCTTCCTCAGCTCGCAGATTGGATGGAGTTGGGAGAGGACAGATGAAGTCCTTGTGCCCGTCATTAAAGACATGACCCGCCGAGAAAAAGAAGGCACCCAGAGCAATATCACTCGGTACTTCGAAGGTGGAGTCGGCGCAGGTGCTTTTGCGCCCAGAGTGAGGAATGGAGCTGCTAGCGGGCCGAGTGGAGCGAAGAAGGGAAAAGGCGCTACGGGGAAGAGATTGGGTGCTGCTTTGACGCGGTTGGCTGAACGAGGGAGGGGCAGTAAGGAAGGAGGGAAGCAGGATGGAGAAACTGTGGCTGGGGAAGTGGAGGTTGTTGAAGGAGGCGATAAAGTCAATGAGGCTGCGTCAAATGATGATGTGAATAAGCGGAGGAGGGGTGGGGGAAAGGCTGTGGCGCCAGATGATGATTTTGATGCAGATGAGGAAGAGGAGGATGAGCTGTATACTGAGCCGAAGAAGAAGAGGGCCAGGAAGTCGAGAAAGAGGGGCTGAAGTTAGTTATACCTCAAGCGCCATGCGTCAATGCATCTACTCAATATGCTTTCGTACTCTTTACATTGATGAACATGCAGGCTATAATTACAAGATATGTCCAATGTCATGACACCATTCGTCGTCACCGACCAGCTCAGCCTTGCACTACTTTCTGAGCCCGCTGAGCCGCCCAGCATATTGACCTGAGCACACCCATCTTCGCCCGCTCTACACCACCCGCCCTCGCAAACCACAGACCCGATCCAACGCAAGTAGCAAGAATAAATCCAACCACACCGTTCAGTATCCTTGCCTGCTGCCGTGCCCGATGCTGCACTTCAGAATACCGCATATTGCTAAATGTAACCCGCGAATACTGCGTCGCCCATCCCACGCTTGGAAAGTACAAATCTAACGTCTCTTCAAACCACTTGCGGAAGAGATATAGTGGTTTCTTTACATCAGTGGCCATCTCGCGGTAGTTTCGTAACGCGAGGTCGTTGATGGTTTGTGCGTCTGGTGTACGGTGCTCTGAATACTCTTTGAGGGCTTTTGCGCGATCGTCGGGGTGTTTGTCTAGGAACTCGAAGAGCACGCGGACGTCTTCTAGGCCTGCGTTCATGCCCTGGCCATAGAAGGGAACCATGGCGTGTGCCGCGTCACCTACTATTACACCGGAGGAGCCAAAGTGGTAGGGGGTGCATTTGATGGAAATTAGTGGTAGGTGTTGGTTTGACGCATATTGCTTGCGCAATTCGTTCCCCGTGATGAGGTCAGGTACTACGCCAGGGAACTTCTGATAGAAGTACTCAACAACTTTCCCTGAAACATCTAGCTGCTCAAAGCCAGACCTTGTCAAGAACAGAGTCGCGGTAAACGTCTTATCGAGGTTCGGTAATGCGATGAACATGGACTCATCCTGTGGCCATATGTGTAGGTAATTCGGTGGTAACCGAAAGTCCCCTTCTGCAGTAGGTGGAATATGGAACTGACACCAGAGTTTGTCGATGTACTCTTGCTGGTAGCTCATCGGTACAAACTTCATGAGATGGTATCGAACGGCTGAATGCGCACCATCGGCACCGATCATGAAGTCGAACTTGAGTTCGAACTCCGTGCTTTCGGTAGAGTTGCGGCGTTCGAACCAGGCGAGCCTTCTCTTAAAGTCTACGCCGGCGAGCTTGTGGGAGAAGAAGAATTTAACATTTGGCATGGATTCGAGATGGTCTAGGAGGGTTTTGTTGAGACCTGTTCGGTCCATTGCCAGGAGGTTCTAGTTTGATGAGACCTGTTGGATTTTCTGGGAAATTTTGGTGCGTACCTTTCCTCGTGCATCGTACGACTGAGCCTCGCGAACGTATTGGCCTCGCTTCCTCACATGAATCATGCGACTATGCATGGGGAAGGTCTCGCCGAGCACGGCATCTGCGAGGCTTGTGAGGCCCGTCTCGCGCAGAGAATTGATTCCTCGCTCGGACAGGGCAAGATTGATCGACTTTGAGAAGTTGAGAGGCGTTGTACTAGGATCTCTAAGATCTTTAATTTATCCGTTAGCAACTCACATGTACTATGGAAAAGTGGCATACCGGGTCTGAGTTCGTAAATCTCTACATGGTGGCCTCGCACGGCGGCGTACAGCGCGGCGAGGGAGCCGACGGGACCCGCACCAACAACAATCACTTTCTGGGGCATTCTCGAATTTCGACGGGAGAAACAATCATTGTCCAAAGAAGCATGTATGCAGAGACAGAGGATTAGCCTGTTGGTAGCAGGCAGCACAAACCAATTCGCGGACGTGGTCATCCACGAAGAGTGACAGGGATGCTCGCTTACATAAGCGACGTCTGGCCAGACCCGCCCGCGACGCCGCAACTCCGACGTTGAGATTCGGCGTTGCGCTTTTTTGAAGCTTTCACCGCAGCGTTTGCGCGGCTACCGGAGTCTTTCGCCAACCCTCGCGAAATCTCACATAAAAGGACGGCTGACCATACTCGGTGACGCTTACATTCTTCCTCCAACTTTAGACATTCCCCGCTCTACAATTCGCAAGCAAACTATCATGGCTGGAGACGCGTCTGCCCCGCGTAAATGTTCGGGCAAGGACTGCGAGAACGATGCGAGTCAGCTGCAATGCCCCAACTGCCAGAAGATTGGCAAGGAGAGCTACTTCTGCTCTCAAGACTGCTTTAAGCGCAACTGGGTACATAGTAAGATCCACCACAAATAGCAGGCGTGGAAGCTAACGCGCCAGTAGAGTGAGCACAAGAAGGCGCACAAGTCACAAAGTAGTATACTCTCGTCCATGATTACTCCCAAAGTTGTTTCTTACCCGGATCCAGCGACCGGCCACTTCAACCCCTTTCCCACCTTCCCGTACACCGGCACCCTGAGGCCCGTCTACCCTCTGTCAGCCAAGCGAGAGGTCCCTGCAAGCATACAACACCCCGACTATGCGAAAGATGGCATTCCGCACTCGGAACAGGCCTTTGTTGGCAGGAACAAGATCACCATACTGGATGCGAAGCAACAGGCGGGCATGCGCAAGGTGTGCAGGCTAGCGCGAGAGGTCCTAGATATTGCAGCGAGGGAGGCCAAACCAGGCGTGACAACAGACTATATCGACGAAGTCGTTCATAAAGCCTGCTTAGAGCGAAATGTAAGTGCAGAAGCTGACTTGCGAAGATGTGCTGCTCACATGTGCAGTCTTATCCATCCCCGTTGAACTATTGCCGCTTTCCAAAGTCGGTATGCACATCGCCCAACGAAGTCATCTGCCACGGTATTCCTGATCAACGGGTCCTCAAAGACGGCGACATTCTCAACATCGATGTTACCCTATACCATGGCGGCTTCCATGGCGACCTGAACGAGACTTACTATATTGGCGACAAGGCACTGGCAGATCCAGACTCGGTGAGGGTAGTAGAGACAGCGCGAGAGTGCTTGGACAAGGCCATCGAGATCGTCAGGCCGGGCATGCTCATCCGAGATCCTGGTAACGTTATCGAGAAGCACGCAAAGTCACGAGATTGCAGCGTGATCAAGACATACTGCGGTCATGGAATCAACCAGCTGTTCCACTGCGCTCCAAATGTTCCGCACTATGCTAAGAATAAGGCGGTCGGGCAAGCAAAACCTGGAATGTGCTTCACCATTGAGCCAATGATCAGCTTGGGGACACATAAGGATAAAACATGGCCGGACGACTGGACTAGCGTTACTCAGGACGGTACCCGGACAGCGCAATTTGGTATGCTCCCCTTTGACCCACCGCAATTTGTTGCTGACTGGTTATAGAACACACATTACTTATAACCGAAGACGGCGTAGAAGTTCTCACAGCAAGGCTGCCAGACTCGCCAGGTGGAGCTGTGCCCATGCCGGCAGCTAATGGAGACTCGACTGCAGAAGCAACCATGACTACCACTACATAGACGTGAGGATCAGGTATATCTAGGGTGTAAGGATTCTGAGACATATAATGCATTTCCCAAAGTGGGAGCCCTTTTCTTGCATCGGCTGGGCGTTGGTGGATGAGCGGCTGGCAGCCACAGCGGCGTCAAAGCATGGTCTTTTCCAACCCAAAGTTGAATCTGTGTCAAACCCGGCACCATGCACACCCCCGTACCTTGGCTGATGTGCGAAACCAAGCAAACATTATGATCCAGGAGCGAGGAGGCTATTCCCCCTCCCCTCTCCCCCCCGTTGTCTTGTCTCTCGTAGTCCTTGCCACATGCTCTGCCCCAACACGATTCTCGTGGGTGCCCCTCGGCGAACTTCCGCCATAAGCGAGGCAGGTGCATTGACCCTACCGCCAACACCTTCGATGCCAGCCTGAGACGTCATAAACAAACCTACACCACTCTCCAAGAACCAGCCACGTCCGCGTCCCGTTGAATTTAATTTGTACTACACGTCTAGCGCTGCGTCTTCCGACTCTCTATCCAGACACACGCCCCGCGTTCGGTGCTGGTCTTTTGCGCCTAGCCCGAGCTCTCGACCGCACGACCGCCGCGGATTTTCAGGCTTCATACCCTACCGTTTGCAGTCTGCGCCCACAGACACCCTCGTTGTTACACATCCCTCCCGAAGCTCGAACAACGACGAGGCCGGTGTTACGCCGCACAGAACGCTCCCACAATGTCTGGCGAAGCATGGTTGTACCTGTTGGCGGTACTGATAAACGCCGTCAACCTCTTCCTCCAGGTGTTCTTCACGATCATGTACAGCGATCTTGAATGGTGCGTCCGAAGTCCTTCGTTACTCAATCCTCCGTCAGATTTAGATGCGCTCACGAGCGTCCCTGAGCTGCCTCGCTCCTCATTACGCATGTGCTAAATTTTTGCTCCCAGCGATTATATCAACCCTATCGACCTCTGTAACCGCCTCAACACCTATATCGTTCCCGAAGCTGCTGTCCACGGATTTCTGACCTTTCTCTTCCTCATCAACGGGTACTGGTTGGCTTTGATTTTGAACCTACCACTATTGGCATGGAACGGCAAAAAGTATGTGGGATACTGCGCGTCTTGACACGCCGAGTCGCTGACTGGAACTAGGATATTCGAGAATCAGCACCTTTTGGATGCGACTGAGATCTTCAGGAAGCTTAATGTGCATAAGAAGGTACGTACCCGGCTTTGCCCAAGCAGAAAGCCTACAGTGGATAAGCTAGTGCTCCCACCTGTTTCTCTAGCACTTCCAGACATTCGGCGCATATTCACGAGTTTGCTCGAAGGCTAACGATGGCTAGGAATCGTTCATCAAGCTAGGCTTCCACTTGATCATGTTCTTCTTTTACCTGTATAGCATGATCGTTGCCCTCATCCGGGACGAATCGCACTAGGTACTCCTGGCACACGACCAAAGGATACGCCACATCCGGATGTTTCGACTAGATGGTTCAGGTGAAGATCATCGGATGGTTTGGGCAACAAGATCGATTAGTTGGCGCGAGTGCACGAGACGAGCGGACAAATCCTCCGACTAGGGTTGGGGACACTATACCATTCTGATTACGGCGTAGGCGGTTGGACATGGGTCAACTTGGGGTTACTGGAAAGGATGAAGGGAAGTTGAGGCTACAGGTGGTTAGAAATTTACGTTCTTACGGACCATGATAGCGTTGTACTTTGTTGTAAATGAATTATTCCATGCCTTACCTCTATGTTTGGCAGAGGACTTCGACTCGCCTCCGATGTGATGCCCTCTGCGACGAGCAGAAGAGATCCCAAAGTAGGTTGAAAGCATGGAGTGGATCACCGAGTACATTCTGCGGTCGACCTTTACTATCACTTGTCTTGGCACACGTGTGTCTGATCGTGCACGGATAGCTACACAAATTCCCCAACTTGAAACCCAACGAACCCATCCCGCACGACTATAAACCTCCGTCACCAACCCGGCCAAATCCCCGTTCTTCACCTCTCCCACTCGCTCAGTATTCAAGATGGCCAGCAATCCCAAAGGCTCCGGCAGAGTTCCTACAGGTTTCGCCGCCGAAACCTTCATCAGCGAGTCCACTTTCCGCGAGGCGCACCGTGCCATTGAGTCGACCAAATCAAACTCGAAAAAGCGCAAACGAGAAGGCAAAGGGGACTCGAGTGTCGTTTCCGGGGCAGGGGCTTATAAGGGACCATGGGCAAGGTACGAAGAAGAGCGGCCAGACGCAGCTTCGGATGATGAGTACGGCAGCGATGAAGAAGTGGAGATCGTGTATGAAGAGGATGAAATAGAGGCGAATCCAGCGCCGGCGCCGAAGAAGCTTGCGGGTACCGACTATGCGGATACAGAGGCGGAGGGCGAAACGAGCGAGTTTGTGGGGAGCCAGCAGTACGATTACCAGGGCAGGACATATATGCATATTCCGAACGGTATGTTGAACCTCTTGTGCTTCCATTTTAACCTATACTAAACTCGTTGTAGATCTCGACATCAAACTTACCGGTGACCGCGGCGACACGAAGAACTTTATACCAAAGAAACTCCTCCATACCTACAAATACCACACAAAGTCTATTACGCAGCTGCGCTTCTTCCCTAGCAGCGGCCACCTGCTCTTGTCGGCCTCGGCAGACTCTAAGATTGCACTATGGGACGTGTACCACCAGCGAGAGCTTTTGCGAACGTTCTCTGGACATAGCAAGTCTGTGAACGACATCGACTTCAATCCTGCCGGAACACAGTTTGTCTCGGCGAGTTACGATCGCTACATGAAGCTGTGGGACACGGAGACTGGAAAATGCCTTAACAAGTTCACGAGCGGCAAGACACCGCACGTTGTGCGTATCAATCCGAGCACGCCTCATGAGTTTCTCGCTGGTATGGCCGACAAGAAGATCCTACAATACGACACCCGAAGCGGGGAGATGGTGCAGGAATACGATCATCACCTTGGTCCTGTCAATACTATCACATTCTGCGATGAGGTAAGTCTTTGTCGTCCACTGCGCTCCTACATACTAACCATTTCTAGGACCGTCGCTTCGTCACTACGTCGGACGACAAGTCCCTCCGGGCATGGGAATATGGCATTCCTGTGCCCATCAAGTTCATCGCCGAACCCTACATGTTCTCCATGGTCCGTGCATCTCCGCATCCGTCGGGCAAATACATCGCTTTCCAGTCCTCCGACAACCAGATCACAGTCTATTCCTCGACTGACCGGTTCCGTCAAAACCGGAAGAAGAGCTACCGCGGTCACAATGTTGCCGGGTACGCGCCCGACGTGGCCATCAGTCCCGACGGACAGTTTATCAGCTCCGGGGATAGCGGGGGTTATGTGTGCTTCTGGGACTGGAAGACGTGTAAGATGTGGCATAAGATCCAGGCGAGTGACGCACCAGTCTTGGCGGTACAATGGCATCCTCGAGAGACGTCAAAGGTCATTACGGGCGATCTCAATGGTGTGCTAAAGTTCTGGGATTAGCAAGGCAGCAGGAGATGGCCAATGTTTCAGGGGAGGGTTTTAGTAGAATGATACCCATGGCCAGACGCAGGATTGCGTCTCCATCCAATTTACACTTCTTTGAGGAAAGTCAGCCCCTCAACTTGGGAGTAACCAGACCTGATTGGTTTCAACGACCAGTTATGGTGCCGTCAGGCGGCGGGGGCCGCAATTGCGACGTCTAGGACTCGCAGGCATGGCCGTTTGTAGGTCAAGCAGTATCAACATGTTCGCACAGCGCGGAGTCGTATATACACACGCACTTGGATTCGGCGTCAAAGCGGTCCGGTTTCCGCGAGTCGGTGTCTGCTCTCACCGGCCCTGGATTCGGTGTGTCCGCTGCCATCGGCATCTGCGCAGTCGCGCAGCAGTATCGTTGAGCATTTCGCCACGGAGGGACTTTCAGTCGCCATGTTAAGTTGACCGAAGGGGTCACCTGCGGCGTGAGGCGAGCGCGGTTATCCCGTATCGCCTTGCTGCCCCGCCATGCCGTGCGTTGCTCCACCACTCCCCTCCCGCCCTTTTGCCCTCTCCTCGTAAACACTGCCGCCCATTTGCCTCCTGCATCTTCCCAAAACTTCTGTTTCTTTCTTCTGGCCATTGTCCCAGCCACCCTGCTTCTCCCCCCTCGGACACAGCGGACTGACAGATAGTTTCAATTCCAGGCATCCATCTCGCCAGCCCCCGCGCTTACTCGATCAGGACTTCCGGTGACTTACTCATTCACCCTCGCCCTCTTTGTCCCGTCAATTCCCAATCGCTTCAGCCTGGACACCACGCAGAATAACGCTTTCCGCGAGCCGCTAACTGGCTCTGCCTGATGTGCCTTGCACGAACCCAGTCATCGCCCATCTCCTTTCGTCAGAGCCCCACGCGCCCGTCGCCATCGCGGCTCTGTTCTCGACCGAACATGTTTCCCTCGGTGAACGCATGTGCGTCGGCATGACTCCTTTCCTCCCACGCTGCGTGTGCTGGCGTGCGGTGCAGCCTGTCATCCCTTGCCGATTCTGCCTCAGTCCTTTGACCGGCCCTGTATAGCCACTCTGATTCATCGCCGTTGCGCGCAGTCACCCGCCAGCGCGTCACCTTGTTATCCCCAGGCACCTACATTGCATCCATGGCGGAGGGACTCGTAGGAGATCTCCGAAGGGGCGCTACCGCACGTTGGAACAGTCAACGATGAAGGGCGCCTGTATGGACGGCCTCAGGTATCTGCCTGGACTGTATAAATCGTCCAGTAGCAGAGTGTTCGAAAGCTCACTTTCCTTTCACTTCACATCTGTCTTGTACATCTCTGAGTCTTATCTTAAGAGTCATTGCTGTTTGGTCTCGTGGACATCCTCAACTTCAGTCTTCCATCTCTTTTGCCCTTTCATCTTGACTGCTTCTCTTCTCAGACCTACTCAGAATAGCATCGCTACCTGCTCGCACCGACCGCATTAAATCCTCCGCACGAAACCTTCCGAATCACGGTAGCTTCCCAACGCCTCCGGACGCCTCAATACCAGTCAACCATGTCTTCGCGAACATCCTACGGCTCGTCCTATGCACAGGACAAGGGCGCCTATGCTCCTCGCTCGACCTCGAGTGCTTCCTGTATGCTTCTACCTAGACATGACTCACTTGAACCCGCTGCTGACTTTCTGTAGCCTACACAATCTCCTCGTCGGCTTCCTCAAGCGTCTACGCCCACTCCACCCAATCCTCTCGCAACCGTGGCTATGGCAGCAAGCCGCCGGTAGTCCACAACGGCGGTGGGCAGTCCAACGACCCAAACACGAGCACCTCGGCACCGAACTCGGGATACTACAACTAGTTCCTTTCAGCATTCTTCCCGTCTGATGAGTCATGAGACGGGAAGAGTGACTATTTTCGGATAGTGACCGTCTCCAGCATATCTTGGGCGTTTATTGTGGCATGACGTCTTGCTTCGGCTTCGATATCGGGTGTGGGCATTAGATGGTATGATGGCCACAGGGCCGCTGATGGACTGTTTCCAGCCCACATTACGTCGTCTTTGCTTATTTTTTCATTTCCGCTTGTTTCCTTCCTTTCCTTGAGGAGGCACTCGGGTCGAGGTCCTTTAGTCTAAAGTCGAATCTCCCTACATTTCCCTCGTTTCCGTGTTCCTCGGTACCGGTAATAGCTAGTTTAGCAATGGGATAACACGCAATGTTTTTAAAACCGAAAAGGCTCTTTTGCAAAATGTCGTTGCTGATGAGGCGAGGTCGACGGTCGATGTGGTGTCGCAGTAATGCTCCTGATTGGCGGGAACCCACGACCAAACCACCCAAGCCATGTAGCCCTATGCAGGCACACTGCCCGGTCTCCCCAGTCACGTAGCCTACCGCGTGCTATGGCGATCGTCGAACAAGCATCCCCACCAGCCTAGCCTTTCACCATGTACATGGTGTGTTACATGCAGGTACTGGCCGCGCGTTCGGGTGGGCGACTTGATTGCCATCCCTTTACAGCCCGAGTCACATGGTCCCCTGTAGAGGCGTGCCTTTGAAGCCTACCGAGGCAGAGCATTTCCCATCAGCAAGGCTCTGGAGATGCTTAGGGATCGGTCGCTTGTGAGCCTTGTTATGGTTTGGTTTGGTGTTGATTGTTGGCTCCGGACGCCTGAAAGGTATGCTTACGACGACGCTGACGTTTGTTCATTCCTCCCGTGTCGCCTTTCCCGAAGCTATTGATGGGTGCCTGAGGATGGTGACGGTGGTGAGGCTCACTCACTAAACTGCATTGGTTTCAGCCGTTTCGATGGGAATTTTGGCTGTTGGTGCGCCGCAGCCTGGTATTGTAGGCACAACTAGTCAAGAACCTATTTTACACAACCATGTCGTTGCTCCAGTCTTACTCTAATCATACTCCAGTTCCCTGAGATCTACATCCATCTAACATAATCATACATGGTGTTCAAACACTCCCGTTAGGCACGGCAATAGCTCCGTTAGGCACCACAGCCGCCCCATTTGTCACCTTTTGCACCGGCTCTCCCCAGATCTCCTTGACCAACTGCTTTTTATTAATCTTACCCATCGCATTTCGCGGAATATTCTCCACAATCTTCATCTCTTGCGGAATCTTGTAGTTTGCTAGCAACTCCTTCAACTCCCTACGCATATCAAGCGCAGACCACGCCTTGCCGCCTCTTCCCGCTGTTTTGCCCTTTTCGCTGAGCATGACGACAGCAGCAACTTTCTGACCCCAAGCTTCCGACGGGAGGCCTACGACGGCGACTTCGCTTACTTGCGGGAGGGAAAGCATTTCGCGCTCGATTTCGAGGGCCGAAACTTTTTCGCCGCCCGTTTTGATGATGTCGGCGGATTTGCGGCCTTGGATGAAATAGAGTGGGCCGTGGGCCCAGTCTTGACTGCTTTTCCCTGCACCGTCGACGTTTCGTCGTATGGCAACGTCACCTGTTTTGAACCATTTCCCTTGCCCGTCCGCATCATTTGTAAATTCCTTCATTGTTGCTTCCGAGTTTTTCCAGTATTCCCGGAAAATAGTGGGACCACGAAGCTGGATTTCGCCAAGCCGTTCGCGGCCTGTTGATGAGTCGATCTCCTTTCCCTCTTCTATAACTTCGCCGGTTTCTGTGTCGACGAGGCGAGCTTGCACTGAGGGGAGCGGCCAGCCTACCGAACCGTCTACACGATCAGCGAAGGAGAGACCACAAGATAGCGCCATGCCGACCTCGGTCATGCCGTAGCGTTCGAGAAGGACGTTGCCGCCGCTGAGCTCGGTCCAGGCGGATTTCACTGGTGTGGGAAGCGCTGCAGAGCCGGAGATGTTGAGACGCATGTTGGAGGGGTGTAACGCGGTCTTGGTGGCGGCCTGTAGCTCAGGCGATAAGCTTTGATGCGACGCAAGTAGACGCGTATATATTGTGGGTACAACGGTCAGGAAGGTTATAGGCTTCTTCGCTGGATCAGGATTCGAGAGGAAAGGAGCGGCCAGTCGCTCCCAAACGGCGGTCGCATTGAACGGGAACTGAAACTCTATCGTGCTACCAACGAAGAGAGGTGTCAGAAGCGCGTTTACGGTTCCGTGAATGTGGTGGAGAGGTAGCACATGCAACAGTACATCTTTGCTGCTGTAATCCCAAGCCTGCAACAACGACTGTGACTGTGCTGTGAGCACGTCTTGCGGTAGTAGTACACCCTTCGGTCGGTTTGTCGTCCCTGAAGTATACAACATCATGCCCCCTTTGTCACTTGTGGGGTTTTCTAGCGTAACATAGTCGTCCGTCTTGCCCATCATGATTTTCTCCTGCTTGTAATTTATTGGCGATGTCTCCATGCCCTCTTTCAACACCTCATCTGCTTTTGCCTGGAACATCTTAGAGGAGAGAAGCATGATCGATTCACTCTGATCAATGATGTATCGGAGCTCGTGCGCAGGGAAGGTAGGCGATAACGGGACGGCAATTGCGTGTGCAGCGAGGATAGAAAGCAGGGTCACTATCATAAGGTCAACATATATCCCTTCCGTTATTTAAGGGGATTGGGCTGTACTCAATGCGCACCTACATAGTCGTACCCATTCTCAACGAGGAACGATATCCTCTCTCCCGCCGTACTCTTCCCACCAGCATTCCTCTGCAGCTTATCCTTCGCAGCCGCAACATCATTCACCAGCTCCCCGTAGGTAAATGTCCTCCCCGACAACCCATGGACAACCGCCGTGCTCTTGCCATCGTGCTTCTTGATCGCTTCGAAGATGGGGAGGCGGGGCAATGTGGATGCCATTCTACCTGCTGTGAAGGATAATGGATGTCGTAGAGCGTGCGAATAACGGGAGGTGAACCTATGTCCTTGAAAAGCGAGTGTACGTGAGCACGATGCTTTCGCCCACATGGAGTGTGGAGGTCAGAGCCCGGGATAATACCACGGCTGGATGCAGGCCTTCGGAGGACGGCAGTTCGGATCAGGATCGCTGGCCGGGATGCAAATCAGATTGATATTCGCTCTGCGCAATTCGCATAACTGGAAACGTCGCTGGTCCAATGGGAGTATGCCGCTGCAGAACAGAATCTTCGGCTCAGAAATACGGCATTGTAGAGTTTTGACAGGCACGTCAAGTTTCAATTGGCACTTTTGAGATCCTTTCACAGTGACGACAAAATGTGTTCCCGAGCCTAAGTCTTGGCGTCGGCTCAGCCAGCAACTCTGGCTCCGAAGCTTTCTGCGAACCAACACCCTTCATCACGAACTCACGCGGCCTCTGACTAATCCATCAATCCCGACCATTCAACCAAGCGACTATTGATGCTTACACGGAGGGTGGTAGTCGCCAGCAAGCGATTCGCATCCACAATGTCTCAAACAATGACTCCAATGGAAGATGCTATGCGATCAAAGGCAAGCTACTCGCTTCCATCGAGCAGCGGTATTAGTACTGACTTTACATAGCTCACAGAGGCACTCAAACCGACAACTTTAGAGATACATAATGACTCGCACCTTCATTCGCATCACAAGGCCATGCAAGGTGTGACGAGCAAAGAGGTGCCATTTATGTTCCACCAATCTCATTTTTACTAATGTCCGGGTAGACACATTTCCGGTACAAGCTGATCCTATCCCAGGAGACTAACATTAGAGCAAAGCAACTAACTTTTCAAGCGTTATCGTTACATCCGAAGCCTTCAAGTCCAAGATGCAGCCCGCTCGACACCGCATGATCTATTCACTTCTGAGGGACGAGATGGCAATGGAAGGCGGTATTCATGCGCTACAGCTGAAGACGCGGACGCCGGAAGAAGAGGAAAAGCTAAAGCAAAAAGAAACCGCTGAGCAATGATGAAGCGCTGGTTGATATAATCATCCTGTGAACGTCCTGTACAGTAGGAGGTCCAGCCGGTATATGGACATAGCTTGATCGCCTTATACATTGTGCGTTGGAGTGCCACTACTTTCGCCGATTCAATTTTATCCGCGGGTATTGTAGTCTGATCAACTTTAGAGAGTAATACTTCAACAGGGCTGTTCCGCCGAGTCGGTCGTGTCACCTCTCAATCCCCTTCTCTTCCCCATCATCCAATTCACGTCGTCCCTCGTTCGCATTGGCCAAGCTCTAAAATGCAGAGTGAAAAGGTTGATGGGTACGAAAGAGGCTCACAATACTGTTTGGTTTGTGAAGTGGACCACGACTGATATTCTTCTCGAGATCGTCCTCACCAGCAATTAAGTGCAAAGACAGGTGATTTGAAGTGCTTAGGCCATCTGAGGATTGAGAACAAGCGCAATGTTCTCAGGAGATTCCACCATCATGCCATCTACCCTGACCCTTTGCGATGAGATAAAGTCCCTGTAGGACTTTGCAAACAACAACAACAATAACTAAGAAGTCTTTCAATTGAAAAATGCTAAAGTGCGTTCCTTAACGCACACTCGAAATGCTGAAGGTAGCGGGGGGCATTTACCAGTCTCCCTATGTCCGACGGAACAGACATTATCATAATTGGGCGAGCCAACAATGGCTTGTTGGTTATCATTTAAATTAAGCGTATAAGGGCTAATACTTCCTGGGCACCTATTCTGCTAGCGATAGGAAGCCGATTTACATTAGACTATGCATTTGTCAGCATGTGGTCTTTGAAGGGCGCGTCCATCACATCCTTGACACCACTTGGGAGAATATAAAGTCTTAGCAAATACTTAGTTACTACAACGGCTCCATCAATCTCCTATCAAATTGTTAATACTCTTCCGTTTCGGAATCATTGAACGCCTTGTCCAAATACCAATATCCGACTACTTCCAAAATGGCCTCAAAACGAGAAGTCGTCCACTCAAGCGCAGCCCCCGCACCCTTCCCCGTCATGCCCTTCTCCTCCGCTGTCAAGAGTAACGGAATGGTCTACCTGTCCGGCAACATTGGCCTAGATCCTATAACCAACAAGCTCGTCGAAGGAGGCATCAAAGAGCGAACCGTGAGTTTCCTCTCGTCAATGTTTTCACCTCCTACTAAACCTGCGCCAGAGAGCAGTAATGGACATCATCTCCAACGTATTGAAGGATGCTGGATCCGATATCAAAAACATCGTGAAGGCGAACGTGTACTTGACGGATATGACGAACGACTTTGCGCCGATGAACGAGGTGTATTTGGAATTCTTCCCGGATAAGATGGAGCTTCCGGCGAGGACTTGTGTGCAGGTTGCGGCATTGCCGTTGGGGACGGATGTTGAGATTGAGTGTGTGGCGGTTTTGAACTGATAGATAAGCCTCGCCTCGTTCACCCACGGCCCAAGCTTCTCCCCTCACTAGGAATACGATTATCCATCTCCAGCACTCCACTCATGCATTCTCTATTATTCAGAAATGGCAAAGTCGACACGATTCTTAGTCGCACTGGACAATTTCACCAAAAAAGAATCACACTTCCAAGGTCACTGCTATCAAATGTTGACCGGTCTCCTAGCTCTTCCGACTCCAGTAATCATTTCGGATGCGGAATATCGTCTGCTTGGGATAACAAGAGAGCCCATACGTGATTGCAAGATTGGTCTTTCAAACCGAGCAAGCTCAGCGCCAGACGTGTCGGTGCGAAGAACAAAGCATCTGCTTCCACCCTTTTACTTCTCAGCTTTGACTTCTTGAGCCTCCTGCGCTTTCTTTTTGATCTGTCTAGCCAACTTGGGATAAAAGTCTCTCGCCATCCCAACATCCACATACTCAATCCACTCGTCAATCTTCCCTCCGCTTTCCTCAAATCCCATCTTCCACACATATTCATTCTGATATTCACCCACAAGCGTCTCCCCCCTCGCTTCAACGAACATCACGATTTCTTTTCTCTCTTTGCCTTCAGAATTTAAAGAAGTACCTTCTACGGCATCATTCACGGTAATGGAGAAGTCCGTGAAGATAGTTTTCATGCTGTTGAGGTTGGCGAGGTAGGCAGCGTTGGACTGTGGTTTGTAGTTGAGGGAGGAGGGAGATAACTGTTGCGTTGTCCATAGTGTTGAAGGCGATGACTAGGGCGTCGGCGGTTTGCCGTTCTTTCGAGGGCATGGTGGGTGTCGAATTGGCGATAAGGTTTCTGATGGTCATAGGAGGGTGACAACAAGAGCGGCGCTCATGTTGGCTCTGAAGCGATCAGCCACAACACGAGTTACGGTCAGCGATCCCTCCCTTGATGCGCATTCATTCGACAGACTCTCTATCCATGTTGAATCTCAATGTACGAGCATATCCAGCCATCTACAAGTTGCTTGCTCACTGCCTTCCAGAATGGCACTTAGCACATGTGCAGCAAAGGCCGTCGAGCCGTCGTCTAGCACAGAAATGGACTAGCGTCAAATATAGGCTGTTGCATTCCAGCCGATTCAGCTGTCCTTCCTAAACCCTACCAAGCACCTCCTCTCCCGTGTTGCTATCGAGCCAAACTATGTGATGTGCGACCCGGAAGATCGATACGAAACATGCGGCGCGCCTTCGAATGCCTGCACTCGGCGAGCCGCCGGCCAACTATGGCTACCTTCCGCACCAGCCAATAGCATTGCGTACACTGATATTTACTGTGACCACGACCAGCTATGGGCTTCACCCCAAAGACTAGCTCGCCCAATAAATAGCACGGGTTGGCTTCCCCGGGGTGCGTTCGGAATGTGCGGGGACGGAGTGGCTTGCATAGTGGGCTCGTATTTCACTGTGCTTCCTACTTTCGGCACCTAAAGTGACCAAGCCGGATAGCGGGTTGCAGCGCGGCTTTCTCGCATACCTAGGACAAGCACTAGGTGAAGTACAGAAAAGGAGCCTTGAGGGCGCTCAGGCATCTCGTGTCGATTGACTCCTCCCGTCACTCACTTCAGTCATTCTTTTGCACCATGGTGTACCTTCTGTCGCTCATTTTCATTCTGTTGTTTGCAGGTGGTGGCTTGGCTATGCCTTTTATGGAGGAGAAGAGAGGTATTCGCAACTCTATTTGGTTTGGCCATGGCTAACATCGAACAGGAGTCGATTCGCAGCTGCTCAGTACCTTCAACCTGATGGAGCAGTATGCCTCCGCGGCATACTGCAAAAATAACTACAATTCGCCTGGAGATAGAATAACATGCAAATCGAAGAGCTGTCCACTTGTGGAAGCTGCTAATGCCTCATCGGTCATCGAATATGAAAGGTGAGTGTTGGACTCTGCGTTGCATTTCCCATCATGCGGTGGGTGCATGTTCGCAATCCCTAATTCACTCCCCGTAAACGGACTTGAGGACCGCCCGTCCAGTCACACATACATTGCGGCCTTCCTGCGTCTCCTTTTTCTCATGTACAAACCTTGCCTTCTATACGGCATTCTAGCGTTGATAATACCTATGCCCGCCCATATATCCCACTTTCCACAGCTAACATGTCCCAGCACGCTTAGCACAGACGTGACAGGATACGTCGGTACCGACTCATCCAACAAGCTCATCGTAGTAGCCTTCCGTGGCACCGTCTCTGTCGACAATTGGCTCACCAACTTTGATTACAAAGCTGTCACCACAGATCTTTGCGATGGTTGTACCGCGCACGGCGGCTTCTGGCAGTCCTGGGTCGACTCCCGCAAAGACATCCTGGCAGCCCTGAAACAGTTAGCCAAATTACAGCCAGACTACAAGATCGTGGCTACAGGGCATTCGCTTGGTGGTGCGATCGCCTCCCTCGCCGCCGCACAACTACGCAACAACGGGTACGATGTTGCGCTGTACACGTTCGGCGCACCGAGAATTGCGGGCTTGAGGCTGAGCAATTATATCACCAATCAGGCCGGAGGCAACTATCGCGTAACACACTTGAACGATCCCATTCCGCGCGTTCCTCCGATTGCTTTTGGCTTCGCGCATATCAGTCCAGAGTACTACATTGATAAGGGAAATAATAAACAAGTGCGCTCTGGGGATATCAGGAAGTATGAAGGAAGTCTCAATCTGCGGGGAAATGCGGCATGGGTCGTTACGGATATTTTCGCACACGGCTGGTATTTCAATGCTATTGCAAGTTGCTAGAGCTCTTGAACCATGGTGGTTCAAGCCGTATCTTAGGCAACCTTGTTGTGGCAGGATTCTTGACCTACAAGAGTGTTGCGAACCATGGCTGTGCACATTGCTTTTCCACCACTACTTTTCTAGCCTAACGTTTGTTTTATCTAATCTCTCGCTCTATTTAATCCAACTTCGCATCTCCCATCTTGCAGTTTCTCTCAGGATTGTCTGCTTTCGTACGCCTGATTTTTCACCGATACCTGTACTCCCACGCCTGCCGATTGAGTGAAGGGCACAAGCCATCATTGCTCACCTGACAACGCGTCTCCCGCACGTTCGCGCTTCCTGCCCAACAGTGAAGTGCTCTCGCCTTCACGTCGAGTTTACCCAAACAACCCATTTCTCGACATCCAGCACCGAAACATACCGCATCGACTGTTACATCCCCACTTGGACTCCCTTTCGCGATTGCAAGCAGGATATAATGCCGGGCGTCAAGGATAGTAAGTTGTCCCTATTACCGCCATCGGTCTCGCTTGTATCGCCTACAGCAGAAGCTGTGAGCTGCTGCATACTAAGCTAACCTGAGAGGCGGCAAGGGCGTTCGACAGAAAAGACATGAACACTGACTAGTGCTCTCTAGGGAAGGACCCATTTGGGTTCAACCAAGCCTTTCCCACGGCACCACCGGGAGCAAAGGAGTACGAGCCAGATCCCGACTGCGTTCCTCGGCCTGGTGTTCTCAAGGGTAAGTACAGATCGTGTCACGGCCTACAAGAGAGCCCGACCTCATGTTTAAGGCAACAAGGCCTAACTACCTTGGATGAGCTTTGCTAACTTTCCACCCTCACATTCAGATCCACGTTTCAATCGTGACCCTGAGGCCGGCCGCAAGCGCGGTAATCGTCACGGTGCCATAAACCGTGTCTACGTTTGCCCTGAGCAATCTGCCCAGCTAGAATCGCGACGGTCCGTACCTAAGATGAGCGCATCGGCTCCCCGTGTGCCGACAAGCCATTCGCCGCGAACTCATATCTCGTCTGTTGCGGTCTTGTCTCCGTCTCGGAGCCTCGAAGCCACAACCGAAGCTAAAGGAGCCGCCACAAGCGGGGCTCTTCCAACCCAGAACCCTCTGAGGGCTTTCCCAAAGCCTCGCCTTGATTCGTCTGAAAGCCCGAGGGTAGGTCTCTCCCCGGAGGCGTACGTCCCGCCCCATCTAAGGCAACGCACGTTTCCAGCTTCAACGGAGGAAGGCCGCGTCGCCACGGCTACCTCCCAACCAAGTCCAGAAGACATATTTTCGATTTCAGAGGGCACTGCTTCCGCCAGGTCTGGCTATGGCGAGAGTGTATGTAGCTCGGTCGACTGTCGTGCCTCCGCCTTCACCAATGGCGAAACACTGGTTGATGGAAAGGCTCGGGATCATGCGGATCTAGCATCAAGGCTGCAGCTAGAGGAGTGCGATGTGGATGACAAACAAGCGGTACGCAACTGGACCCGCTGACACATTTCTCGATAACTAATCCATCACAGGGACTCCCGTTGGAGGAACATATTCTCAAACAGTTTAAGATTGGAAAAGTGAAGACGATGGCTGGCCGCGCGGGTGAAGCCTACACCCGTTATTGCAAGGTGCGCGAGATCATATGGAAACGTGACGAGCTCGAGAAGGCATACCCGGGACATAAGCTGAGCCTGAACGCTATGGACAACGAGACCTTTGAGGGCTACTATGCTCTAATCCGCTCTCAACATGAGAATTGGTGGGAGGACCGTCACAGGAAAGCCGAACAGGTTAGGGCCATGGAAGAAGAACTTAGGACTCCAGAACACTGTCGGTACACCGTGCAAGAGATGCTAGATATGGACACCACTAGGTTAGATCATCATCACGCTAAGATGTCCTCCGCGTACCGGCAATACCTTAAGGTCGAGCGTGAAGGATCTAGGCTTGCCGCGTTGAGGGCGGAGGAGCTGAAGATGTTCGGAGGTCTTGCTCCTAGTGAGGAGTTGGCTATGGCAATGAAGCCGAAGCTGCGCGGGACGGATTTCCACGACACCTATAACGGTTCTGACTGCAACGCCAACTGCGACAGCGACAACGAAGATGATGATGACGAGTGTGACGGACCCGTCGTCTATAAAGGTTATAGGCGCGCTTAAGGTATGCTGAGACCGTTATATCGTCTAGTAACGAACTAACAGCGGCAATAGTGCCTCCATCATATCCTACATGGCCGTTGCGCTTGGCTTCTAGCTTTCACGGAGGCATCATAGGAACCCTGGTCTCTTCTTCAGAGGTGATGGTTTTCTATGGGCACCTACATGTTTGATTTCATTCGAACGCATATTGCCTAAAGCAACGCTATTCGCCCTACCTTGGATGTTATAATACAGATAGAAAATCTGGTGTTCCGAATGGGAGGAACGAGCATCTGGGGGAGTTTTACGAGTGCTTTGGTGAGCGTTTGATCCGACGAGTGCCTGTTCAACGGTGGGAACTTATAGCTATGCTTCGCCATCTTAACTAATTCCTCCAAAATCCCTGCGAGACTAGGCTTCCACTGTGAAAAGTTAATCACAGATTGCAGAACACCGATGTGATTTACGCCCGCTATGATAACCATGAACTTCAAGCCTGGCAGTTCGGCGAGCGAATTCTCCCTCCTGGCACATCAAAGTCATTGCGGTGACACTCAAACAGTTCCATTCCGAATAATCCTGATATGTGACGAATAGAGGTGATGGATCCCACACGACCCCGAGTCAAGCTCTTTAGCTAGCTTGGTTTTCACGAATCATGCAGAATGCAGAGGCGTGCAAACCGTTACTAGCCAAGCATCATAATTTAGGCTGAACAAAACTGCCAACCATCCATCGCAAGTGCAGTACTTTAAGGCAAGTCTGGATTTACTTCACTAGGTAGAGTCAGCGAACGTGCCTACATATCTGTGTCCTAGTATTATAGTGAGCGCACTAATGGCGTTGCCATGGCGCAGAAACGTCCACATGAAGATGTTGAACACAGCACCGGTCCACAGTCCCAGGCCGCTCGCATCACAAAGATCAGAGCATGTGAGTTATGCGCCTTGGCCGCCTAATTTTTCTTACTTACACTGCATGCAGGCGCCGAATGCAAGAGACATAAGATCAAATGCGAGCCAGTGGCCGGCGAGCACAAGTGTTCCAAATGCCTTCGCAGTAATCTTGAATGTGTCCCTCACAATCCCAACCAAAGATTTCGGGATGAGGATGCATTGTAAGAACTATCGAGTTTCTTCGAAGAAATTGGTTCGCTAACGGGCGTAGATGGAAAGCAAACACGGCAATAGAGCTCTCTCAGTTGCGGTCTGCTGTTCAGCTTCTACTTCGGCACAACAAGCTTCCAGATCTCGTATCGGTGGTTGAGAAGACTCCCGTCGCGACGGTCATCAATCCTCCAAATCCATCTGAGAATGGAACTCGCACGACCATGGTCGTCCCTCCGATGGACATGACACGTGAAAATTCAATCGAACCTGATTTGGATGAAGAGCCTGAATTAGTGCCAGCACCGATGAGGAGTCTATACGACCTCACACGGATACGTAACCTACGAAGTAACATAGGTCGAAAGTCAGGCACCAATTCTATGGAGGAAGACTTCATCGGCCAAGGCATCGTCTCGCAAACTGAAGCTGAGAACCTGTTCAGCTCGTACATGGAAAATATGCATCAGCTTCTCTGGGCCGGCCTGCTGGTTCCTCATCACACCCTCCAGGCGGTACGACGCCATTCCACCCTTCTAGCTGCCACGGTCCTTACAATAGCAGCGATGCATACCCCTAACAGGTCCGAAGCCTTACAGAAGTGCTATAACGTTTTCGTCACTTTAACTTATAGTACTTGTCTTTCTCGAGTCAATGGTCTTGATGACGTCCGAGCGCTATGTCTCGCAGCCCTCTATCTTTCCAATGTGAGCTACAAGCTTTCAGGCTTAGCTGTTCGTAATGCGATCGAGATGAACTTGCATCAAGCATACCACAAGCTGATGCGAGGCCATGCGGACCAGCGAGATGCTGTTCGACTATGGTACGCAGTATACGTATGCGAGCGTCAATTCAGCATAGCGTATGGACGACCGCCGCTGGTCCATGAGGACGTCGCTACCAAGAACATCGAAAGGTTCCTGGATAGCCCGCATACGATGCCCGGCGACATCAGGCTGTGCGCGCAGGTAGCTCTGTTCAAAACTCTTACAGAAGCCTACATGACCTTTGGAAGCGATCCAGACCAGCCCCTTGCGGAAGCAGACTTTCAACAACTGCGCATGTTCAACTTTGCAATCGAACAGTGGCGGCTTTTATGGCAACCTAGATCCGCAGACAGTGCACCTATTGGATCGTACCCTTCCAAAGGCATCGTATTATACTACCATTTCGCACGCTTCCAACTCAACTCGCTTGCGTTACGTGCACTACCCCCTCCAAGCGCGGCCTCCTCGGAGACACTCTCTTACGATCGCCGAGAAGCTGCCAATATCGCTATATCTGCAGCCACCAGCACCCTGACCCTCATCTTTGAGGAACCGGATCTCCGAAGAGCGATGACCGCTGTACCAATATTTACCCATACTATGGTCGCTTTTTGCGCAACTTTCCTACTAAAAATGGCGAAAACATGGGGTGGAATTGCTCAAGCAGCGTCACCGGAGTGGGCAACGGAACCCATAGGGCTTGGTCTGAACTTCAACATCGGGCAGGTGCTCTCGCTTTCGAGACGGTCTGCAAACTTCCTTGCAAAGGTCGCAGAAAGTTTGAATGAGAAGCATCTCACCAGACATATTGCTCGTGGTACCAACGAGCTGTTGAAGCATTTCGATACGCCCGGAACTCCAGCGAGCACTAGCGCAGTGCCTCTAATCCAACCCGAAACAAGCGAGACGCGGCCCTCGGAAGTTTTAAACGTCATGAGTGTAGATGGCTCAACAGCTCAATTCATGGATGGGTACAACATGTACGATCTAATCGGGTCCTACGGCTTCGGATTCGACGAAACGTTCCTAAGCCAGGCAGCATCAAACGAGTTTGATCTTTGGCCGGCATAAGTAATAACTCATTTCCTCACGAAAGAGGGTTGAATACACTGCACACGTCTGGGTTACCAGTCATGCAATTATTACTCCAACCCTCTGACATTCTTGCATGTGGTACCCTTGATGGTATTACACGTCTATACATAGTTTCTCGAACGGAGTAGCCCAATAACACATCTTCGTATTACATAAGCCGACTCAAGTTTGCTAGTTCGAGAACCATCTGCCTGAATTACTATAACGCTTCTCCTAGACGCGAGCCCCAAGATTGAAAGCATACCTAGTTTAGCCTTCTTCCCTCACTAGGACTTGCACCACCACAAGATTTCTCTCAGCGAGTTAGGAGATGGAGTGGTGTAATAGATCAACCATACTTCTTCTGCTTAACAATGCAAAAGCATTTGCGGCGTCTGTAAAATTTTCCATGCACCTTTGCAGCAAAAGTATGGAGGAGGAAAATCCGTGATACTGAGCCACCAAGGAGGCAGCTGGGCCAGTATCGAAATTACACCGGCAAAACTTACAGTTTTGACCGTGGTGCATAGCGCGGAATCTCTGGAAGTGGTGAATCCAGAGACTTTGGAATAAGATGCTCGACGTCGCAGATGTTGAGATACCGAGGATGGCATTGAGAGAGGTGCGTGATGCCCAGCAGACGCATTGTTGTCTCCATCTCATCCTTCATGACTGGCAAACCAGGTTAGCAAAGTTGGGTTCGTCTCTGTCTAGGCATACTTACTGTCGATGAAGTGTTCAACGCCCTCTTGACCGTACGTTAGTGAGTAGAGGAAGGGCCTTCCCATTCCTACAGCCTTCGCTCCGAGACATAAAGCTTTGACTATATCAGTGCCTCTTCGAACTCCACAGTCGATGTAGACCTCGAGGTGCTGGAAGACCTCCGGATGATGGCGCCGAATCTCTAAAAGAGTGAGGAGTGATGGTGGGGAGCTGGAAATGCGTCAGTTGGCTCTATGAAGCGCACTCAAATTGGAGCAGAATCTTACGTATCGAGATTGCGGCCTCCATGGTTGGTTATGACGATGCCATCCAGTCCATGTTTCACAGCCAGAACAGCATCTTCGGCCGTTTGGACACCCTTTGCAACAATAGGCAGCTTTGTCGCTTTGCGAAGCCACGCTATATCATCCCAGTTGAAAGTGTCGTCGATGTATCCGCCCATTGTCCGTCCGAGGCCTCCACCTTTTGTATCGTTAGTCGCAGTGGCGCCACTAATCGCTGCTTTGGCGAAGGTTGCCGATTCAACTTTGACACGCTCGTCTCCTTCTCGTTTGCCTTGTACGGGACCGTCGATGGTGAACCAGACTCCCTTGATACCATTCTTCTCCGCATCCCTAAGGAGGGCTTCTGAAGCGGATCGGTCTTTGTTGACGTAGAGCTGGAAGAAGAATGGTATTGACTCCGGTTGTACGCTCGATGTAATTTCGGCCATTGTATAAGATGCATTCGTTGAGACCTACACCCATCGGTATCATATTTAAAAAGGTAGGTCGTTGACACACATACACATTGAGCAATACCAAACTTCTCACAACCTCTTGCCAACGCAAGCTCACCATCCGGATGTGCCAACCTCGCCATCGCAGCCGGACTGACGAAAAATGGCAATTTTACATCCTGCCCCAGAATCGTGGTCCTAGTATCAATATTTCGAATGTTTCTCAATAATCTCGGACGAAACCATATCCGATCAAACATGCTCCGGTTTGCATCTCTTGTTACTAGATTCGTCGCAGCTGAAGAGTAAAACGCCCAAGACTTCTTCGTCAAGGTCTTTTCCGCAACAGTCTCAAAGTCATAACTGTTCATAAGAGTGGTCAAGGGTGGTTTTGCGCCAATTTCTAGCTTCGGCTGGGCGTCCTCTGTTGGTGGTGGCTTTAACAGGTCCGTAGCTGTTGAAGAATCGATTTTGCCTTTTCTTTTGGTAGGTCCAAGAGTTTTCGCGATGAGTGACGGGGAGTGGACGGAGCTATACGCGAGTGAGGCATCATGGCCGGCATGCTTGTATATAACTTGAAACCCATTACAAGAGTGCAACACATTGACACTCAAAACGTACTTACTATCGGTACCACCAGGATGTGTCGGAACGAATTCCGTTATGTCCCAAACCACGTCATCAACCACAATCCAACAGTCATCCTCGCTTGAATGCTTCTTAATCTCTTCCACCGAAACAACTGAGTCTGCCATCTTTTACGATACGTTTCACACAACTGTTGAATCTGTGGCGCGACTTTACGCTTATATCGGAACGCTTTTGTTTGGCCACGGAAGGTGCTGAGCTCGACTTTCTGCCGAGCTACTTTGCCGACAAGTGGGTCCGGCGACAGAGCCGATGGCTTTCGCTCTCGGCGGCGATCCTGCATCCTGACGAAGACCCGCGTCTGATGATCGTATCTAACTTCGGCGGATATGGCGAGCGGCAAGCAAGAGTCGCGAAAAGCTCCATGGGCGCTATTGCGTCCGGAAACAGCCTGCCGATGCATTGCCAGAGCGTACCTAGGTATATCTAGGAAAGGTGGCATGGCTTCGTACGCCCTTCAACTATTCCATCTTACCCCAATTATTGGCTTTCGGAACGCTTTCGGAACTACTGCTAAATACTGCCTCTCATACAATCGAAGGCGTAATGCGTATTCTCATCACAGGAGCTGCCGGCTTCATTGGCCAACTGGTAGCAAAGCAACTCCTTGATGATGAGAACGGCGCACACTCCCTCATCCTCACCGATATTATCGAGCCTCCCATTCCTTCCGATGCTCGATTCTCAAGCCAAGCCAAAGCTATCAAAGCAGACTTGTGCTCACAATCGACCTCTGTCGTAACAAAAGACATTCATACCGTCTACGTCTTCCACGGCATCATGTCCTCAGGCGCAGAAGCCGATTTTGAGCTAGGTATGAAAGCCAACTTCGATGCTACTCGCGCCCTTCTCGAGACTGTCAGAAAGACATGTCCTGGAGCAAGAGTAATATACGCCTCAAGCCAAGCAGTATACAATTCCTCTGTTACGCTGCCTGTTACTGAAGCTCAGATGCCAACGCCAGAGACGAGCTATGGAGCTGAGAAGATGATGTGCGAGTACCTCATTATGGAATACACACGTCGCGGCTTCATTGACGGCATCTCGCTACGGTTCCCTACTGTTTCAGTACGGCCAGGCAAGCCTACAGCTGCCGCGAGTTCATTCTTGAGTGGTATGATACGCGAGCCAATGAATGGGATCAAATGCGTCATTCCCATTGAAGACAGGCAGTGGAGGCACTGGCTCTGCTCTCCCCGCATTCTGGTCCAGAATCTCGTATACGCCGCCACAAAGCTCGACCTCAATCGACTAAGCAAGGTCGACCGCAGCCTTAATTTCCCCGGCATCGGTGTTTCAATACAGGATATGATGGACTCCCTCGCGAAGGTAGGAGGCAAAGACAAGCTTGACTTGCTTGAGATGAAGGAAGAGCCTACGTTGAAGAAGATCTTGAATTCTTGGCCTGCAGATTTTGACAATAAGAAGGCGTTAGATTTGGGGTTTGTGAGGGATACAGGATTTGATGAGATTGTGAGAGATTACGTAGAGGGGTTGGCGTCGAAAGCAAAGGTGGATGAGGTGAATGGACGGGCAAATGGCAAGGTCGACAACGTCAAGGTACAGGCTGTTGAGGCTGTATCATAGGTCGAAGCAGTAGATAGATACGCTTAATTCGACATTTTTTACTGCAATACATGGTCATATTACTGAAGCAAATATGTGCGCTGCATTTCAAATTTAGTATTCAACGATCATAAAGCGTTGAGCGGCCCACAACCCAATTTAAGACTCTCGTACAGCAACGCTCATAATTAATAGAGAGATATATCGTACTACTTATCGTCTACCAAGCCTGTCCTGTCGAACCCATCCAATCCATATGATTCTCAACATCCTTCTGCATCTCATTCGTTGCCTCCTCTAACAGCGCCGTCAACGGCGTATTCCCCGCCTTCTCCTTCATAACTCTCAAAAACGAATCATTAACCGCATCGTTCAAGTTGATCTTCGCAACACCGCACTCAATTACACTTCTAAGCATCTTCTCATTACTGAAGTACTCCTTGCCCGCTCCATGCAGAACCAAATCCACTCTATCCCCCACCTTTCCATACACTCTCTTCAATCGCTCGTAGTCCAATTGCGGGCCCCTAGGTCCGTATTTCCCGTGCACGTTTCCGAAGGCGGGCGCGAGCCAGTTTATACCGAGCGAGACAAAGTCTTCGGCTTGTTCGGGGGTGGTGAGGATAGCTTCAAGACCGAGAGCTGAGACGTCGCCTACGCCGTCCTCACCGCCGTCGATACGGCCTGGTTCGGCTTCGGTGATGATGCCACGCTCATTGCAGTATTGAACCAGCTCTTTTGTTAGGCGGAAGTTCTCTTCTTTCTCGTAGTGCGACATGTCGACCATGATGCCGTCGAAACCCTTCAGATCGGCGGCTTGCTTGACAATTTCGGGGGTTTGTGCGTGGTCCATGTGGACGCCTACCGGAACCTGCAAAACTGGATTAGTATTCTAGTTGCCGCTCTGTGGTCTGCGGTACTCACTTTCGCATTATCTGCAGCTTCTTTCGCGGCGTGCACGAGGATGCCGCCTGCGAAATGGATGGCCCATGGGAATAGCTGTATGAGCACCGGCGATCTTTTGGCTTCTGCAGCTTTTACTGAGGCAATAATGGATTCGATGTTGTAGCAGCATATCGCAGGAACTGCGTATTTGTTCTTTGCGGCGTGAGTGACGATCTTGAGTGCGCGGTTCTGGGAGAGATCGGGTGCCATCTTCGGTGGTGATATCAAATCTTTTGCGTCGACGAGAGGTTAGAAAGGAGGAAGGACGGACGGCGTTCACGACAGCAAGCTCTTCGTTCAATCGTTGAAAAAACAACGCAATCAACTTAGATGAACTTGGACGATCTCACCCCTCCTTTCGGAATCGTTCCTTCGCAGTTCCGAACCACCGAACCTTCCCAGTAGCGGCGGGGTGCCCCAGCCATCAACATTACTAACAAATCGGCAAAATCGCCGACATCTCGGATCTATTGCCGACTACTATCGTACCATCTGTGACCTGTCGCGATCGGAAATTTTCCTAGACGGACAATCTTCGAGTCTAGGTAAGCTTCCCCGCAAACAAGTCACTGTGACGGGTTCTTTGGGACTAACGATTCGAGCGGAATCATGGGGTGAAATATAAAAGCTGGGGTCCCCAGGAGTTTGTGGGGATCGTCGTAGCGTTAGTTGGTTGCGCTCCCGGCCGTTGTTGAGCCTACGACAACACTTTTCTCCCCCTCCTCGGTACATTGCATCACTCAGCCCGCTATTATGGACGTCGACAGGAGATCCATTGAGAAGGAATTAGCTCCTGAGCAAATCGAAACCACAACTGGAACTCATAATAACGTTCCTGAAATTCTTCGCCACTACACGCCGGAGCAGTTGGCCACCATCGAAAAGAAGCTCGTCCGCAAAATCGACCTTCGATCGCTCCCCATCTTGATCATCCTCTTCTTGCTCAACGTCCTTGATCGAAATGCCATTGCTAATGCGCGCCTCGGAGGTTTGGAGGACTCGCTAGGCATCGACGATGTGCAGTACCAAACCGCCGTCATGGTACTGTGGGCTGGTTACATCTCCATGATGGTGCCATCGAACATGCTTCTCTCGATTTTCAAGCCGAGGTTGTACCTACCAACGGTTGTCATTGTCTGGGGTGTCGTCTCAGGAGCTACGGGATTCGTACAGAATTTCGCCGGTTTGGTCGTGCTGAGATTTCTCGTTGGCGTTACGGAGGCGCCCTATTTCCCCGGATGTATCTTCTTCCTCTCCTGTTGGTATACCCGCAAGGAGCTACCAAGCCGAATCGCCACTTTCTACTCCGGCTACACGCTATCTTCAGCATTTGGAGGTCTCATTGCGGCTGGCATCGTGGACGGAATGGAGGGACTCGGTGGTTACCCGTCGTGGAGATGGATTTTCATCATCGAAGGTGCTCTGACAGTCCTCGTGGCGTTTGCGGGATACATGCTTCTTCCAAACTACCCCTCGAACACCTCCTTCCTATCTCCGGAAGAGACCGCAATGGCGCAGTGGCGACTCAACCGTGAGAACGATGGTGTGGCGGACGAAGTCAAAGAGTCGGTGTTTGTTGGACTGAAGGCAGCGATGGCCGATCCGAAGGTGTACCTGCTTGTGTTCATTCAGACATGCGCCGTCGTTTCGATGAGCTTCACATATTTCTTCCCCTCCATCGTCAAGACACTTGGGTTTCCCCGGGTCGAAACGCTCCTGCTCACTTCTCCCCCATACTTTCTGGCATTTCTGTTCTCGATCACGAATTCATGGCATTCTGGACGCTCCGGTGAACACTGCTTCCACATTGTCACGGCGTGCCTCATCTCCGCTGTCGGTCAAATCATTTCCATGTCCACGTACAATACGGGCGCGCGGTATTTTGCTATGTTCCTGCAAGCCATGGGATCTTTCTCCGCCTTCCAGATCATTTTGTCTTGGGTATCAGCAACCATTCCCCGACCTAAATCGAAGCGGGCTGTTGCCCTCGCTCTTGCGACCGCCGTTTCGAACGCCACGAACGCCGCGACAGCTTACCTGTATCCTGCCTGGAGTGCGCCGTAAGTATCTCCCTTTACCAACTCATGAGAGGGTCCTGAGCTAACATTGATTTCTAGGCTCTACCGCATGGGATGCATAGTCTTGACAGTAGCACTTCTATGCTGCGCCGCTGGGTCACTTATCCTACGCTTTTGGCTTCAGAAGCTGAACCGCAAGGCGGATAATGCTGTAGGTCATGAAGGTGTCGAAAACGGCCCTGGCCTTCTTTTCCGCTACGTCTTATAGTGGTCAGTGCGCATGTAGAGTTGCATAAATAGCAAGTGCATATTGAGTGCAAAATCGCTTCAAGCCTTCTTGTTGTACACAGTGCACCTAGCTCTTATGCTACTAGAATTCTGTTCTGTCATGCGCGTTGCCCTCTCCGCTGAAGTAGCTTTGATAGCCTTCAAAACTGCTTACGCAAGCGCAAACGGTGCCCTCGTCTGAAATCCCGATTGCGCGGTGTGGCACGAATAGTGACTAAAGCTTTTAGTAACGAGTAGAACTTCATCGGAGTTTGCATCATCGTATTCGTCGTGTAAGAGATATCCATCAACTCACGGTAATAGCCCAGGAAAGAATAACAACATGAGGTCTAACATTCAAAGACCGGTGAAGACATTACTTGAATGAATCATGCAAACTAAAGTGTGCGTCATCGCGGAAGATAGTACCCAGATTGTAATAAAACATTAACAGAAGATATCGAGCTCAAAGCGTGCGTGCGCAATGCCGTGGGTATAAAGGGACAAGGAAAACAGCGAGCTAAATAGCGTGGTAGCCCTTAAAACCAGTCTGATCCCTTTTCGTCTCGATTCTATCAGCACCCCCGCCTGTTATGCCCAACGCTTTCTCCGGTTGTCTGTGTGGAGTATGTGTTGCCCAATCCGGTTCATCTCCTGCTGGGCTCCCGGGAGTGCTCGGCGTGCCATATGTGCGTGGTGAAGGTACCGGACTCTTGAGTTCTAACCGTTGCGCCAGGTTGCTAGGAAGTTCTAATGACCGGCGCGGACGTTGCGGTTGCCATGTATTTCTGGGACTGCTGGGTGCAGCTGGCAACTCGTGATGCTCTGTGTTACTGTATTGATAGGCGCGCTGTTGGGAGTAGTGAGGGTCATGCGGGAATGCAGGCATGTTGCTCTGTAGAGAGTTGTATGTCGGTGGTGCTTCACATATGATGTTAGCGGAGGGGGTACGAGCAATCGGTGATAGGACGTACCCTCAGTCATTGGTGAGCCACCTTTATCCGTTTTCTCATATGTCCTAAGAGAGAGGTCTGATTGCCTCCGTTCAAGACTCTTCAGGTGCTGGCATCGCGACTTCCTGGTATGCATAATGAAATATACAAGAAGACCGACTAGAAATGCCAGGCCAACACCTCCGCCGGCCGCACCGCCAACAATAATAGCTATATTCTTGCCGGGATGCTCGCTCCCGGCGCGTGCAGCTATTGCATTTGCGCTCACTGAAGTTGATGTCCCGCTTGCTGACGCCGACGTCGTACTTGTGATAGTCGTCGCTGAGGCGGTTGACGAAGTTGCTGTACCTGTGGCTTGGTACGCTAGGATTTGTGCGGGAAGATCGACGATAGCCGGAACGAGATCTCCAGTGGGGCATACTTGTCCGTTGGAACAAGGGTTTGTTTTACAACACCCCCAAAATGTTCGAGTATCGCCGACACACTAAATATGTTAGTGATGATATTCCGCAAATGACAACTGGTCATCACCCCCTTGCCAGTACGATGTTGAGTGGCCTCGGAGTATAATACCTCGAAGAGCAGGTTCCATTAGGGTAGAATGTTGAGTCCAGAACGGAACAAGCTGACTTACAGTATAGAAGCGGCTTCCTGTCCCACAGCTTGCATCTGGAAACTTCCCATATTGATTTGGATTGAAGCTGCCAGGACGAATATTGCCGTCTGCACAGCCGAGCAAGCAAGGGTCGCTCTCGCTCTCGCAGCACCCAACGAACTGGGAACCTGAATTGCATGCGTACCAAGTCCCCGCAGAACATGTGAAACCAGAGCCCTGCCGCTTGGAAATGTGAGGAGACATGTCGCGGTTTCGCTTGAATGAGAGTCGTTGGGACAGATCTCGGGGGTATAGCGAAAGCAAAAGAAGGCTTCAACAGAAGCTGCGAGGATGTCGTGATAAAGAGCATGAGCCCAAAAGCAACAGGCGATGAGCCACAAGCGACTGAGAGAAAAAGCCTGGCGGCTCCACGCACCGATGGCCATTGAGAATCCAGGCTGAATGCAGAGTACATGACTGAACTAATATTGCATACGCAGCATGCAAGAGTGTTGGGGGCCAGCGCTGGGTGGTAGCTCCAACCAGGAAACTCTCAGGGGCGCTGTGTCCGGCCTCTGCTGTCTGACCTGCTTGCTGGCGGGTATGGCTGAAAACATTGATTTCTATTTGTGAAGTGTTAGCCATGAATGCAGAACACAGGGGCCGGACACAGGCCGACCGATCCAATTTTTCTGAAAGCGGCTAGAGTCCAATTCCTGGAGGCGAAAGTAAGCATATGGGTGTCGTAATTCGTATTAGCTGCTTTCAGCCTCATAGAAACGATTCGTGTTTCACAAAGCAAAAACCAAGTCAATCTAGGGCAATGGTGTATGGGGCGCCGTAGAGTTAGGGAGATTGCAGTCATACTGAGCGCGAACGGATTCTTGAGGCTCATGGACAATCTGAAAACTATCAAAGAAAAGTCTAGGCCGGAGACAGACCACGTAAGGTGGACAGGGCAGACCGATCGCCAAAGGCGCAGCCCGGCTGCCGCCCGTGGCTGGCCTTGGGGTTGTACTAACTGTTTTGCGTTTCAGCCCCAGCTCATGGCGCTAAATGCATATCCCTGACAGGAAAAAGTATGAATGGGCGTTCCTCGGCGCAATTGTGCTGGCCACTAAATGCTAAAGCATCCAAGGGAGCATGCTTCTTCAGATTAGAGTTGTGGATGGACACTACTCGAAACATTTCCAGGCCACGTATAAACATCCCTTCATTACTATTAATGTAACTTGTTACTAATCCCACCTGTCTCCGATTGCTACCCATCCCCCAGGACAAATAATAAGGAACAATAGATGCGCATAGAATACATGGTATAATGCATACAGCAACGAATTGAAAAGGTCCAGCCGGTCACAGCCAGTAGAAGGGATAAAAATACAGCGAGATGCAATTAGTAGACATACTGCGAACGAGTTAGCTTCCTTGGTCTTGTTCAATGAGGGGACTTCATGAGAATCACTTACCGGAATGAAAAGATACGGCACCCTCCTCTCGTACTCCGTCCACGCTTCCCCGTATACTTTTCGACACTTCTCAATATCCCTCTTCGCGCGATGAATAATCATACAGCAAAAGAACACCGAGTAGAACCACGGGAACGGGCTGTTAAACCCTGTTATCAATCCCCAGCACATCGCAAAGAACACATCGCAAGGGTAATGGATTTTGCGCGCCTTGCCGTACCAGCCATCGCAGAGGATCTTGTTGCCTTGCCTGGTGGAGATAGTTTTAGGGTTGGCGATGCGGCCATAACGGAAGTAGGGGAAAGTCGTTCGCTCTTCGACAATGCCACGCTCTTCTTGGCGAAATTGATTCTTTTGGCTATTGGTGGTATCCCAGACGTAGTAAACGCAGAGGTAGGCAATGCCCATAAGGACGATAAACCAGGTGGGCCATGCATACTCCGATGGGTCGTGCCGTGCGATGTATAATGTGCAGTGGCAGTAAGAGAGGGGCACCCCGGCCATATTCCAGAAGATCAACATGAAGCCGAGCTTCTCGTAGTACATATCCCTAGCCAAATTAGTACCATCAAGGGAGCCGTGAGTTGATCCAAACTTACCATGTGGTGATGATAAGATGCTCACCCTTCGCACAGGAATTCGCATACAGATAGTGTGCAAACAACATGAAGCAGGCTGGTGCAGAAACATAGCCATGTTGCTCATACTGCCTCAAGCACGTGCCCAGGGTCATGAAGAACATCATGAACCACGGAATACGGACCTCAAGGAACATCTTTATGTCCACAATACCGAAGAGCCGAGGGTTCAGTTCTGCGCCGAGGAAGTAGTCATAAATAGGCCAGCCGGTCATACGAATGGTGGCACCACGGACGATAGCCGAGACGTAGGCGATGAGAGCACACAAGAAGCCGGAGATAATCGCAACACTCATGATGTGGCCAAACTCCTCGAGCAGCGTGTACAGTTTAAAGATGCCTGTAAAGTTAAGGATCAATGCGACGACGACGCTCGTATAAAAGGACCACATAGCGGAGCAATAATAGTCAAGCTGCTTTCCACCAAGGTGCGGGAGCGCCTTGCCTTTGCGCCAAACGCCCGGCATATACATGTAGAAGACCATCTGCGTCAGTCCGAACACCCAGTATATCTTCCAGGCCCGCGCGTTGGGGTAGGCCTCCGTCTTAACCAGGAACCACATATGCTCGAAGAACTGGGCGAAGCTCTGATCGGCCGTGGGCTTTGGAAACTTGCCGTCGTAGAAGTAGGCACCGATCCACATGTAGTACATCAGTGCTGGGAAGCCAAGCATCATGGCGAGCATCCCGAAAGAGCCGCCGAATTCTCTTTCGCCCGAGGTGTCGTAAGGCCCAAAGTTCTCGTAGTCGTTGGCGCCTTTAGATTCTTTCTTGACGTGCCCATTTGAGGCACCATTGGCTTGCCCATTCGTGTGTCCGTTGACATGACCGTTCGTGTAGCCATTCGTATAGCCGTTGAGCTTTCCATTGCCGTTAACCGCAACAGTACCATTCTCAGATACCCCGCTCGTAGCCGTAGTCTTAGGAAAGTATTCAGGCTCGGTTGTCGATTCCTCTTCGTCCATGTCAGGAATAATAGACTTGCGCGTGTACTTTCTGCGTCCGGGAGTCTCGACAAAGCCAGGGTTCTGGGGCTTGCTGTGCGGCATTGCGCATTAGCTGCTAATCACATAACAATGCGCTTCTCGCAATAGTATAAAGGGGGTGGCAGCTCGTACCTAGGCGTTTTGCCGGTCTTGCTACGCGTTATTCTTTCGGCCATGGCTGTTGCCGGCGGGGCGATGGCAGCGACAAAATGTTAAGGGGCGATTGCGGTTTCCTCGGCTGTTCACGAGGCAAGGACAGACGAAGCAAGAGAAAATAGAGCGCGGTTTGAGCAACGGCTTCACAGCATGTCTATGGACGCAGACTTTCACTGACAGGTCTCAATGATTAGAAGTCGACGGAGGTGCTGATGTTTGTTGACATGGCACGGAAAAATTTAAAGTTGGCCGTTACCGACCGACCAATGACATGTAGGGCACGTGCCGAGACCCGGTTAGATACCGGGAGTAGTCCTATCATGAACTCATTGTTTCTCACAAGGACTTCAATCTCTGGGCTAGCGTACCGTGTCCTCAGCCTGAGATAAGGGTATACTGTGTGCCCGCACGTGTTACAGAAATTCCACCTTAGTCCTCGCCATTTGTGCTCCTCTCTCTGACCCTCCGTTGTAGTCTGAGAAAGATCAAAACTTGCATTAACAAATAATAGTGGTGACAATACATCCGAAGATCAGTCCCAAATTCCGTCTGCTATAGTGTAGTAAACTGAAATAAGTTTTCCGCTTCTCTCCTCAAATTGGTGGGCAGCGCTCGAAGCTTCCGTACAACTAAATAAATTCATCACTAGTCGAGGTTAGCAAACTGGGAGCATTAGATATCGTTGTGTATTAGCGAGACTTACTCTGAATCCAGGCCCGCAATCCGATCGCTGTGGTGTTTGCAGCTCTTCTTGTGCGCACCGTTCCCCCTTCGTCGAATCTTTTGGTAATCCGCGAGACACTCCCAGCAGAACTCATGACGGCATTGGGAGCCTGTAGACGCCGTCAATGTACGTACAAGCAAGGAGAACATGCTTAGACCTACATGTCATATGGTCGCACCCCTCTGTTTTCTGGATGTTGAACTTGCATCCTTTTCCCGGACATTTCTGCAAACAATATTAGCATTTTTTCTAATCAGATACCATCGTATTGAGAACTCCAACGACTTCAACACCATGGCACCCTATATACGTATGATACATACCTTGCTGAATTTTCTGACAGCTTGCTCACTTGCCTCTTCCTGCCTTCTTTGGTCTCGTCCTTTCCGACCGCTGGTCCTATAATCGAATTCCTGGCAAGTTTCCCCTTCGTGAAATGTGTCGTTGTGAATGACACAGACTCGGTGTCCACAAGCTACACACCTGAAGATGTTGCCGTCCTCGCCATTAAGATGTATTTGTCCGGAATTGCAGCCCGAAGCTCGACACCAACGGAAGTTCGGGTCGTCGCTGAGGGCTGCGCGCATGGCAAACGAATCATACTGGTCGAACACTTCCCTTGTGGCATACTTTTGAACCTCGTGATGCGCTAGAATGACTCGGCAGTCACTGCCAGGGCATTTAATGCTCCGCCAACCCTTCTTCTCCAGCTCCGATTTTATCCATGCGGCGAAGCAGTCTCCGCACGTTTGCGGTTTGTGTGTACAGCTTACTAGGCAAGGTAGATCTGCGCTAGGTATGGGTTCGCCGCAAACTACACATTCGAGTTCCTTTGTGGTCGCGTTTCGCTGTTCTTCTGTCTGTTCTGCCTGCGCAGTCTCGTCACCACTATCCTCAACCAGTATCATAGGCTCACTCACCTCCTGCTGCCTTATCCAATCTTCAGCTTCCATGTCTGACTCAGCTGGATCTGGACTGAGCTCGATAGGATTACGTTGCGTCCCGCGACTGATAGGATAGTAGTTTGTTCTATTCGAGGCAGACGTGATGACATTTCTAGATGTTCTCGGCCAACTCGGCATAGAGTGTCTCGTAGCGCTGTGAAACTGTTGAAAGATGGATACCACATCTTCGTCATCGTCCATACCACTCATCGATGCTAGGAGCTCGTTGTATTGCTCGTCTTCCGCTCTCTGAAGCTCCTCTGCTAACTGTCGGTCGCGCTCCCCTTGGATAGCAGCCGCACGCCTAGCACTGCACCGCGGTTTTGGTAGCGCCATAGGTGTTGAGCGTGATTTATGAGCTTCTGCTACGCTTCGTGCCAATACTATAGCAAGATGCGGATACCCAAGATCGTCATCTGAATCGGGTGGGAGACTTCTTTCCCTTGTAGTTTTCTGGCGGCTTGAGCGCTTTGTATTCCGGCTTTGGCGATTGCTGCCGACTGAGAAAGTCGAAGGCGGGGTTCGGCGCTGCGGGTTCGACCGAAATGCCCTTCGGTAAGGGTTGGTTTGATGTAGGTCAAGGACTGGGCTCTCGGTATCGTCCTCTCGTAATTTTCGTTTTGGGTTAAAGACTGGCGTTTGTTCATTGTTGGTTCGCGAAGGACCTGCATACGGCGTCGAAGCTTCTCCAATGGGCGGCCGGCGAGGCGGCCGGCGAGGCGGTCCGTGGACAGTCATGGCAAAATCCTCCAACGCTCGCTTTGGGACTCTTCGGGGACCCGAGCAAAGATTCTCATCCAATGTGAGCAGTGGGCGTGAGCCAACCTGCGGAGAAGTTGTTGGAGCATTAGATGCTACTCTCAGCTTCGCCAACCTCTCGGCTAATCGATCAGGCAAAGGATTTGGTCTATTTTCTGCTGAGAGAATAGCGGTATCCTTGGGTGAGGGGGGTTCGCAGCCTGTGAATGGGCTATAATCTGATAGCGTATTTTCAACAAGATATGGGCGGGTTGAAGTCGTGTGTGGCTTTTGGTTGTGAGAGGCACAATTTCCCGCTGAAAATATGTTAGAATTAGAATTGGGCGTCGGAGAAGGCGGTGGTGTGATAAACGGCCGGCCGTGATCGTGAGTCTGGCTGGGGTGATGGTCGGGTGGTAATACGTAACTGTTGGAGGCCGCAGACGACAATGGCGGGGTAATCGGGTAGGCGGGAACTAGTGGAGTATTGTTGTCGGAAGCCTTCCACTTCTTATTGAAAGCAAGCATCGACTGTCTTTGCGGCCTTGGCGGGAGTTCGGAGGGAAAGAAGCTGGACGGCTTGTCGTGCGGCGATACCGACATTAGGTGTGCACCAATCACGAGATCAAACCTGTCTGACGAGACTGGGCTCGTTGGAGGAGGAAGGTTATGGGAAGGCTGAGATGCCGGAATAGCGGCTGCCCCATCCCGCTGATTCGATTGCTGTGCGTCTTTTCGTGTAAAGGGGGCCTTGAATGCCGAAAATACTCGCCCTTTAGCACGTTCCATGCTTTGAATCAACGCTGCTACTTCTGGCAAAGACATGACAATGAACACGTCATGAAAAAGGACAACAGAGACAGTGTGGAAGAGGGTGCGGCTGCGAGAGGTTACCCTCGAAGCCCGAGGAGGCTGTGATTATTCTGCATGGTGCAGGAATGGCTTGGAAGTGCGATGTTGGCGTCCACAGGCGCCAGTAGACTGCTGCAGTTGAGTGACCAGTGCCTAATATAGGCGTAACCGGGTTGGCTGAAGGATGGCCTCCCCACGCATAGAAGGGAGGCACTGATAGCCAATGAAAGCTTGCGAAAGCTCGATGTAGGCATCAGCGCTTCCATGGTCGCTGCACGTTGATACCGTGATGAGGCGCACTGGAGTGCAGTTGCATGACGCGCGCAAACTTAGTCTTAGGAATGATAAGATCGTAACTCGCTCAGCCAACAATGGGGCAGTTGGATCGGCGTGTTCTGGCTGTTCCTCAACGGGACTAGCTCCCCATGTCAAGCATTGGAAAAGCTGCGTCGTTCAATCTCACACGCTGGTTCTGACACACTTCTTCTACCAATCGCAAGTCCTAATGCAATACCGCATACCCCTTTTTTTCTTTTCCCAATTTTCGTAGTAAATGTGGCTCTCGGTTTCTGAAGGTTAATGGTCATTGATTCGAAACGCCACAAGACTACCTAGGTATTTTCGAGGACGGAGTATTTTCAGACTGAACTCAATGCCCACTCACTTCATTGGCAGCTTCCCTTTGATCAAATCCGCTGCCTTCTCCGCGACCGCATACACTAGCGATACGATATTCCCCTGGACATGTAGCGGGAAGATGGAAGCATCAACCACTCTGACATTGCTCGTCCCATACACCTTGAGCTGACTGTCAACTACACCTCCCTTCTCTCTCGGTAACATAGCGCATGTCCCTATGGGATGGTATTCCGTCGCCGTATTCTCGGACGCGACCTTCTTTGCCTCTTCTAGTGTCTTTGGAATGTATCCGATTCCCGGATGTACAATGACATCTCCATTCTCTGTGAGCTTTAGCTTTGAGCGGAGGGGTTCGTGGTTCGCTAGCTTGAGCGAGTGGAGAATGCCGCGCGCGCAGATGTCGAGGTCCAGAGGGTGGCTGAAGTATGCGGGGTCAATGAGCGGGTGCTTGGTAGGATCAGACGACTCGATGTGGATGCTACCACGAGAGAGCGAGCGTGTGGAGCATACACCGAGTATGCACCAGTTTCCCGGCGCGTCATGGATAAACATTTGAGCGGGCTTGTCGCAGTTCCTATAAAATTGGGATACTTAGTGTCTGTCTTGCAATTAGTTCGTACATAGACACTTCATACCGGACATCGGCACCCGACGTGAGCAGAACAACCTGGGCAACAGCTTCCTTGGGATCGAGCATCTGGCGTGCTATCATCTTGTCACGGCCTGCTAGGTCGGCATCCGGATACAGCTGTTGGTGCTCCGCTAAGAGCGACTCGATGTGTTTCTCTGGCTCCGCTAGCTCAGGATCGATCATTTGCAAAGAAGCAAAGCCGGTAGTAGTAGGTGCGTTCGTAAAGGGTCCGGCTTTTTGAGAGATGTATGCCTGCAGTGCTTGTTGTGCAATCTCTGGGTTTCTGAAGAGTACCTCCGCTGTGGGATATTCATCCTTGACTTGCTACGGACTGTTCAGAATAGTAAGAAAATATTAAGACGGGCAACTTACCACAGCGATTCCGGTGGCGCTATGGTCGTTCAAGTTTTCGCCCACGTTCGGGTTATCAACGACAACTTCAACTCCAGCTTTGGACAGCACTTTAGGCGAGCCAATACCAGAAAGCTCAAGTATCTGGGGCGAGTTGATTACGCCTCCGCAGACAATCACCTCTCTATTGGCTTTGATGATATGCGTAACCCCATCCACGATGACCGATACTCCCGCCGCCTTCGCATCTCCCGAGCCACTCTTCTCAAGTTCGAGCTTGGAGACGAGCGCATTTGTCAGGAGTGAAAGGTTTGGTCGGTCCGCATTTGGCTGATAGTACTCCCTTGCCGAATAGCTCCTTCGTAGCGTTATGGGATTAACCGTAGTCAGCTGGTTAAAGCCACCAAGTGCAGACCCACTTCGGGGATCTTTGGGCATTGGGTAGCCGGCTGCGATGCAGGTCTCCGGCCATGCTTCTTGGCTCCAAGCGAAGTCGGCTTCGCAGAAAGAGACCTAATTGTATTTAGAAAGCCTTTTCAGTGCAATGTACGACTCTAGAGTACTGACTTGGATCGGCCCACTGTTGCCACGCAGCAAGGGATCAACATACTTGTCATTGATCTTAGAGCTCAATATCTTGGACGGTGGATGGTATGTCTCAAATTTTCGATAGTACGGTGCCATATCGTCGAATCCCCAACCCTCATTGCCTAGCTCTTTCCAATTATCTAGGTCCTGGCGTGAAGCCATAGAGAACATGTTGTAGTTGACGGCAGAAGAGCCACCAAGCACTTTACCACGTACCCAACCATGGATGCGGCCCGCTGTGCCTTTCTAAATGAACAGTTAGTTAGATCCTAATGTTTGTGGGGGATGAACATACCTGAGGGATTGTCTTGAATGCCCAGTCATACCTGTCCAAGTTGACCATACTATTAGCAAAGAACTTGGAGTTCCAAGACTACTTAAGACATGTAGCACATATCTAGAAGAGCTCTCGATTTCGTGGATTAAGATGGCTAAGGCTAGGGAGGAAGGTTTTTGAAACCTGAGGAAGCTTACTGCGCGCGTTAATATATTAGTATCGCTATCGACCACCAAACTTACCTCGGGCTTGTCCCAAAGCTGAACGAAAAGGTTAGGGCCATCGATCAATGGGTCATCCAACCGGTTTTCACCCGCTTCGATAATTCCAACAGTGACATTCGGATCTTCGCTAAGCCGGGCAGCGACTACCAGACCAGCAGTACCCCCACCAACCACAATGTAGTCATACGACTTGCTCACGAAGTCTTCGGTAGACATGTTGGGGTACACCTGGTTGCGTGATCTCAGCCGAGTTACAATGTTGTTAGTGTGGTGTCTAATTCGGGTCGAAACAGTGCACTGTCACGAAGGAAGAGGCCACTGCTTGCTTATATACATCTGGTATTCATATGGCTACCCTAACATTGATTAGGAGGAGCGGGGTACCTCGCAAGATGCTAAAATCTCACGCCTGGGCTCCTTTAGTGATTGGTCCAGAAGGAGGGACAGGGTGACTTGGGAAGATGAATTAGAGGAATGGGAGAAGAATTTCGTCAACAGGCATAGTCAGCGCTAAGTAGAATGATGCTTAGTGGGCTCCTTTATCGATATCCTGCTGGATTCCATATACCAAGGAATCTGGGCTGCGGATCCTGTCCACTAGTGGTACTTACGAAATCCCTTTTCGCCCGACGCGAGGGTAATAGAAGTAAGCCTTGACTTTTGGAAAATTATAGCACAGCCAGCATTCATCTTTATCGATCATGGTAAGCTGGTCCTGGTAACGTGTACTATCAGTAAGCTGCGCACATCACTAGTTAAGCTGCGCACCCTACCAAAAAAAAGACGCCTGAGGTACGGCGTTACTTTTAGTTGTCTGACTTCAAAGCGGGGTCAAGGGCGGTGTCCACTTGGGAGCGATGGCCAATATCGCTTGAGCCTGCAACGCTGTCGATTGCATCGTCTTTGGACGAGAAAGAACAAAATCATGTGAGACTGTGTAGCGGCCTGTGTCTGTCGGGATTATGGGGTGGGCGGCACGGGCGCCGCTTACCGAACACGTGAGTCTGTGTTTCTGACGCGTGCTAGGCTGAAGCGCTTCGCAATGTCCCACGATTATCAGCATAAATCAGTGCCGTCCGCCTTGTCGCGCGCAGCCGCCCGAATGCGCCGTGACACGCGCGGGTCCCGAGCTCCTGCACCTGCATAGAGCCCGCCATCCCATCGAGCCCACCCTCTTACCTCGAGCGACCGCCGTTCACCCACACGCGAGCGATGTGGTTCCTACAACACGAAACCCTCTTCGGAGGAAAGTGCATATGGCTGAGGCCTGGATCACAGCAGCTGTTTGGTCGCACGAAGCCTAACGGGAGCCAGGCAGAAGAAAAGAAGGTCTTCATCGACAACAAAAATGTGTCGCGCAAGCACATGATGATAAAGGTGCTTGAGGTACCACCGGAGGACGGTAGGAAGCTCCATGCGAGGTCCCAAGTCGAAATCACAGACCTTAGCTGTCGGCAGGGCACCATCATCGACAACGAGCAGACGCTGAAGAGTACCAAGGAAGCGGACGGTGGTGTCGCCTATGACAAGGCGACTCTAACAGGTCCGGAGCACACCATCAGGCTGTCACACTCCTACCCTGCTTTTACGCTCAAGTGGAAAGATGTCGTCTTCACATATGCTTCGAAAGAGACCGAACGAATCAAAACCCGCAACGCCCAACTCCATGCGATCGATATCAAAACCTCGTCCGAGTTTGTATATGGCAAGACCACGCATGTAGTGTCGCAGAAGAGAAATCTCCCAAAAGTCTTGCAGGCTCTTGTAGCTGCGACACCCATCGTGACGAGCGACTACCTCGATGCTATCCTCAACGTAGCAACGCATTCATGGGATGAACAAGACAACTATGTGCCGTCAAAGTTGGAGGAGGATTTCGATATGGCATGGCCGCAAGCGAAGGAGTACATTTCACCAGCGGGTCAGGAACCCGTTCCACGACCTGATCAGCTGCTGGAGCCTGACCCACTTCGATCTGAGGTGTTCTCTGGACTGACATTCGTTTTCCTCGACGAGACTCAATATGTCAATCTACATCAAGTCATTGCTGGTGGAGGCGGGAAAGCGCTACTCTATAACATTCGTCTGGGTGAAACTACGGTCCAAGAATATGTTGATTACGTGATGAGCATTGCTGGTCAGAAGGGACAAGCCAAGACTAGCCATGGCGCACTTCCAGTGGTCACCGTTCGCCTTGGAGTCTTTTCGGACGACCTACAGGACTGGGCGACCACCTTTGTCACTGGGGTCGACCAAGCGTTGAATCAACGGTCTATTCTACAGAACGAATTCTTAGACGCGATTATCACAAAGGATACTTCGTCATTGCGTAGACCACCTGCTGGGACCATCGAGGTCGGTTCTAGTATGCCAGCGCCCATGCAAACGCAGCGCTCTACACGTGAAACGTCCGCGGCCTTACATCCTAGAGCCGCATCGCAAGTTCTAGAAGCAAGCTCAGCTCCGCAAGAGGAACCTGCGAAACCTAATCCACGAAAGCGTCCCATTCGACGAGGAGTCACTAGCCGCTTCACAGGCTTCGACGATTATGAGCCACCTCTCAAGACCCGTAAGATTGAAGATACCTCTATGGAAGACATACAAGAGTCCATCCCTGTTCCAGACCTTTCACAATCTCTTTCGACGACACAGGCGGGCCACGCCACTCAAACACGCAATGCCACCCAGTCTCACGTCCAAATAAGTGTGGAGGACCGAGCTGAACAGATGGAAAGGCTCTTCCCGGCCGCTGCAGCCATCAAGCGGCAACGAGCTGCCACCCGCGCCCCTTCCGCTTCCGTAGAGCCAGAGGGGCAGCCATCGGCTCACAAAGCAAAGAGCAAAGCTACCCAACTCATAGAGCAAATGCAGAAGACGAAGAAGAAAGCAGACAGGGAGATAGATGTGAGGAAAGAAGCTCGCAAACGAATCGAAGAGGAAGAACAGAGGCGCAGAACGGAAGAAGAGAGCTTGCGAGAAGCACTAGAAGGCGTCGATATCGCCGAGATCAGAGCCAATGTTGAGGTCGAGGAGATGCCGCTTAGAGCACGAGAGGAGAGGCTGAAAAACCGCTCACATATACGAAATGATCGCTGGAATCCTGACTGGGCTGGCCGCAAAAACTTTAAGAAGTTTCGCCGACGCGGTGCTGAGCGAGGTCCACAGTCTCAGAGGGTCCTCGTCACTTTTGAAGAAGCGCCACAGAAGAAAGGCTTCGGCGATTCCGCCTTTTTCCTCGAAGACACTGAGCCAACTCCCAGGACGAAAGAGGACAAACGCAGGCTCAAACGCAGAATGGGTCGTGCGGCTGACAGCGAATCGGAGGCTGAAACTGGGTTCTCACGCAGGAGGCGGGCCAAGCAGACCGCTGCCGAGGTTGTCAATGTAGAAGACAGCGCCGGTGATGTCGACGAAGGACCGGTAGCTAGTGGAAGAACGCAGAGGAGTAGTGGGAAGACGCAGCGTGTTGCTGAGACGCAGTTGGAGGGTACGCAAACCCAAACGCAGAGGGGTAGTGGTGGTCGGAAGAGGGGCCCACCCGTTAGTGTTGCTGCGGGACAGCCGGCGGCCAAGAAGGGTAGAATGGCGAGAAGAGATGATAACAGTGATGAGGAGGAGACCGGGTTTAGGTTTAGGAGGAGGGGATAGCTCAGGGTGTGCCTTGTGGATGACCTGTCTAATACTATTGGGGAAATGCCCGCTACTTAGCCGCTCGCTCATGCATGCTAAAGGCGGAAGTACATATTCAATAGCAAGGGGTTTCAAAATCCTTTGCCTTGAAAAGGAATAGTACTGCTTTCCTGTCAGCCCGATGAGCCCTGTAACGCGATACCTGGTTTGTACGTCGGAGCTATGTACATCTGATAGCCATACATACCGGCCAAGGTTAGTTGGATGTGACCCAGCTTGGGGAGGATAACAGAATGTTATGTCTCCAGCATGCAATGAACCTTCTACTAACCTCCTTACTCGCATGCCACTTCGAAGCCGACATATTTTGCAGTCTCTATGTCTGTGATACGCCTCAAAGGCTAGCTGTATCTGCAGAAAAACGGCAGCTACGATAAACGAGAGTAGTAGTTGAGATTGGTATATTGACGGTATTTATCGAAGTAATAGGTACCCCAAGGCCCTCTCGCCTGCTGAGTCGTGATCCCAAATGAAGCGTAATCCATGCATACTCTTTAATCAAATGCCACCGTTACAGTACACTCACCAACGTGCACGCAAGCAACCCGTTCATTTATAGTCATAGCGAAGCCATATGCTCTCCTCGACAGCTGTTCTAGTACTGTCTCACCATCTTCTCTTTGTCCGACTCTCCAACTCAACGCTTCCGCTCGAAGTATGATGATGAGGAGAATATCGCGACGCTCTGGTCCATGACGGTCTCGCCGACCCAGAGGTAGTTATCGATCCATTTCTTCACGCCAGGTGTTTCAGTAAAGTGTTCTGAGCGTACACTAGGACTGTCCGGTCCCCAAGCGGGGAGCGGGGAAATGTTAGCTTGGCTTTCCTGTAAGTGTTTCATGGCGCGACCGTGGAGGGGTGTGAAAGATTTTGCGTTGTCCGTTTTCCACGACCGGGGGTGGTGTGGTGTGCATGGGGGAGTGGACATACGTGAGGCCGGTGGAGCGTCGGACGCCAGCGAGGAAGGCGGAAACTGCACTGTTAGGAGGCAGAAGCCAAGTGGAGGATATAGACGTACTTAACACTGCGTCGAACGCATAGTGGGCGACCCTGCCGAGCTGATGGAGCTGTAAGCTATTGAGGTTACGTTCAGGTACCTGTCACGGAGGCCCACGAGATGAATAATATGGGTTACGTACAACCATGTTCGCGGTATACTGGGTTCGGGTCGAGTAATGGCACTTGTCGGCGCAGGCGGATCGATCTCGCTGTGGGTCTAGGGTATAGTCTAGGTATCGCGTGCGCAGGAAAGCGGTATCTAAGTGTAGAGGGATACAGTTTGACGGTGAGGCGATCCGATGTGGCTGGTGCCTTGGCGTTCGCTCAATGCATGTGAATGGACCCTTTCCCAACATCCTCGGGCCTTCAGCCCTATGGCAGCAGACAGCGGCAAGATGGAAGCGCTATAGTCTTGATTCAAAAGACAGACGTCTTCTGACTGCGCTGTATGAGTTTTGCCTTCTTGTGATCCTCTTCTGTGCAACCTCTTCAAAACAGCCCACGCCCACGCCCACGCCCACGCAGACGCAGCACGAGGGCCCACCGCCGTGTTAGAGCGGCCGCGGCGCGAAACAGAATTGCCCCGGCGCGATATGTGCGCGTCGACCCCGAGGACGAGGTCTTCACTTGGTGTGAAACCGAGGAGAAGTAAAACATCCAATCCTCAAGAGGGCTTTGGGCTTATCTGAGCCTTGGCCGCACGATGATGCAACCTTCGTGGGGTTGCAAAAACAATTCGCGTTACGTCGCTGCTGGCCGGAAACAGTGCTGCTCAGCTGCTTACAAGCTACATATAAGGCCTGCAGCCCTCGTTGACTGCAAGCTCCTATCACCTCTGCCCTTCGCTGCACGCTGCACGCACCACCCCACGTAGTGTAGAGAGCTCCAGCTAGCTCGCTTGCGAAAACGACCCCTCCTCCCAACAGTCAACACTTCCGTGAGTATCGCCCACCGCGAGACAGAAGATATACAGCCATTGGGGTATTTCGGACCTTTCCGTCCTCTCCCAGTTCTTCTTCTCAACCAAGCAATAAATCACCGAACGTTCCGCAGCCATGGCGAACGCTCTCGACCACCTGAACGCGGGGAGGACTCGCATCGAATGGCTTTCGCAACTCAACACTGAGTACCAGCCCGCCAAAGAATACCGCAGGACGTCCATCATCGGCACCATTGGCCCCAAGACAAACTCTGCTGAGAAGATCAACTCGCTGCGTAAGGCTGGTCTCAATGTCGTGCGCATGAACTTCTCCCACGGCACCTACGACTACCACCAGTCCGTCATCGACAATGCGCGCAAGGCTGAGAAGGAGAGCCCAGGCAGGCCGCTTGCCATCGCCCTCGATACCAAAGGCCCTGAAATCCGAACGGGCAACACAGTTGGCGATGAGGATATTCCCATCAGTGCCGGGGACATCATGAACATCACCACCGACGAGGCCTACGCTACCAAGAGCGACAACAAGAACATGTGCGTGCCTCGTACATGTCCGAGCATTGACCGGTACTAACGCAGCCTAGGTTTGTCGACTACAAGAACATCACCAAGGTGATCGAGCCCGGCCGTATCATCTACGTCGATGACGGTGTCCTTTCCTTCGAGGTCTTGGAGATCACCAACGAGCAGACACTGAAGTGCAAGTGCGTGAACAATGGCAAGATCTCTTCCAAGAAGGGCGTCAACCTTCCCAAGACTGACGTCGATCTACCCCCGCTTTCCGAGAAGGACAAAGCCGATCTGCGCTTCGGTGTCAAGAACAAGGTCGATATGGTCTTTGCCTCATTTATTCGCCACGGCAGCGATATCACGGCTATTCGTGAGGTTCTCGGCGAGGATGGCAAGGACATTCAGATCATTGCCAAGATCGAGAACCAGCAGGGCGTGAACAACTTCGACGAGATTCTCAAGGAGACAGACGGTGTCATGGTCGCCCGTGGTGATCTTGGTATTGAGATCCCGCCTAGCCAGGTCTTTATCGCCCAGAAGATGATGATCACCAAGTGCAACATCGCCGGAAAGCCCGCCATCTGTGCCACACAGATGCTGGAGTCCATGACCTACAACCCCCGCCCGACTCGTGCCGAAGTCAGCGATGTTGGAAACGCTGTTCTCGACGGTGCAGACTGCGTCATGTTGTCGGGTGAGACCGCCAAGGGCAATTACCCCGTAGAGGCTGTCACGCTCATGCACGAGACGTGCTTGCTCGCTGAGGTTGCCATCCCCTACGTGAGCGCCTTTGATGAACTGAGAAAGTTGGCTCCTGTGCCTTGTCCGACGACAGAGACGTGCGCTATGGCAGCTGTCAGTGCATCTCTGGAGCAAAACGCCGGTGCCATTCTTGTCTTGACCACGAGGTAACTAGTCCAATATATTGCAGTTTGACCAAGCTAACGCCATTAGTGGAACCACCGCCCGTCTTGTGTCCAAGTACCGACCTGTCTGCCCCATCATCATGGTCACCCGTAGCGCAATGGCCTCTAGGGTATGTTGTCTCTATCTCATTGAATACGCTCTTGACTGACTAAAGTAGTATGCGCACTTGTACCGCGGCGTGTATCCCTTCTACTTCCCCGAGGCCAAGCCCGACTTCAACACCAGCCCCTGGCAGGAAGACGTCGACCGCCGCTTGAAGTGGGGTATCATGAATGCGATCAAGCTTGGTGTGCTTACCAAGGGCGACGCTGTCGTCTGTGTCCAGGGCTGGAGGGGCGGCATGGGCCACACCAACACTCTCCGCCTTGTGAAGGCCACTGAGGATCTCGGCCTTGATTTGGATGCTTAGATGTGTTGATGTTAGGTCGTGTAATAGATCGATAGCGTGGCAATCGACTTTACTTTCAAAACTTACGAGAGGCGTACATGGTGGAAAATGGACAGGACAACGTAGCAGAGGAATACAGCACATGCGAATTTTCAGATGAAATACTATGCTGACGGCGACATTGTTTCGAAGACATGCCTAGCAACTATCAGACAAACGCGCGGTCGGGAGAGCCGTCTATAACGGACCCGGACAAGATGTCTTAGTCAGCCACAATGTTGCCTTGGCGTCGCCGAATGCGCTACAAAGACCTGGCGGACCGATGCACAAGCGCTGCCTTTCACACCGCCAACATGGATATCGCTGCACTCGTGAACCCGGTGTCAGAGGCGCCTCAGCGCCGCTCCCTCTCCGGTTCCCACAATTTTCTCGCCCCCAGCCCTTCAACCTCCTCCGCGAATCTCCCGACTCCGCCAGTGACCACCAGTAAACCGATGAACCGCAAGCGCAAGCGACACGATCCCAAGCCACCATGGGCCACTCTAGAAGAAGAGGTCTTCGATGGCCTGACATTTTCTCAGTGGCAGAAACAACGCGAGCAGTCACGACCTCCTGCTCCCCAAGCTCAAGCTCAAGCTCCGCCTGCGCCAGTACCGATGCGCAACGGCCCTCCACCCCAGAACCATTTCAACGTGCCTCAACCGATGGCGCCACATGAGCTCGTCGGCTACGAACGACCGGTTTCCGATGACGCCCGGATCTACGACGACGTCTCGCGTAGAGTGTGCGACTTCATATGGAATAAGGTCATCGTCAACGAACAGGTCAGAAATGCTATTGCTGAGTCTCCCGACACCAATCAGGTGGAGGTCGAGGCCCGATGGGGTCAACTTCTGCACAAAGAGTCAGGCCAACGCATTCAGAGCATCACCAGTACGGAAGGCATCGTTAGGGCCGAGGCAGCAGATGCATTCAAGTTCGAAAGCACCATGACTATGCAGCAACACAAAGCGATGAACACCTACCTGAACCAGCAAGTTCAGAAGTCGAGCGCGCCTGATGCTCTGCGCGCGAAGGTTCAATACACGCACACGAAGGAAGAAGACCAGTTTTTTGAGCTTGATCAGCAAGCCTTCGATCAGCTACCTCCCTACACGCGACAACTTATCGGACAATCCAAAAAACGCCAACGGATACGCGTAACTCGAGATCCAAAGAACCCCGCAAAACCGCCTACTGCGATAATCAAATACCGCGTCGAGAATATGGAGATATCTTCCCCACAAACGGAGTGGGATTACCGAATCGGCGTCAATCTAGAAATCAAATATCCAGGTCCTCTTGAAGGCCTTACGCCGGCCGTTGAGCCAGGACGAGACGCGGATTCGATGAAGCGTTACAAGGATCGTGTGTCTTACAGCTGGCTGGAGGCTTTTCAAATCGACTTAACACAGGTCAGCTCAGGCAGCAACAAGAACCATGAACTTGAGCTCGAGCTCAATTCCGACATCCTGCTGCAGAACGGGGACTATGTCCGGCATGGGCGACCGAACAGCTTCGAGAGCTTGATCAACGGCATGATGAACAATCTGCGCGTGTTATCGCGCGAAATCACGCCGCCACCTCCTGGTGCTTGAGGCGGATTGGGTATCGAGGGCGTCTTGAGGGGCAGCCTCAACGCGAAATGGCGATGCGTAGTTTGGCTTGCGCCTTTGTGCGCGGGTCTCCTTCTCCTTCTCGTACTTCGAAAGCTAGATCGCACATGTATTAGTATTCGAGTTCCGTATAAGCATTGGCGTTCATTACATGGTGCATATGGTTCTGGATGGAGGACGGCATTCAGTCACGGAGTCTGATTCATAATGATACCCATTGTTTGCATAACAGAAAGTGGGATTCTAGAGACTAAAGTGATTGAGTTCTATGCTAAAGCCAGTCCGGTAGCCTCCAGTGGGCAATGAGCAGGAGTGCAAGGAAATATGGCTAGAGAATACTACATACGTAGCAGTGGTGCCTAAGTTTCGTAATGCGCGGCGCACGGGCCACAGCACATGCGGTCGGCGACTGACGACAGGGCGAGCTCCAGTGTTGTCTCTCGCGTGAACATCACAACTCAACACTAACGGCACTCGCCATCTCCATTTCCTCCGCTTTTCCCGTTCTCGTCTCTCCTTCAACTCACCGGTCAAATTCACCGCGCTGCACTACACTGCAACACAGGTCCACCCGGAAACTCGCCCAGGCGCCACACCACAGCTCCATCTCCTTCCACCGGCTTCTCCACAGCACACAACCTCGCCCGCATCACGAACAGCCTTCCACGGTATTGAGACAGATCTATCAGTCCGCAAACTTCGTCCACGATGGTCGGCCTGACGTCTGCTGCCGGCGTCGTCGGCTTTCTTTCCGAGCCAGACCCGGCCTTGCGCTCCTTTGCCCTGCACCGGTTAAACGAGGAGATCGACTTGCTGTGGCCGGAGGTCGCGGGCTCAGTCAGTCAGATGTAAGCGCCTCTTACAATGTGTCCGGATTGTCTATTACCTGAGAATAAGTTGCTAACGTTCCGCGTCATAGCGAGGCTCTATACGAGGATGAGTCGTTTCCCGAGCGAGAGCTTGCAGCTCTTGTCGCTGCGAAGGTATATTACCAGCTGCAGGAATATAACGAGAGTATGGTCTTTGCGCTCGGCGCTGGCAAGCTCTTCGACATCCACCACTCTGGAGAATTCGAGGAGACGATCCTAGGTAAGTTTCACGCACAAATCAACTGGGTCATCATGGCCTCTATATTGCTTCAAACTTGGTGCATAGCTGACAGTGTTCTCTGTAGCGAAATGCCTGGATACGTACATTGCCCTGTCCGCAATGCACAACCCTCCCACGCCGATAAGCCGGGCACACCAGTCGCCGCCACAGTTAATTACGTCCTTCGACAAAAATACAACCGGCGGCGGTCCCACATCAGCAGGTCTAGCCTCGCCAATAACACCCTTCTCGCAGTCCGCCCTACCCTCTAAATCTCTGCTCTCGCGAGAGGACTCGTCAACGTTCGACCCTACAGTTCCCGGTGGCGGCAACGCGGGTGTGGCTGGCGCCCATCCTACCCCATTGGTGCTTCAGCGAAGCGTTCAGAAAAGCCTCCAAGGCACCATACGGCGCATTTTCGAGAGCTGTTATGAAAATGGCGAATACAAACAGGTGGTAGGCATTGCTATAGAGGCCCGAAATCTAGAGGTTCTCCGAGAATGCTTCCTTCGGGCGAGCCAGGATGAGAAGAGGCAGGGCAAGAAACCGGCTTCTAGCTCCCCCGGCAAGAGCGAGGAGCTAATGGAATACGTTCTCGACATCTGCATGAACGTAGTCCAGGAACGTGGGCTGAGGAATGAGGTAAGAATCCCCTTTCTGTGCAGAGTCGTAAATTAACATACCTAGATTCTCCGGCTCATTCTTGATCTCCTCAACGACATTCCAAATCCAGATTATTTTTCAATCGCGAAGTGCGTGGTTTACTTAAACCAGCATTCCATGGCCTCGAACCTCATCCGACAGCTTGTTGAACGGGGTGACGGTAAGTCGCTCGCTGTGGCATATCAGATTTCATTCGACCTCTACGAGAACGGCACACAAGAGTTCCTAGCAAAGGTCATGGAGGAGCTACCAACCGAGGAAAAGAACGAAGACAAGCCGGCGACAAACGGCGATGCATCACATAAGCCTCGGGACGAAGCAGGAGAGTCGGAAGGTTTACTATCCAACATGGACACTAGCAATGTCTCAACCGTTGTGTCACGTACCAAATCGAAGTCGCCTTCGAACGAGGAGCTCAAAGCATTCGCCTCGGTGCGTGAAGTGCTTCAGGGAACCAAGAGCGTTGAGCTGAACCTTGAGTTCCTTTACCGGAACAACCATGCCGACAAGAACATCCTCAACAAGATTCGAGACAGCTTGGAATCCAGAAATTCGATCTTCCATACTGGTGTTACATTTGCCAACGCTTTCATGAATGCAGGGACCACGAACGACACATTCTTCCGCGAAAATCTTGATTGGCTCGGCAAGGCTGTCAACTGGTCGAAGTTTACGGCCACGGCCGCCTTGGGTGCCATTCACCGAGGCAACATTACACAGGGTCAGAAACTCTTGGAACCGTACCTACCAAAGGATGCTGTCTCTTCCAACTCCCACTATGAGCAAGGTGGATCTCTCTATGCTCTTGGTCTGATCTACTCTAATCATGGAACTCACGTTTTGGACTATCTGCTCAAACAGTTTCAGAGCGCTTCTGAAGAGGTGGTCCAGCATGGTGGAGCTCTCGGCCTGGGTGTTGCTGGTATGGCAACGGGTTCCGAGGAAATCTTCGAGGCGTTCAAGAACGTTCTGTACACCGACTCCGCAATCAATGGTGAGGCAGTTGGTCTTTCTATGGGTCTTGTGATGCTCGGCACAGGAAACATCAAAGCTCTCGAAGATATGATTCAGTACGCGCATGATACACAGCACGAGAAGATTGTCCGGGGTCTCGCCATGGGCATGGCTTTGATCATGTACGCGAGGCAAGAGGCCGCCGATGAGCTCATTAACGGTCTGCTCGACGACCCAGATCCAACACTCCGCTACGGAGGTATCATGACAATTGCTCTTGCGTACTGCGGGACAGGGAGCAACAAGGCGGTGCGAAGGCTGCTCCACGTCGCCGTTAGCGATGTCAGCGATGATGTTCGAAGAGTAGCTGTCATGAGCTTGGGTTTCGTCTTGTTCCGAAAACCTGGCAGCGTTCCTCGCATGGTCGAACTGCTGGCCGAGTCTTATAACCCTCACGTCCGATACGGCGCTACCATGGCCCTTGGAATTGCTTGCGCAGGGACCGGCCTTGATGAGGCTATCGACCTTCTCGAGCCGATGATGAAGGACTCCACCGACTTTGTCCGTCAAGGTGCCCTCATTTCGCTCGCCATGATCATGGTCCAGCAAAACGAAGCCATGAACCCCAAGGTTGCAACAATCAGGAAAACTCTTGCCAAAATCATCAGTGACCGACATGAGGATGCCATGGCAAAGTTTGGATGCGCCCTCGCCCTCGGTATCATTGACGCCGGCGGTCGTAACTGCACAATTGGTCTCCAGACACAGACTGGTAACCTCAACATGACCGCCATCGTCGGCATGGCTGTATTCACCCAATATTGGTACTGGTTCCCGTGCACCCACTTTCTATCCCTCAGCTTCACACCTACTGCCATCATCGGTGTTGACCAGGACCTTGAAATTCCATCATTCAAGTTCCACAGCAACACAAAGCCTAGTCTCTTCGACTATCCTCCAGAGGCAGAAGTGAAGACGGAGGAAGCCCCACAAAAGATCAAGACGGCTGTCCTCTCTACCACTGCTCAAGATAAGCGACGAAAGGCGGTCAAGGCCAAACAACAGCGCCGAGAGAGCATGGACATTGACCACACGCCCACAACGCCCAAGGTGCCTGCTGCAGACGAAGACAAGATGGACATTGATGATGGAAAGAAGGACGATAAAGAGAAGGAAGAGACTCCGGCGGCGGAGACGTCTAAGAAGAAAGTCGAAAAGGAGAAGGTTGGCTACGAGCTGGAGAACATGTCGCGTGTCTTACCAGGTCAGGTGAAGTTTATTAGCTTCCCCGAGGAGCGATATGTTCCCGTCAAGAAGGTATGTTATCACTAGAACTTTGCTGGGATCGTAAGCTTACACATTCCAGCCAACCGGTGGAGTGATTCTCCTGAACGACACCAGGCCCTCAGAACCAAAGTCTCTTCTCGAACTAAAGGTTAAGAAGACGGCCCCCGCACCCACACCTGATGGTGCTGGTCCGTCGGGTGACCAAGCACCTACGGGGGTGCAGGCAGCCCCTGCCTCTGCAGACATAGATGACAACATGGTGGAAGAGGGAAGTGAGGAAGCGCCAGTACCAGGAGAATTTGAGTACAACTCGGATACAGGAGAAGGAGATGATGACTAGGAGCTCGCCTGAGGGAATAGTGTGCTTTTTGTACCATCACAATAGGGAAAGGACGTACGCCTTGCATTAATTCAGGCGTCGAGGCTGTACTTTGCCTACCCGTTTAGACTTGATCAAGCAATGTATAATAGCGCATGCAGTCTACAGTTATATTTGTACCTACATGCATCAGCGTTCGTGCTTCGACCCGTGTAAACTACCAAGTAATGGTGAAGGGTTCATTGGCAGCCAATCGGCCCGGAGACTACCGTGCTTGGCATGAAGCCGCTGCGACTGATTTCGGTTCCAAAGAAAAGTCGCAGCTCACATCAACACGCGATGAGCCTCTGGACACCACTATGCCGCCCCTTTGCGAGTCGAGATGCGAATACCGTATGCCTACGATGCTGGCGCAAGCTTTCCGGGACGCCAATGCCCCGCCGGCAGCCCTTCTCGATTGTCCCTGCTAGTAGACAAGGTGCGGTAGCGGTTGGCAAGAGCAGGAACTCTTTCAACAAGGATTACTTTTGGGCAAATTCGGTTCCAAAAGAGGCTTTTGGCACTTCCTTTTCCTGTTCAAGGCGGGAGATGCAAAGTTCGATTGCGCGCGCGCGCGCGGGGACGGCGAGCTCCGCGACAACTGATGCTCCGCAAACCATACCACCGCATACCCAAAAGGAAGAAGTACTTCCGCATCGACGAAGAAAGAAGGCGCGTGAGCAAGCAGCACTTGAGGATGCAGAGGCAAACTATCCTATTGCGCCAGATGCATCGGCCAAGCTGGCTGCTATATCCTCAGCGCTCCCTCAGCGGTCGCTCAAGCGAATCTTTGCGACCTACCTTTCCTTATCGAAACCGCGCCTTAGTTTCCTAGTAGTTCTTACAGCAACCGCCGCATACTCATTATACCCCGTCCCAGGCCTCCTCGCCCCTGCCGCAACCGAGACGCCATCTCTCTCCACACTCACCCTCTTCTTCCTCACTACAGGTACCGCGCTATGCTCGTCCTCAGCCAACGCCCTCAACATGCTCATGGAGCCCGAACACGATGCGAAAATGAGCCGGACACGAAACCGGCCACTCGTACGGAAGCTGATTAGCACACGAGGCGCGATGGTTTTCGCTATCGTGTGCGGAGCGGTGGGCACAGGGGCTCTATACTACGGTGTAAATCCGACGACAGCATTTCTGGGGGCAGCAAACATAGTCCTATATGCGGGCGTATACACACCGTTGAAGCGAATCTCGGTACTCAATACATGGGTCGGGGCAATAGTGGGAGGCATCCCGCCGCTGATGGGCTGGACGGCAGCAGCAGGACAATGCGCTCATGATGGCACATGGCAGGAACTTCTCTTCGGCGAAGGCACAGCCGGCGGTTGGCTCTGTGCCGCCCTCCTCTTCGCCTGGCAATTTCCCCACTTCAACTCACTCAGCTGGTCTATCCGCGAAGAATACAAGCACGCCGGCTACCGCATGCTCGCGTGGGTTAACCCCGCGCAAAATGGACGCGTGGCAGTCCGCTACGCGCTACTCATGTTCCCAGTTTGCATCGGCTTGTCGTACTGCGGCGTCACCGATTGGAGCTTTGTTGTCACGAGCAGCGCGGCGAATGGGTGGATGGTCTGGAAAGCAGTGCAGTTTTGGCGGGAGCAAGGGAACAAGGGGACAGCGAGAGGGTTATTTTGGGCGAGTGTGTGGCATTTGCCTATTGTTATGGTGCTGGCTATGGCGCAGAAGAAGGGTTTGGGGGAAAGGGTTTGGACAGCCCTATTTGGGTATAAGGAGGATGATGAAGATGAGCTGTACTATGATGTTGAGGGGGAGGAGGAGACTGCTAAGGCTGTGCCTGTACAAAGTAGGAGGACATGATACACTGGCGGCCCTACCTTGTGTTCATGAGTAAGTGCTTTTTCTTATCCTCATATACCAATCTGGCAATGCATGGGCAGGATCGCAGATGTCGCCATCTCGTCCCGGTACCTGGGACATCGCTGATCAAAGCTCGGCAGGTACTTGTATCACCACCCGCTGTACAATATGTCATCAACATCGATCTAGACGATCACGATGGAGCACGGTCGACGGAAGGCCCGGTCACCCACGCGTTGCAATAGTATGTCATATGTACCTCTACGTCATTCAGAAGTCCTGCCTATCTAGATGCAATATATTTCGTGGGCGCTAGGCAACGTCCCGGACTATCACGTTTCGACTACCGGCATGCCAGCTCCACCAATCAATATCCAGTATTTGACCCCGTATTTCTGCTCCATTGCGCTTCCTGAGCGGTTATTACGCCCTGGTCTTTAACGTCAGCACGGCCGCTCCAATCTATGCCCGATTTCCCGAATTATCTACTGTGTGTGGACTCAACGGGTTAGCCTTACAATCAAAATGTAATCTATACGCGATTTAGTCTGCTACACACCATCTAACACTCGCCAACGTGACGCCTGCCGTTTACCCGCCGGCACTGCGCACCACACCGACTACGATGAGCTACCACACTTTGACTATCCGGGGTGCATATTACTTTTCCTACCGTTTTGGCGGCACGTACGTAGATATCCCGGTGATGGGCCTGGCAAGGCCGCACATGTAGGAAATTAGTTAGGGTATATAAAGCGCTCCTGTGTCCAGCTGGAGGAAAGGTAAAGACTACCCCACTCAGAACAAGATCTTCTATAAGATGAAGACTTTCCTCGTTTTACTAGCGGCTGCTGCCACAGCGTCGGCTCACTATACTTTTCCTGCGCTCGTTGCTGGCGGTACCACCACGGGAGAGTGGCAGTATGTGAGGAAGACGACCAACTACCAATCCAATGGTCCCGTGACCGACGTACGCCCCTCTCCATCATCCCCTCTCTATATTCCCCTCTTCTAACATTCCATCAGGTGACATCTACCCAAATCCGCTGCTACGAGCTCAGCCCCGGTACGGGCGCGCAGACCTACGAGGTAGCCGCCGGTTCCACTGTCGGCTTCACGGCACAATCTTCTGTTAGCCATCCGGGCACGCTGCAGTTTTACATGGCAAAGGTGCCCAGCGGGAAGACGGCGGCCACTTGGGATGGCAGTGGACAAGTTTGGTTTAAGATTTTTGAGCAGGGGCCTACCATCTCGGGGGGTACACTGACTTGGCCTTCGCAGGGTAAGCCCACCATTTGTTCCATCGACACATGCATATATCGTCTAGTGGTGCTGCTAGACTGAACTCTCACGTGGATAAGCAAAAGAGCTAACACATACCATAGGCGCGAGCAAAGTGACCGTCCCGATCCCCAAATCCCTCCCCAGCGGCGAATATCTCTTCCGCGTCGAGCACATTGCCCTGCACTCTGCCGGTTCCGTGGGAGGAGCACAGTTCTACATCTCCTGTGCGCAGATCAAAGTTACTGGAGGTGGTAACGGCAATCCTGGCCCACTCGTTAGCTTCCCGGGTGCGTACAATGCCAACGACCCTGGAATCAAGATCAACATCTACTATCCGGTGCCGACGAGCTACACGCCACCGGGACCGAGGCCTTGGAAGGGTTAGGGCTGGGCCATGAGTGGTGGTCAAGATTAGGTTTCTATGTGGTTGTAGATCTATGTGAAATAAAATATATCATCTCATCGCCTTGCAACACTTCGAGACTAAGCTGACGTATTCTATCATAGTGAATCACTATGAAGATGTAGATATAAAGAACTGAGTTGATTAGATACTCTTTTTAATAGAGTAGACTACGGTAAGCGGAAGAGGTCGCAGCTATCCGAGAGCTAGCTACCCCTAAGAAAGCGGTAGCGAATCTAGGTACTAAGGGACGAAGTACCTAATATTATTTATCGCTTTATATATTTAACTATCTTAGAGATTCGTATTGAAAAATATAATACTAAAAGCTATATTTGTACTACGCGCTCGCAATTCTATTATTTAGTTAGATAGGCGTACTCTAAGATACATTGAGAATAGTCGCTCGTATATTAGCTTAAACCGAATAGATTGAACCCTTTAAGAAGCTTATGCCTAGGGAACGAAAGAAATGTCCTTTCAGAAATCTCTTAGGGTTCTCCCTTAAATCTACTTATGCGAAATATTACGTACTTTTTACTTGGGTTCTGTGTTTGGTCGTTTATGCTCTCTTAGGAGATTCAGAGCTTGACAAGGCGTTAGCCAGCGTTCACAATGCAGACTAATGACCGGAGCTTACCAGGTAAGGCCTTCACGTTGTGGGCTGGTAAAGCATTCATCATCTTGGCGTAGATGCGCACACCATGAGCATAGTGCGGGTTGACATGGGGAGGCAACTCAACAAGCGGAAAAAGTGGCATCTTGTCCGAATCATGGTAATCGCGAATGCTGTCTGGACCTTTGTAGATGTTCAGAGGGTTGGGTGAGGCCATGATGAGTGTAATTTGTGGCCATCGATGGTCCAAAGTAGGATCCGAAGAAACTTATAGTGGCACTTATGAAGCTTCTTTGGACATTTCCGCGGACGGGCTGACGTAGAGTGGGGTAATTACTTCTCTGTTTCTGCGAGGGACCCAATGGAAGAAGCATTAAATTAGGCAATGCGTATGCATTCATATTTTTCATTCCGGCAGAACTGCAAACCCAGCTAGTATACATCCTTGAGTACATCCGGATCAGTGCTTTCGTCATGTCATTGTTTAGTGTCATCGTGGGGGGAAGGGTGGGACAATCTCATACCTTGATGTCTTCCAACTCTAATGTTGATTGGCTAAGAAGGTCCTCTCCAATGGCTGCTGCAGTTCGGCGAAGTGTGATGCGAATCGTGAAGAGAATTGGTGGTCAATGGGCCTAAGTGTATCGTCCTCGGGACCATAAGGCCCATGTACTCCTACAACTCTCGATCTCCCTTTATGCGACCACAAAAACCCGTAGACTATTGCCCTCTATAGACGATAATGGAGACTGTAATAGTCATAGCCGATCAAAAATGTAAGCTCGCCAGAACATGCGCAACCCGGCCTATGTCTAACTATTTTAACTCTGTAGACATGTTGAACGGGAGCTGGAGCTCCAAGGCTCCGCCAAATTCCACCAGACCCTTCGTTAAGGTCATCAATGTAGATATTCACTTGGCTACCGTCAAGAGGGATGATCCGACAAAGCTTTGTGAGAAGCAACCGTAAGTCTCTTGCCCGGCCTCCTTATTTGATACAAGGCTGATGTGGGCTAGTATCATTGGGCAGGGTGTCGAAGCCCTCCACCGTCCTCCTTCAGAGAATTTCCATCCAAGGCCTCAAGACTTCCTTCATTTGACTGTGCATCTACTCCTTCCAACCAAGCCTGGATATATCGCACGCTCCAACATGTTTTGGCATTAGTTGGCTCTATTCGCTCTCGTAGTTAAGTTGGTTGACCTTTCGGTATTTGGCAAGAAGTACTATCCTAGACAGGGCAGTCCTTCACTGGCGGAGTTGATGGAGCAGGCCCTGTGTCTTTACCCATGATCCGACAAGCATCAAAGCAGATTTCAGCGGCATACCTGACTTTGACTTGGCGGGAAGACTCTCCTTCGACTGGCTTCTAAACGACATGCCACAGCGCAAAACCATTGCCCTTGTTCACGGCAGAGACGGTATCGAGGCCGCGCAGCCCATTTGCGAAACAGCTCGTGACCTCGGAATCTCTCTCATCATCTTGGACCAACCTGGACATTGGCTCTTGGATTGCCAATACGCCCACCTGTATTCGAAATTCGAGCCTTTGGACATGACCATTGACGAAGGCTTTCCTCAACGCATCGTTTCTGCGGTCCAGCATCACAAAGTGGATGGTATCTGCACTGTATCTGATCGCTGTTTGCTCCCAGTCAGTGAAGCCGCTGCAATGCTCGGCCTGCCGACCGAACCGCCACAAGCATTCGCTAGAAGCATCGACAGGTCTCAAACACGCGTGCTCAATCGCGAGCATGTAGACTCACTGAGCGTCTCTGGAGTAGCTGAGTTGCAGGAACGCATCGAATCCACCGACTTTGCCGCCACATATCCCCTGATAGTATAGCCATGCGTCGGATGGAGCTCTGAATACGTCTTCAACGTGCAGAACGAAGCGCAACTCCTCCTCGCTGCTCAAAAAGTTGCCTCTCGTCCCAACTCGAAAATTCTCATCGAAACCTACATCGACGGTCAAGAAGTAGATGCAAACTTTGTTCTCTGCGATAGCGAAATATTCTTCTTCGAAGCCTCGGACGACTTCCCCAGCCCCGCCGACAGCTCCCCCGCGGGTATGGAAGCGGATTTCTTCGAGACGGCAAACATTCTACCGTCGGCATTGCCACGAGAAGAGCAAGACATGATCCGCCGTCAATTGCACAAGATACTGCTCGACGTGGGCTTTCGTACCGGTGTCTTCCACCTAGAAGCTCGTGTCATCGATTCCAAGATGAAGTATACATGCCAGAGTGGGTACCTGGATTGGCGGGCAAGAGCCACAAAAGACTCGAGGCGACCTCAGTGCTTCTTGATAGAGATCAACCCAAGACCGCCGGGGTTCCAGTCTGTGTATGCCACGACCCATAAAACAAGCAATTACTCCCTTGTGGGTGATCGAATCTGTTCCAATGTGCGCCCTACAATGGAATAAGCAATGCATGATGTCCCTCAGCAGTAGAGTGGAATTTGGAGTATCACCGGCCCTGTTTGACTGCAGATTGACTCACTGGTCTGAGATTCATTAATAGTTCGCCCATAGGAACCACCAACCACACGTGAATTTTGATCGACTTGACTGTTTTTCCGTGCCCGTGGGACAATTGTTTGACCCAATACGGCCTTCTTTGGTGCGGAGATTAAGAGGTTCGAAAAAACTTGGCCGTCAAGTCCTCCATTCTAGTTACGTTTCTGGCGAGTTTAGCCCATCTGGAGACAATCAGTTGCGCCGCACATCATCTCAGCCTCCTTACACCTAGATTGTGTCTTCGTCTCCCTACGAAGGATAAAGGACAGTGTAGTAGCAGAGAAGGGTGACAGCCGACAGGATGCAGGCACAACAACGCCCGCCAAGAATGAGAACGTAACCTCTTCAGAGAACAAGAGCACTCAGCCTACGGAAGAAAAACTCCAGACTCTCCGCACGTTCCAAACGAGATCCCCTGGGCGGCATGATTAGTCGTCGCATTTTCTTCCATGGAGCGCTTTAGCTATTTTGGCTTCACCGGACCTCTCCGTAAGGTCGATTGCCCCTAGAAGTTCGTAGCCACCAGAAGCTCTAGAAAATCACATCCAACACTCCTCGAACGATCCAGTTAGACCCGGAGCACTTGGACTAGGGCAATAAAGCCACGGCTTTGAATTGTTCCTGAACGTGCTCACGTACACCTGCACAATACCCGCTGCCGTTATTGCAGACGGTTACCTTGGCCCTTTCAATCTGGTGTGCTATTCCTCTGTGGCGTATCTTGCAGGTCTCCTTCTTCTCTTTTTGACATCCTTGCCAGTGTCATTGCATGCTGGCGCTGGCTTGGACGGCCTCATAGGATTTCTCACTCTACTTGGGCTTGGAGTTGGAGGCATCAAATCCTCCGTTTCCCCATTTCTTGGTACGTATGGTTGATGACGTCGTTTCCGAATCCTGCCACAATAGCTAATATCCTACCTCGACAGCCGATCAACTAGCTGGTACTGTTACTCCCATCAAGACGCTTAGGAGTGGTGAAAAAGTCATTGTTGATCGTGATATAACGGTGAGGAGGATATGCAGTATCTAATATTGGTGAGTGGTTATAGTCAGCACGCAAATTATGGATGCTGACATTGCGTTTCATAGGGGCGTCAATATCGGCGGGCTGTCTGGCATAGCCACTACCTCATTGGAGAAGCATTGCGAATTTTGGACTGCATTTCTGCTTCCGCTGTGCTCACTTTCCTTAGCGCTAGTATTCTTCATCGTTGGCCGGAAACAATACAGTAAGTCCTCGGTCAACAGTGGGCAGTTGAGTGTCATTCTGACGAGACAGACCGGCACATACCACAGCACGGTGTGACGAAACGCCTCTTCAAAGTCTTGAGGCTCGCCATACAAGGGGGATTCAACCTAGATGCCGCAAAAGCAAGCTTTCAGGCATCCAAACATGGTCGCACCGTAGCCTGGGATGACACCTTCGTCTTGGAGCTGCGTCAAGCGCTTCGAGCTTGCCAGGTCTGGTAACCAAGTCCAGTAATGCTTGCTCCATGCAACTGCTCCTAACATTGTCTCCAGGATCATCTATCCCGTGGTTTGGTTGTGCTTCAGCCAAAACCAGACCAACATTGTCTCCCAAGCTGCAGATATGCAAACTTACAGCAACATGCTGAGCAATCTGAACCCCATCTCGGTCATCATAATCCTTCCCCTCCTTGACAAATTTGGTTACCCCTTCATGAACAAGGTTGGAATACTACCAACTTCGACAATGCGGATGATGATCGGATTCATTTGTATTAGCATGAGCATGGCCATAGCAGCGGGTGTGCAGCAGCTCATTTACCAGTCGCCTCCTTGTTACAGCCGCCCCCAAAATTGCACTGCGGTGCAAGACCATCCTGGACCCAATCATGTCAGCATAGCGTTGCAGATTCCAATCTACGTCATTGGTGCCGTAGGTGAAGTGTTTTTCTCTGTGGCGGGTTCCGAGTATGCGTATAACAAAGCTCCGGCGGGCATGAAATCGATCCTGCAGGCTGTGCACATGTCTACCTTGGCAGTTAGTTCGGGGCTCGGGCTGGCCGTTTCGCCAGCATTCAGGAACCCATATATGACGGTGGTCTATTCTGTTTTGGCTGGAGTTATGCTCCTATGTAGCATAGTGTTTGGTTTCTTTTTCTTGGAAACTAGGTAGAAAGTGAGACTCAGACCGTACTTTTAAGTACTGGTCTTGTGTACCTTGATTTGGATATTGTCTTTATAAAACCCAATAATTAATGAAATAAATGGGATAGAGAGTGGACGACATGTTGTTATAGGTAAATAGTAGTTGATAAGATATATAATAATCGCCGAAGTCCTTTATACTGGTAAGCTTCTTCACTAGTAGTAGATTATAGGAATTACGGTTATGTACTTAGAATTTAGAATTATTGAGCCGAAGTTGTTATATTGAATGAGTAGCAGCAATCGCGTCGTCAAACTCGCGGAATAACCCAAAAAGGTGACACAAAAAGGCATTTCGTCCCGAATATCTCGAAACGCAAGAAGGTTGTTGGTTGCAGTCATTGCTTGTGATTGCCTGAGACTCATGTCACGGCTTAATTGCGAGGGCAACGGCCGAACTTGTTACATAATGGTTATAGAATAAGACGAGCCTATATTATTAGTATATTATATAGAAGAAGGCTTGGTCAGTATACTTACCTACGAAGTCCTTCCTGTAGTATATGCTTATGGACAGAAAAGATCAAACGAAACCGGCCTGGGAGCTCATCGTGATAGGCTTGCCCAGTTGACATTTCTATACCGGCATTAAAGAGACGTTGCTTTAAATCGACCTCGGCCTGCCAGCTATTACTAGAGAGGCATTTCGAGAGATCAATCCAGAGAAAGAAGCCGGCGTTTCTTACGCTATGTAAGTAAAAAGGCTCTAACTTGTATAGAATATATACATACGGATTGCGTGAGAAGGGAATACCGGCCTCGTTAAGCATGCTTGTAGCAAGTGCTTGGTGCTCTCGTAAAGCACTCTGGCTCCTCTCCAAAAACGACGTATGAAACTGCTTGTCCTCGAGGATCAATGCTGCAACCGCGTCGGTCAACTGTGAAGCACAATGAAAGCGCCTGTTCATTACGTCAGTGTGAAACTTTCTTTCCTCTACTTTGACCTTGACCTACGCCAATGACCGCACAGCCTTCACCAACTCAGTGTTCTTTGAGATCAAGCATCCCAGCCTAAGGCCCACAGCAGCAAAATCCTGCGGCAGAATCAGTTTACGGTGCATTCTCGAGCAAGTAGACCTTTGCACCTTCGACATGCCATACAATACATGCACACAGTTACTATCAATAAGACCCGATGGGTCAATAGAGAGCACAGAGGTAAAGTTTGGGTGTTCATCATCTGTGTGATACACTGACAGAGCATAAATCTCGTCGCTAATGAGATGTATGCTGTGCTTGCTGCAGAATCGCATTAGTGCTCCCAGAGCTTCGCGCGAATAGCATCGTCCTATCCGAACGGGTCAGCATTGCATGCTCCATGGTAGGGTGGACTTGCTTGGAGTACCTAGAGGATTGTGCGGATTGGCGAGTATGAGCGCCCTAATCCTCGTACCAACCCCCTCGGCCTCTTGCAGAGCTTGCTCATATCGCTCAATCGCCTGAACGCTAAACTGGTCCACATCACCGAAAGACGCATAGACCAATCTACTACTACATCTCTTGTCAGCGGAATGACGGCACAGAGGACCGATATCGAGAATACTTGGATTTGGTTTGCAAGTCCGGTGCAAAGGACCCATAGATGGGCATTCCCAGAAGCAGGCCTTCATTTGCGTCGGTTAAACACAAGGCAAGGATCTCGTTGAGTGCTGTTATGCCACTGACGAAGGATATGCGGTTTGCTGCAATTGGTGATGCTGGTGCAAAGTTCATATTGATAAAGTCCCTCATTGCCTGTCTCAAGCGCTTCGAGCCGAAAGGACCCTCGTGATAAGTCAAGCTGGTTGCGTCGATAAATGGTAGACACTGATAGAGCGTAAGCCTTCTTTCTTCGAGGGAGAGAGTCAACATTCGCCACTAGCCTTGGTTTTCATGAAATCAAGCATCTCCTTTTGCATATGGAACTGCACATGGTTTCAGCGTCTGTATGCGGTGATAGCTGACAGTAAATATGGAAAGCTACTAGTTTAGATACGCACATTCTCAGCCATTGTAAGAGATACCAGACCATCCGGATGCTCAACCTTGTCATAAAGATCGCCACGGATTTTGGTATATCCCGCTGCCAGGTCCAAAACCGCATATTCTTGGCCGCGAGCGGACAGCATGGCTCCCGTGGTGCTGCCCATGTGTCAGTGGACTAGTGATCGTATATACCCAGGACCCAGTTCTATGTTTTATGGAGGTCGTAAGGTGTAAGGTTTCTTATATAAGTATTAATTGGAAGTGGTAAGAGTATACGCCGAACCATCTAAAATTCCAAGCGCTTAGTGTGGTGTATGGGTATATCGTAGATAGAGGGGGGGCTCACGACCCGCAGTCGGAGGGGTGGAAGAGCTGATAGAATAGGCGGCCAAAATACTCAATCAATTGAACTATATCTTCTGTCGCATGGAGGATGGGATGGATAGAATCGAGCTGAAGATACTCCCGAATGATCTCCTCTCCGACCCCGGCCTAATATTTCTCCGCTTATCTAAGCATACGTTACTCGATCGGGCCCCCCTTATAACTACTACACTATATTAGGTATATTCGAAAGAGTATGGCATTTCCCTCGACCGAGCAGAGCCCGAATGCCTCCGACTGTACTACAAGGAGGGAGGCAAGGCCGTTGAGACGTTGCCCAAGTACTCTACTACGTCCACCAGAATAACATACGCCACGCTAACCTATCCGGGAGGAATTTGCTAATAGATTTAGTACGGGATATTCTTCTCTATAGTTTTACTGGCTCTTCTGTCGGACCAACCCCCAGCTTCACCAAGCTTATCTAACCTACGACCAACCAATCGCTGCCCCACTTCCTCGGCGTCGCTCCTGCCCACTTAGCTTTTTCTATCCCGAATCTCTTTTCACCAAGACAGCTCTGCAGCACTAAGCATTTCGGACCATGACCCCGACCCTCGATCCTACCTATCTCGAGCTGACAAAATCAACGACATGCTTCTTTAGAACAATCGCACGGGCTCAGACCAGTCAATAAGTGTAGGGTGTGCAGAGCAAAGATGAATTAGACAAAATTCAATGCAAACCGCTCCTTTTCAGATGACTGATTTTCTTTAATCACCTACCTTTTTGTGAGTACACTCTGACTCCTAGGTGCTAGGTCTGGGGTGCAACAAACTGCAAATTCTGCTGTGCCAAAGTTTCCGGGAAAAGATGTCACTTCCGCTCTCCTATGGGAATTGGTCATTGCTTTCAAGTAAATCAAACGTATCGATAGTATCATCGTCTGGGCGCACACCTAAAGCAAGATTCAAGAATTGGATGCGTTTTTGTAAGGTTGCTCTCATCGTATTAGTTCTGGTCGCGTCGGTGACTGCCGGGAGCGAGTTTGTTATAAGCACCTGGCTGCCCTTCGTCTACGAAGCTAGTCAAGAACTTCAAGAAAATCAGTCTATCCAAAGTTACAAGGTCGGCTATTATAGTAGAGTTTACATTGCGAGAAGCTGGCGACGAAATGGGAATGTCATACTACTACTGTTACTACTTCCTAGCAATAGCGACTAGCGCTGTCATCGGAATACCGACCAGGTGCTCGACACCCCCAGACGAGCCACCGATGCTCGGTCGTTCGAACTTCAGAACTGCCTTCTCAAGGTTCGCTTGAAGTTCTTTCTTAAACTCAGCATTTTCGTTATCGCTCCTACTCGGTGCCAACGAGGCAAGCATTTTCATCAAAAGATTGCAAAGCTTATCCACGCTCTCTGCTCCATAATAAACCTTCTTCGTATGCACCTGCACATCCCCGAACCCGGCTTCTCTCAACGTCCCCATTAGATGTGCGGCCTGGAACCATTGTTCAGGAACAGGTACCCGCAACAACGGCTCATCCCGGCTAATCGCTTTTTGAGTTCGGTGAATGATTTGGATGTAGCCGAGGTCTTCCCAGGATGTGACGATAGCAGCTCCACCGGGTTTGAGGGTGCGATATATCTCTTTTGCGCCCTTCGGGCCGTCTTTGAAGAACAAAATCCCCATGTTCGTGATGGAGTGCGTGAAGTGATTATCGGGGAATGAGAGATCCTCTCCGCTCATGACATCGAAATATACCTCGGCCGAGGGATCGCTTGCGTAGGCCGCATGGCGTGCCAGATCGATCATCGCGGGCGCGCCATCAACGCAGACGATAGTGAGCGGCGCATCGGGGGATCTGGAGCCTTTGCGAAGGATTTCTTGGGTCACAATCCCGGTGCCGCAAGCATTGTCGAGAATAACAGAGGTTGAATTCCATGGTGGACATATGTCGACAATGTGCCGAGCGACGTCGCGCGTGCATCCCCCGGTACCTGCCTCGTAGTTTTCAGCTCCGGTGTTGAAGTGTTCGAGCGCGGTCTTTGACGGAGTACTCATCTTGGACGACGCGGTACGTTAGTCGGATAAGCGAGATATTTTGAGGCTGCAGCAGTAAGAGAGGAAAGCTTTGTAAAAAGGCATGGGCGCTATGTCCAACAGATAAGTTCTCAGTCCGGTTATACCTGCTCGTTTTGGCGTCATATTCGCATGCTGCATTGTTTGTTCCTAGACTAGTGGTGAGTGCGGTAAGCACTAGTGCGTCGTAATTCGGATCGCTATATAAATCTAGGTGGAAGGGTTTCTAAGTGTTTAGAAATAGCCACAGCACACGACTTGAATAATTATAGTAAATGCCAACGCGTGCCCAGATTTTGAGTCGCTTGTAGTCAAGTGCCCCTCATGATCTCAGCACGTAGAGAGTAATGTTATCATATAAGCGCTAACTGCGCGGAGAAAATCGAGACAACGTAACATACAGGCGAGCTGACGTGTCATCACGGGCATCGGCAATCCTGCTCCGCTACAGAGGGTCAATGTGGCAGGGTACTATTAGCATCGTCTGGTGCGTGTCGCGAAACGGTGTTTTTATAGACCTGCTTCTCGTTCAAAACAATAATAACAAGGATGCTTCTTTACAGGATCCTAAATCGGTCTCCTCTACTCAAGCAATAGTATAGAAGATAGACTACTTAATGATTACTTAGTAATTATCTATAGAAGTATACTATATCTAGGGTAAAGGCTTAATACTAAACTAGTAATAGATTCTTATATCTAGATCTAAGAACCTATATGATAAGAATAGATATTTTATTAAGAGATAATTATATTATCTACATAGACTAGAGCAGAAGCTTATATAGGGAAGATAGTTAACAATATATAAGTTAAGATTGGAGTGAGGAAAGCTTACTATGCGCTAGTTAGCAGTAGCCCGCATCTATTGGTACGGCGTACTTACCATAATAGTACCAACCATGCGCTGTCCGAACATAGGGTGATTTGGGAGCTCCCAGTCGAAATTTTCGAACATGGACCTACCTGGCTTAGCGTACCCTATACCGCTACGTCCTGTGATGGTGCGACCTGTTCCGGTCGTAGCAGCCTCTTTGTGTTTCGCGGTGGAATATTGGTGGTCAAACCCGCACAGGAAGACCCAAATCACGAACAAGCGGCTACGACTACGGCACCCTTCCACCCTCGTTTCTCGGACGTAGACCGCAATAGGTTTGATATTCGACTTATCATAGCAAGCAGTGCATATGGACTTTGAAAATTTCCGCATTTCACTTGAGGGGTGATAACACTTGCATCCATGTTAGTATTGGAGCAACATATGTAATCCTTAGGACGTACTGTCGCCGTTCACCCACTTCTTGAATAATACATCCACGTCCTTCGGCTCCTTGATAAAGACAGTACTGCAGCTAGGGCAACTTCTCGCCGTAAGGTACTTAGTAAAGTCTTGTAGGTATCGAAAGGTTTCGATGAATTAGTGGCTATGGTTGGTTGTTCGCATTCGCCGCCTCCTCGTAGGCATACTTGCGGCGCTTGTGTGGCGGCACCAGTCTGCATATCTGCCGTACTGTTAGCATGTAGTAGTGAGCTACTTGAGGTTCTATCTAGGGTACTACGTAGAAAACCGCTGTTGAATATACCGGAAAGCTGTATATGATGCGCGAAGGAAGTTTCCCCTCGCACTCCGATGAACTCATGTCTCGAGTCAGCTTCGTACACTTCTTGATCAGAGAGTCATATCAAATCTCTGGAACCGATAAAGTGTAGAAGTGTACTTCTAGTACAAAAAATAAAAGGCGAAGAGGACGATTAAGTACCCGAATGTGGGACCCATCATCTTCAATGTCGTTGATACTCCACTCTGAGGCTGTTCGCATATTACGCGAATAGATGGGCGAGTGGAAGGAGGTGGTCAACCACGTCGGGGGTTATTGCGAAACTAGAACGATGACGTGGTCTAGGACAGGAACAACTGAAGAATATTGTTGGCTCTGTTCACGGAAAATGACGTGTTGGGCTCATCAGCGTCCCTAACCGTGACACTTCTCAATTCAATAGGCTGAGGAATTCATCATAATAAAGGGATTAATTGTTCTCAGATCGCATTTGGTTCATTGCAATAGCCTAACAATACACTAGTACACAGAACCTCGCACGTCTACGTACTGTGACAGGCGCTGAGGCATCAAACATTAAAACTTTCCATCATCACACTTTCCCTCCGAGAGGAAGGAGTAATGTGCCACTTTTCAAAGTCCTTCTCGTGTAAACCAAAGGTGAGATGGCCAAAGCCGACGGAGAAGGCTCACGCGCTTACTGAGCCATTATACCAAAGCGCCCTTGCTCCTGCTCTTGCTTAATCGTATTCACGTTCTCAACTCTAACCTCCTTCTTTGCTTCCTTCTCAATTATCACCTTTTCATCCTTCTTCCCAACAACAATGCTCTCATTAGTCTTCTTACCCACAACCTTCCCATACTCATCTGTATTAGGAACTTCATAAAGCACTTTCTCCCCTACTCTATGTACATCCAGATCCAAAACACCATAAAGCAGTGCCTGAAACCATCTCATCTTCTCGGTAACTTTTTTCTTTCTCAGCGGTCAACACTCCGTAGGTGGCGTGATACGTGGTGCCGGATTTGGGCTAGAGGAAAGCTGGAAGGTGGTAGCGCCATGGCTTCGGCGCTACTGTAGTTGCCTTTGTATCTGGCTCCTTAACAACTACAGTAAGAGATGGTTTCCGAGGAATAAGTTGGGGTGAAGGTGGTGTATATAGTAGCCAATTTGCCCATGTATACTCAAGTCACAGCAACGCATGTCATGCTGAGAGGAATACTGGGGTGCAACATGGGATGCGTAGCACAGCGATCCCGAGGGGAGTATGCTATTGTTGTCAAGGCTTCTTGAGGGTAATATGCGGTGACTTGGGCGTTGAGTTTGCCTGTATGAGAAGAACAAGACCTAAAAAGGCACGAGAGCAAAGCATTTTATCATCTGATTGAAATACTCATCGCTCTGGCTATCCAACAGTGTGTATACATGATGGCTAGGCATACTTGAAATCGTTTCAAAAACCCATGAAGTCGTATTTCACAACTTGTGCCTGCATTCAACCATGAAACCTTGAACTTCCCGAGGAGATGTTGAATTAAAAAGCGACTTAAGAAGTAAATTGTACACTGTCAAGTTACTCGGTATTCATCCTCAATAGAGAGCAAATGGATATGTAGACATTCGAACAAGCGATAATTATGTAGGCAGCTCAGCAAACTGGTGTCAATGCTGAAGAAATAAGACGAATAAACTTGGGGTATCCAGCTCCAACCAAACGAAAAAACCAACTACAGGGAACCTCTTTTCCAAGCAAATTATACATAAACGCAAAGAGAAATACAAAAATGGTACAATGTCGCTGGAGATATACAGAGAGATTAGGCGATGCAACCCTACTCATCAGTCCAATTCGGCACCCACTCTTGACCTGGGAAAGAGGTAGCGCGCATAACAGGCTCATCGTCCTCTTCAGCTGGCAATTCAAAGACTGGCCGGGTAGTACTTCCTCTTCTCTCCCAACCGGATGCAGTCGTTCGGGTACTTCCAGCCGCACTTCTCAAACTTTCCACTCTCCCTCCGCCCGAAACACTGCGTTCGAGCTCTCTCGCTCTCGCTCTCGCTCTGTCGCGCTCTTGTCTCTCTCTCTCCGACTCAGCGCGCCGGACTTCGGCTCGTTGCTGTCGATCAACTCGATCTCGCTCTTCTTGAGCAAGAAGCTGACGACGGAGCGAATCGGCTCCCATATCGGCAGATGAGCGCTGAGGCGACGCGGCCATGGAGGCAGGTTGTGGATGTTGGAGCATACCGATGGAGATTTGCCGCTGACGAGGCTCGAAGTGGCGACCACGATCTTGAGCATTGGTCACAATGTTCGGTGGCCGATGACGCCCTTTATCCATGCCATCGTTTGGTAAACCGGGCCCAGAATAAGGCGGTGGCTCATCAGATGGGGGCTGTTGCTCATACTCTGGCTGTTGGTATTCCGGTTGGCGTCCTTGATGATGCAGGAGAGTTTGATATTGCTCCTCCGGTGGATGTTGTCGCTCATCTGGTGGATGATATTCCTCCTCGGGTGGATGGTTTGGTTCCTCCGGTGGGCCTGGCTGGGGATACTGCGGGGTCTGCTCTTGTATCGGTTGCTGAGCTACTTGCCCTTGGTCTTGCTTTGGCTGCTGTGATGGGGGCGGAGTGAATTGAGACTCTGGAAAGCTCGCATGCAATGGGGTATGTGGTATCTTCGGAGGCGGTGGCGGTGGTAGCGCTGCGGCACTAGGATTCACTGGGCTTCTCACAGTGGTTGAATCGGGTGACATTGGGAGAGGATAGGCCGCGGGATGAGGTATCTGATCGGGGTGAATTGGCGTCGGCTGTGCTGGCTGTGTTGTGTGCAGGTGCTGCTCTTGGTTCTCGGCATGATCAGGTATCGCTGGGTGCAAGCTTTGGGCGATTGAATACGGGCGTGGGGAGCTGCGTGGAAGCACTTCACGGAATCCACCACCGTTTTGTACGGGTGGCTGATAAGCTTGTTGATTAGGTTGAGGCGGCTGAGGGCTTGACGACTGGGAGTTGTGGAATGATCGGGGCGAAGGTGATCTGCCCGTGCGCTCGGCGTGGATCTGTTCTTGGGCCGCTAATTGCTGCTCCATATACTGGCGTTGGCGCGCACGCACAATTTCTTGCTCGGTAGCCCCGTGTGGCAAATCCAAGTTCCACATTCGCTCTTGGTTCGACTGTTCCGTGATGCTGCTCATTCGCTGCTTTTGTGGCCTCTGATTTGGTGTTGGCGTGGGGTTAGGCGCACCGTCAGATGGATCAGAGACTGGAGATGCACCCGAAACGGCACTTTGGCTCGAATAGCTCCGTGGGTTAGGCGGCATTTGTGACATGGCTGACACTTGCGGAGAAATAGGCTGCATCTGCGGATCGGAATATTGCCGGTTGAAATGGACCGGGGACGATTGACTATCTTGTACATTTGGAGGTGATTCCTCTAATCCAGGTGAAACATAAGCGCCCGAGACGTGTGTATACGCGGCAGGAATTTGTGGGGTCTCATATTGAGGTTCGGTTAAGGGCGAGCTTACGCGACGTTGTGAAACGGGAGAAACGGTGTTCGGACGGTGCGCAGGCGGAGGAGAAGAGACGCTGCGTATGCTAGGGTGATTTTGCGGGGCGGCAAGTTGTTGGTATTGCTGATGATGATGTTGATGTTGGGGACTTGGTGTTGCGAAAACAGGCCGAACAACTTGTCGCTGATCTGGATGTTGGTCGAGGCCGTAGAGTCCGCCGGAAGACGGAGCTTGGGCTGGGCCGTCTGTGCGCTGCATACTTTGCCGAGATGACGCATGGGAAAGAGGAGCACTCGGGCGAGAAGTCTCAGGATGAGGCTGAGAAGATTGGGGGTGGGGCTGCTGCAATTGTTGCACTTGATGCGAATGCGCAATTCGCCTGGTGTCCATATAGGCAGACCCTTCTTGTATAGGTGGCGGTCTCTGCATTTGCATCTGTGATGACTGCAGTGAAGGCTGCTGAGAAGGCTGCTGAGGCTGATTATAGCCTTGTGGTGGCACCATGAACTGTTGCTGTCGTCCTTGAAGTTGCATAATCTGCGGTGATATGGGCGACATGCGCTGCTGAGGCTGCATTGGAACGCTTTGCATACCCGGAAATGGGCGCGCCGTATACTGACCATACTGCATACCATAATGCTGGGGAGTGAATTGCTGTTGCGGTGACCATGGTTGTCCTGGTGGTTGCTGCATCGGCGGTTGCATCGGCGGTTGCATCGGTGGTTGCATTGGTGGTGCAGTGGTGTGCTTTTGAGCCTTTTGCGTCTTCTTTTCTTCCTTGCGCGACTTCACTTTTGCGGGAACGGAATGTCCGGTGGTTCCACTTCGACCGAACAGATTGCCAAGAGCTGAGAACCTCTTCTTTTTCCCGGTATCTGGTAGTCCGGACGTGGACACTCGATGAGCCTGCGGGTTGGGGGGTGCAGGTGCTCCGGGTGGTGGCAGCTGAGGTGGAATGCCTTTGGAAGGAGCAGGACTCTCAGGATATCGCAAATCGAGCCGAGAGTCTGCTGCCTGCACATTTGTACTATCTTGACTGATATGCGACTCTGTTCCCATACTTATAGGCCTAGTCGACGAGGGGTGTGAAGCGCTTGGTCGAATTTCCTTCTTCGCCACAACCTGCTCTGGAAGGTCTCCAACGTTGGGTTGGTAAGAAGTTCTGCGATTAGTGCCCCCAGCCGTATTGGCAGTGGGTGGACTCAAGCTGTTGTTACGCTGAGTTTGAGGTGCTGGCTGTTGTGAAGGTTGTGGGCCCGCTTGCGGTGCACTTGGGTGGGACTTGCCTAGGCCTTTAAACCCTAATAAGAATTTCGGGCGAGAAGACGATTTCTCTTCTTTCTTTGCAGGCTGCACAGTGGGCTGTGCAAGTGGTTGTGGGAATCCAGGTCCAAGAATCTGCTGTTGACCACCCCATAGACGTGGATCCGGGGGAGCCATTCCCTGATGCGCCCGCATCTGCTGCTGGAGCTCGTACTGATCTCTTGACCCCACGGGTGGCCCGATGGACTGGCCCTGCATGCGAGGATCCGGATTGTATATTTGATTTTGCAGTCGTGGATCTCTTGAAAGCGATTGACCCGGACTCGTTGCATGCATCTGGGCTTCTGCTATGTGCCGTGGATCCCGCACTAGACGAGGATCTTGCATTAGACGGGGATCTTGCAGTTTCTGTTCAGAATATCCGTTTTGCACTCTTGGTTCCTGAAGCAAAGGTTTCTGCAACATATTTGGCGGAGGAGTCGGCTGTGGAGGCGGGGATGCGTTGCTCGGGGGAGGTGACGAAACCTTGCTGTGCGGTGGTGTTCTACCATCACCTTGCTGGCTGTTAAGCGGCGATATATTCCGGGTCCTGGGAGCTTCACTCGGCTCAGGGTGTGTAGGTTGATCAACGTCTTGTTTAACCTGAGCTGCACTTGGCTGCCGTTGGTGTCTAGGCTGGGTCGAAGCTGCATGCGCAGCCCCATTCGGACGCTTTCCTGGCATCTTTCCTGACGTGCGCGGATATGGTGGTGCAAATCTCTCTTTTGATGTGCTTGACGGTCGATTGATGTAGTCTTGAGGACGTCCGTCACCATCCGGTGGACCAGATATAAAGCTCATTGGCCGTTCCTCACTGTATCTCGTAGGGGCTTCATCCAGAGTTTGTGGTATCTGTCGAGACTTAGGGGGTTCAGTGACGAGAGGCTGCGAAGTCTGTGAAGGTCCCGTAGCCGCGGTAGTCTGAGCATTCGCAACACGCAATGGCTGGCCACTCTCGTCTTGGATGTCTTTCACAAAGCCATTATGGTCGGCATATAGATCATAATCATCGTCGCTGATGGCATTAATGTGGTCCTTTTGCACCTGTACACTTGGCTCCTCCATGATCTGCGGAGGGACGGGTGTAGGCGAATTTTTGGCCGAAGAAGCCTGCGGCAAGCGTTTCGTACTAGGTGGTCCCGATCGCGGGCCGTGGCTAGAGACTGGTGAAATCGACGCACCGTCCTCTGGGACCAGAGACGATATCTTGGATAGCAACGATTCTGAACGTTTTGGCCTTTCAGGCTCCGATGGTTGCTGTGGTTCTCGTCGTGTAGGCTCAAGGTGCGTCAGAACGGCCTGGTTGGAAGCAAGTGATGAATTCGTGGTCGGCTTCATTTCTGGCTGCGCTTCTGGTGCGATGTTTTTTTCCGCATTGTCCTCTTGCTGGACAAGGCTGGGCACTTGCGGCACGGGCGGGACGTCGGACTCGTCGTGTCTATCGCCGAGTTGGCTACCGTCCGATTGTGACGGTGCGACACTATCTTGCTCCCATGATTCGAACGACGATTGAGATGGCGCGCACTGGATCGCGTGAAGGACGTGGTATCTTGACGCGAGGCCTTGGCCGTGCACGATCTGGGTTGGCTCAGCCGCACGCGGGGTGCTCGCCATACTACTTCCGGCTAACGCAGCCTTGTCGGATGGCTCAATGATTTTGACGACAACGTCGCTTGATTGCGCTGCTGTCGTTGCGCCCAAGGAGTGAGGGGCTGGTCTCGTCGGCGTCGTTACCTCCTCATCGTTGCCGCGCAACGAAACCGGGGAGACATCGCCACCAATCACTTCAGTCTCGTATGCGGGTCGGCTATCGCTCTGTCCAGGCGCGCCGTTGCTGACTGGGATTTGCGGCGCGTTGCTTGAGTGGCTCATAGCGGGTTTCGCTGGCGATAGCATAGGGCTCACATCTCCTATGGATAATCGAAGCCGCGGCGCCAAAGTGTTGTGTTTCGGATGAAGGCGCATGTCAGCTTCGTTTTCCATGCGGTCTAAGCGATCCGCCCCCACGGATGACATGACCGGCGAGACGTCCCCAGCATCGTTGCCTGCTGTGGGGAGCGAGCTTTGAAAATCGGCTGTTGGCTTTGGCTCTGTATTTGGCGGAAGGGGGTCGTGGTTCAACAGCGGAGGGCGGTCGTCTGCATCGTTGCCTATCTGGTGGGGATTTTGCAATGTCGTTGCACCAAGTGGTTCATCTTTTGAGACCTTGGGGAGTCCATCTTGGTCTTGATCTTGATCCGCGGCTCTTGCGAGCTGCATGTCTTTGTGGCCAGCCTCTGCATCTCCATGACTCCCGTTGGAATTCATGGGGACCGAAACAGCAAGGACTGGTGATTCCGGGAGCTTTGAGATTTCCATAGCAGGTGGCGTAGAATTCCTTATGACTGACTGGAGTAGCCTATGGCTGGTGCTCTCATGGCTCGATCTTCCCGTCTGCATGCCTTTTACATCGTCTGGAATCTGAGGAACAGGCGGGGCATCGCTTTCGCTATCTGGATGGTGTAGCGAAAATAAGCTCTTCGCTGGTGAAGGAAGCACGCCGAGTCGCTCAGGTGGTTGCAGACCTCCTCTTGAGGGGGTGGTAGCGTGTGGTTCGGGTATCATGTTCCACTCGTCCGGCGCATGAAATGAAATAGGACGACTACTTGCTGCGGCGGGAGGCGTCTCGCGCGGAGGTGTATGTCTCGGCGTCCCATAGTCCATGTGCGTGTTGCTGGGAAGTACGATACTGCTAGGCCGCGACCTCGAACGACCGGAACGGTGAAAGGGGGACGAGAAGCGACGCTTCTTCTTTTCCTCTCTTAAAGTGTCGGTCGTGTCTAATGATATTCGTGCAACTTTTTCTGGTGTCATCATAACCAGTTCGGGCTCTTCTGAGCCCTCCCGAGACGAGGTATCCGTTTGCGAGTCCTACATCACCAATCAACACGTGCTACTCATTCAAGGGCAAGAGCGACAGTGAGATTAACATTTACATTCTTCTGAGAACAACTTCATGGCCCTAATTGCACATAAGACTTGGTGAACATATAATAGAGCAGAGATTAGGGCCAAAATAGAAGACTTGGAAAGAAATAGAAGACTACAATACCCGAGACAGAGAAAAACGCCAACCAGAGGTCTCTCCAGCCATCGGACCATCGGTCACTTCATCAGTTTGTGAAAGCAAGAAAAGAGTCGTGAGGGTATTCTCGAGTCGTGTCGTGAGGAAGTTATAGGGAGTATGAAGAGAAAGGGATCATTTATCTACCTTGTCGCTTTTGAAGCGGCTCTTGCCTTTGGCAAATAAGCCCTTCGCGCCCGTCATTCCCTTGCCACCAAGAACGCCTGCCGAGTGGAGGAGATCTTTTCCCTTGGATAAGTGCATCTGACTACTAGCACTCCTCCCACTCCCTGGATTCATCGGAGCAGAGGTTGGCGAGGGTGCAGCATGAGTTGGTGACCCATTGTTTTGTGCAGCTTGCTGGTTACTTGAGCCATGATGCTTCCCGAACAAAGAGATGGACGGAGTCATCCTGTGGCGAGAAGTCGTCGAATGTGCCAATACAGGCTGTGGCTGGGCATATGGCTGCGTAGCAAGCTCTGGATTTGTGCTCACTATAGACGAAACCCAATCTTTAAGTCCATGGTCGGTGTGAGCCTAAAGATGGTAGAGCTGTCAGCAATTTTCTTAAAAGATGAAACATGGCACATGCTGATAGGTTCAAAGTGGCAGGAAAGATGACCCTGGAGAAAAAGAGAGCTTGTGTATCAACAGTACTTACCCAGTAGTCCCGTGCGCTATTGTAATTGGCTATACGCTCGGACGCTGACTTGATTGTTGCGATATCTTTGAAGCCCAGTGGCTTATCAGATGCAGGCGAAGTTACACTGGCTCCTTGGTTGGTAGCTGGACCTGAACCTGATACTGAAGAAGGCTCTGGTTGCATTTCCTCCTGAGCTACGCCAGGTGCTTCCTGACTCGAGCGTGTGGGCTGCGATATTGGAGATACTTCGCGGTTTAAGCGAGGGGGCATATCTACCGCTTCCGGGTTCAAACCAGAGTTGACAACATGAAGCCCAGAGACAGGGGACATCTCCTCTCGGTCAGTCTCAGTCTGTGTAGGGCTCGCAGTAGGTTTGGCAGAGTCCGGTGGAGGAGTCGGTGCGCGCGTCTTAATATCAACATCGCTAGCTGGATCTGGTATGTTACCGGCAACACTGTGAGCAGGACCAAAGTAAGGATCCGGAAAAGCTCCTGACGAGAGGTCACGATGCTCCTTTGCAGCTTGTTCCACAGCAGGTGACGGAAGCTTATCATTCTCCTTTACGGCCTCAGGGGCTGGCGCGGCTGTACTAGCCTGAATCTGCCCCGTCGGCGCTGGTGGTTGAGAGCCTTGCTCTTCCCAGCTAAAGCGAGTGAGTATTGTTGGCTTATGGATCTCTGTCGGCGGCTTTGTCACTGCGGGAGTTGCCTCGACATTAGAGTCAGCATCTTGAACGCCACGGCCGATATCATGGGACGGCCGAGGAGATGCACGATCTCCATCTGCCCAATAGCTTTCGTATTCACTCGGGAAGATTGAGCTCTCACGGTTAACGGGTGGTCCGTTAGCCTGAAGTGAAGTTTGGTTGGGCACAGGTGCCGCTACCGAAAGCCTCAAAGGACTGAGACTGGCAACGATTTCCTTTCGTAGCCTGTCACTCTCTTGATCATCAGCAGACGCGTCAGTGCTCATTTGCGGCACCATCGTTGGTCTCTCGATAGTGCACTGAGAACCAGATGGTGACTGCTGCGCCACACCTTTCTCTTTCAGTGGGGGAGGCGGCGGCAGGTCCTCGGTATCCGGGGAGTCTTTCGCCGGAGGGGTTGGCAATATGGTCGAGACGGCTGACGGTTCCCGTGCCAACTGCAATGGTCGAGGTAGTATATCGCCTTGACGATATTCTCGTGTCTGTTCTTCACTTTGTGATGGGCTACGTCCAACAGAAGCCATGACCGCTTCACCTACTGCAGCCCCGGCGGCTTTGAGGGCCGAAAGCGGGTCAGAATCTGATTTGGAAGGTTCCGTCGTAGAGACAGAATGCTTTGGGGTGGTGGGTGTCAGGTCAACGTCTCCAAGTGGTGAGGACGCATCATCAACCGTCCGCGCTTTGTCCCCTTCAAGCTCCCTTTCCTGATCATACGGAGTCGCGACGGTTGTGGCGTATGACTCCCATTGACCAGGCAGCTTCGGTCTGAAGCTTACTTCGCGTTCCACAGCCGGCCTCTCACCGGAGGCTTTTTTGGTTGGACTGCTGGGCTTGGTCGGGGACGAAGGACGCGAGTTATCTTGGCTTCTTTCCCACGACTGCACACTGTTCCTTGATGCATTTGATTGTGTAGAACCGCGTCGAGAATTCGACACGTCGCCAAATTTGCCGGCCAATTCTTGAACACGGCCCTTGCTAGGAGATTCGGATCGAGACCGTGGAAGGGCACCGTCAATAGAAGACTGCGCATTGTGGGTTTCCAGAAAAGCGGCTTGCGACTCGTGTTCTGCTGCACGAAGCTCGGGCGCAGGTGTCTCTGGGCTCATCCTCATAGCAGAAGCAATATCTGCCTCGCGGGTTGCGTAGGTGGGCGATGGGCCATGCAACCCACCCTCGATAGCATCGGGGGAGGTGGGGCTAAGCGAAGACAACTGAGCTGACTCTGGCTCTGCGACGTGCTTCTGCGGTGCAATTGCGGGGGAGCGTGCTGGACTTTGTCCAGGACTCGGCGTAGCCAAACCACTACGGGGTAACGATGAGCCCGACACGTTGCGCGAGTGGCTTGGAGAGGGGTTTTGGTCAATCTGACGAGTGCCACCGAGCATAGCAGATGTTGGCCCGGAGACGGGTGTACTGGTTTCACCGGTCTCCTCAGCAATCACAGGTGTGCTACCGTCGACCCCGGCCATGTTCCGAGCCTTGAGCGCGGAGCTCGGAACGCGACTCATTATCGGGCTGATACCAGACGTGCTCCCAGTGTTACTCCTCGAGACGCTAGAATCATTAGTGACAGGGGTGGGTGGGATTGACCGTTGATCGTCAGTGCGAGTGAAAGCTTGGTCTACAACTGTGCGGAAGCCCTGATCTGCGGGGGCAGATGCTTGTTGTTGCAGACCGCTGGACCAGAAGTCAGCGCCAAAATCGGACACGCCTTCAACCTGAGGAAGCGATGGCTGATCATTGATGTTAGGCAGATACTCGCTCTTGCGCTCGGTAACAGTCTCCAAAGGCTGCAGCGACTTCCCCGCATCAGTACTCCTTCCCACGCCGTCTGAACTCGGCGGCTCCTGCATATGCTGAGGGGAGTTCTGGTCCCGCGTTAGGGAATCCAAGCTCGGTCGTGAGGAATCCATTGATGCGCGCTCCCTCTGGCGCTCCTCTTCCACGCGTCTATATATCTCTACAGGCCTGACGAAAGGCAGAGGCTTCGATGGATTGCTCAGCGTGCTCTCTCGGGGCGATATGGCGGACGGCGAGTCTACCTGCCCTATGCTGCTCTTGCGAGGAGGAAACTGAGTGTTTGGCGAGCCCGTGGCGCTCCCAGGTCCCGGAGATATCCTCGTCTGGAGCGGGTGGGGCAGGGCAGTTGGGCTAAAATCCCTTCGATGCTGCGGTGTATCACTGACATCCGACTCAGCGCCACTGGCTTGCCTAAGCGCAGTGTGTATAGGTTCAGCGCCGTATGGTTGTTGCGGGTAGTCTTGGGGCGGAGGGCCCATTGATGAGGAGAAAGCGCGATTCTCGTCACCAGCTTCGAAAGAGTTTCTTCGTCCAGGCTGCGGCGCTCCCTGCCGCTGCGGCTCTGTGAAGCTCCGCGATGGCTGCTGATCGAACCGTTGGCCATAGCCGCGAGGCTCTGGGGGAAGCGCGGGTTGGGATGGGGGCTGTTCGGCGCCGTACTCGTCATACTCGTCGTATTCCCCCCAGTCATCGCCATCGTATGCGTTCTTCTTCGCCTCAACCCATTTCTTTGTCTTCATGCGGTTTACATTGGTCTTGAAGGATACGGGTTGGCCGGCGGCAGGGAGAGGATTTTGGGGGCGCCGGTCGCTGCGGAATGTCAGTTTCCGGAGTCCAAAAAGCTAACAGCTCACCAAAGAAATACATACAGGGGCGACCGCGCCGGCTCTTGCGTGAAGCGATATGGACCAGACATGGCGCTTGAGGGAATTCCCGATCCGCGCGTATGCTATGGATGCTGATGGATCCGCTGTGCTCGAAGATCAGCAAGGGCTGCTATAAAGCATTATGGCCTGCAAGAGCCCAGAGGGCCAGCCTGGGAAAGCTAGCAAAAGGCGCAATAGCAACCAAGACGGTACAATCGCAGAATGGGGACAGAGAGGCGGCAGTGGGTGGGGCGACTGAGGTTGCTGGGGCGCAACGAGGAATGAGGTAATGGGGGCTCTGGGGTCGAAGGCGAGCCGCAATGCGCTCTCAAGCTACCACCGCCCTGTTGTCGGTAGAGACCAAGGAGCAGCACGGCGACGACGCGCAAAGGAAAGTGACGAATAATAGATCTCGAATCTGCCGTGAACGACCGTGTAGGACCTCAGGAGGCAGATGACAACAGTCAACGGTTCGGGCTAATTAATTGCACTTCGCTTTCCTAGCGCTCACTGCCAACAGGAGCTCGGCGCGCAATGAGCGAATCGAGGGGAGCCTAGCATGCACGGCCACACGCCGCCACAGCCTTGAGAATGAACGGACCACGTAAGAGTACCCGCCGCTTCGCCGTTGCCGTTTGAACGCAATTTTGACTCTTACACATACACTCACACGTCCCGATCGCGTTGTTGATCCGCGTATCCGTCCACGCGACCTTTCACGCCGCACTGCCGTAACCTCTGCTCTCCGTCGAAGCCGAGCGCACCCCGAAAGCGGACGGACTCCTGCGACACGCCAATCCGCAACCTCGCCCCTGCCACCATCCGACCCAGGTACCGCCGACTTCCTCCCTCGCCGCGCAACTGGATCTATATTGAGAGTGCAAAGCCGCGCGCCCGGAACGTCTCCACCTGACGTGGCCTTTTCCTGCGCAGAGTGGTGACGACACTGCATATTCCCGAACATCGCCCAGCCCCATACCGACCACCATGGCCGTCTCCATACAAGACCGCACCGACGAGTTTCGCTCGATCCTCCAGCAGGCGCAACGGCGGCAGGCACAATCGAAGACGGGAGCGCAGCGACAGTCCCTCCTATCAGCTCAACAAAAGGCCGAGGCGAATGGCACCCCCACGCAACGAAAGCACTCCGAGTTCCAGCGCAGCGCTGCAGAGGCAGCGCGCAGTATATCAGGCACTATGGCGAAGCTGGAGCGCCTTTCGCAATTAGCTCGCCGGAAGACGCTGTTCGACGACCGGCCCGTCGAGATTGATGAACTCACCTTTGTCATAAAACAGGATATGGCGCAAATATCGCGCCAGATCCAGGACCTCCAGGCTCTAACGACGAAACAACATCCAAAGGCTAAAGCAGGCACTGACCAGGAGGGTGAGCACAATCACCAGGTCGTTATGATGCTGAAGGACAAGCTGCAAAATGTGGGCGGGAGCTTCAAGGATGTGCTAGAAGTCCGGACGAAGAACATGCAGGCGTCGCGGTCGCGGACAGAACAGTTTCTTTCATCGGCTGCGTCCCATGCGCAGTCGAGCCTTGACCCCAACAGGACGGATTCGCCGCTCTACCAAACACCTTCACGAGGACGTTCGCCCGGAGGCTTCAAAAACACAAACGCTGCTCAGCAGGACCTACTGTCTCTCGACCCGTCCGGATCGTCGGCTCTCACACGTGGTGGGGCACAATCGGACGCACAGCTCATGCTGATGGAAGAGGCACAGGCTCCGAACGCCTACATTCAACAGCGAGGGCAAGCGATCGAGTCAATTGAGAGCACCATTTCGGAACTAGGAAGCATTTTTGGCCAACTAGCGCAGATGGTGTCTGAACAGGGCGAGCAGATTCAACGCATCGACGCCAACACCGAGGACGTGGTCGACAATGTCGAAGGCGCACAGCGCGAGCTGATGAAATATTGGAGTAGGGTCCAGGGCAACAGGTGGCTTGTTGCTAAGATGTTTGGCGTCTTGATGATATGTGGGTATACCCAACGCTCCACTTTCGCCTCCAGACATCTGCTAACGTGTCTAGTCTTCCTTCTCTGGGTGCTCATCGCCGGATAGATAGCTTGTATTATTTTGATTTTCACCATAGGCATTGTTACGGCGTTGTGGAAAGAAGGATCCTGCAACCAGCCCAGTCAGGATATCTGTTACATCTCCGAGCCCGTCACCGGAGGCATTCGTCGCATATCGATTTCTTTTGTATTGTAGTATTACCTCCTTTCTTCTGCACGCATTGATCGAGGTCCAGAAGGATAGAGAGTGGGCCATAATCCCTGTAATAGACGTTCATATCATCCCGAGATTTCGGCTCGGAGATGTTCATTTCGGAAGCTCAATGCCAGACATTGTTTCGCCCGTATCTAAGAAGACTGGAGTCCAGTTACGCCACAACCAAGCGCGGAAAGAGTCGTTTTTTCAGTGCACCATATCTATGTCTGCACCACAAGGATGTGTAAGATGTCGAGGTATCTTCTATCGTTACACAAGCACCATTAGAAGGGCTTATGGCATCTGGAAAGGGGAATGCGGCCGTTGCACGGAGGATTCTCGTGTATGCATCGGTGTCTGTGTTGGAAGCCAGGACGCGGTGCCACGGCGCACCAACCAAAAGCTTGCCCTTGCATGGTGAGAGGAATATCGAAGACATGGAGCATATGAGATGGAAGGCCCAAATACATGGTTGCGCAATGAAGTGCATACTAGCTCGCCGCTCTTACCCGCGTCACGCCAACCGGGATACCCGCACCAAGATGCATGGCTTCACTCTCATTTCCGAATCCTTTTCTGCCATCTCCACAGACCTGGCCTTGGTCGTGAAACGTACACCAGCGGCCAGTGTGCTGTGCGCCCGCGGTGCTTCGTCATCGCGGACATGCTCGGCTAGATGCATGTGAGGGCGGAGAGCGGCAATGAGAGGGGCAGCAGCAGAGGGCGGTGAGAGCGACTTGTGATCGCCCACCCTGGTTGACAGCAGTCCGGCGTGCGGTGTGATGCAGCACTAGGACTGGTGCATGGGGATGGAGATCATGGGAGGCATGTCCATGGACGGGTTTCTGGTCACGGTGGGAGGCCTATCGGGCCGCCGAGCGTGCCGGCGGTGAGCGCAGGCCAGAGTGTCTGGTTTCCCGCCGAGGGAGGTGTTGGGCGGGTACCAAATTATATATTATGAAGATGGTTTCTGCGATAGTCGCGGTTGCGCACCATTATTAGATCTCTAGGCGGCTGCACGTATCCGGCGCGCTTGATTGGCTGGCGGGCCGAAGGTGGGACTTGTCGCTATCAAGCATCCCGTCCCTCATTCATTCGACTTGTCGCTTCCTCCCAGGACCTTGGCCGCAACCTCAAAAACACCCTGACCCGCCCGCTCTCGCCGCCCGGGCAGGCCTGCTCTCTGCTTCGCTCTGCGCCGTCGACAGCAGAGTGAGTGCAGCCCTTCAGCATTCGCCGCCATCCGCTGTCGCCTCACATCCCCCAGCCGCCTTTGACATCACCATTCCTATGCGCGCTGTGGTGCAATGCCGGGACCTGGAGGCGACTTCCTCGCCGAACTGAGGATTGCACCCATCTTCGACGATGCCCTCTACCTCTCCGAGGCGCTGCTGCTTCCGGTGAACGAAAATGAAGACGATCTGGATGCGCAGCTCGCCATGTCCGCGCGCGAGTCAGGCATTGAAGACCCGTACCGCTTCCTCTCTCCGGATGCGCACCATGTTCCAGCCTCAATGTCTACGACATCGCTCCAGAGCGAGCAGAGGAGCTCCATGTCTATCCATTCCCAGGAGACGCAGTCTACCACCTTCACATCGCCGGCATCCCGGACCTCCCGTGACAATCCCTACATGGACCAGTCGCCTGTCCTGCAATCGCCCCCATCGCTTGCGCGCGCTTCGTTATCGCTAGACCGCGGTCCTGCTATCGACCCCACCCGGCCGAGTATACGGCACAGCCATTCCTCCTCGGGCTTTTCTGCCGCTAACTCAGTCCTCTCCACGACCTCATCAGCGAGAAAGCCCTCGACTCGGAAGCATAAACGGGGCTCTGGTCTGTTCTCCGTGTTTCGAAAGGACTCAAGGTGGGCGTCTTAATGATAATGTCCACGCAGTATTACTCACTACTCTACCTAGTACCGGCCCCTCTTCCTCACGCCATAGCCATCACTTCAGAGCTCAGAATCCAGGCCTTGAACCCAGTCACTCCCTTTCCAAATACGCCATTCGGGTACACGTCCGGGATGCTTTGGGCAGCAAGAACAATGCATCGCCTACACACTGTATACGATCCTTAACTCGTGCAGCGTTGGAGACGGCGCTTATCCACGGCGAAATGGACATTTCGACTGACAGTCCTCTGCGATCACCCGCATCGCGGTCACTGCGAGATTCCGGCTATAGTGAAGACGGCATATCTACCATTGAGCTCTCTCAGACCCTTGACGCTGAGATAAGTCGGCGGTCATCTTTCTCCACGCCCATACTTCAGACAAACCCTGGGGATAAACATGATCTAAACCTAACCCTTGCGAATGAGGCTTTCAAAAGTATGAAGGCAGAGCAGAGGCAACAGTTCGAACGAGTTTCATTGTTTGAGTTAAACCAACGCAAGGCCTTATCATCCTATCACCAATGGTCACTGAAGCGGCTCTCGTCTCAACTGGAGACGAGTAAGGCGGAAAAGATGAAACAGGTCGGTCTTTTCAGGCACTTCCTCACGTCAGCTTACTCATGGTCTGCAGCACGATGTTGAACTTGAACGTCTAGACGAATTCCAGATCAATGTAGAACACGACCTTCGCAAGGCGCATGCCACAGAGACGCAGAATGTCGCCACGGCCTTGAAATACATGGACGCTTACTGTTCTGGGGCCAATCCTACAAATCCGGAGCTTACGCACACTGTAACGGATGAAGACCGGAAAAAGCTCGAACGTCAACGCATGACGCAAGAGAAACTGCCCGCGAAGCACGAGAGCGCCATCAATGTGTTGAGGGCGAAACAGGAAAGGGATACTAAGTTGAAACTGCAGAAACAACAGAGAGAACTTCAGCATTTGGATGGCCAGTACGAGAAGGAGAAGAACGCGGAAGAGCTGCAGTATGCGAAAGACTCGAGCCGCTTGGACAAGGTTATACAGGCAAGAAGAGCGAGGATCATCCAGCGATGGGATCTCAAATTCGAGATTTGGAGGAAGGACTGGGAAAGTCAACACGGAACGACGCTGAACGCACGATTGCCGCATGAAGACTGGCCAGAGACCTCGGACATGGAAGCGCCAATCAGCCAGTCTAGCTCTCTGGCCCTCTACGCCCAACTCGGTGCATGAAATGGTCCCGAGCCGTATCACTTCTTTCCTTCACAATGTGACGGCCGCTCAGCTAAGTCAGCATATTCGCCATTCATTCGGCACACGGCAACAGTATTTTCAGTATCATGATGCATAGCGCGGCGTTTCGGGCCTTGCGAGCCTTAGTGTTCCTTATGTCTATATACCCAGTGTTTTTACGCAGCGGAAGGGCTCAAGCCAGAGGAAAGAGGTGGTCAAGGAGTCGTTGTTGAATACGACAGATACGCTCGGGGGCGAGGAGGTCCAACATGGACAAGATAGACGTACGACATACCATGGCTAGGTGAAGCATAGTACAGAGCTCACAAGGCCTCGTTGAAGCCAGTAGCAATGAAAGTACACAACCTAAACTCACTCTCGACCAATTATCTAGCCCTAACCTCTGACGCCACCACGCACCGCTCTCAGGTCTATACACAAATCCAACAAATCCAACCCATCTACATAGCCAACCTTCCATGCCAAAAAAAAATCCACCAGACTTGATTCCACCCCTTAAAAACATGACCTGTCCCGGGGTTGGAAGTATGGGCTTACCGCTCAGTGCTAAAGTGCTAATCGTGAGGCTTGTTAGATGGAGTTAGGAGGGGGGAGGGGGGAGGGGGGAAAGGAGGGTTATTGTTATTGTTATTGTCCTTATTGTCCTTATTAAGAGACTGCTTTCGGAATCGAAATGCGGCCGGGATTGTAGTGGTCGGTTAGATTCAATGTCGGAGCTTTCAAAGCACTGAGTAGGATTTCTCACGTGACACCGTGTCCGGGTCGGCGAAATGCTACACGCGAATGCGGGTCATTAACATTCCAGCTTTACTGGGTAAGCGAAGCAAACTAGTTTAATTACGGGGTATGATCGTATTTAGCCTTAGTGGGCCCGGACGAAACAACGACTTCCGAGGTCGCAAAAAGGAGTAATCGAATTGCTCGGTATTCAGTCTATCTACCCGCACCACTAGCAGGAAAAGGCAGGGCAGAGCAGAGCGCTAAGCAGAGGGCAAGGTATACATCTACATAATCTCGCACGATCCTCCCAGCCGGCCATGAACAAAACATGCCCATGCTCGGTCTCTCTCCACCGCTGACTGTAGTCTTCGGGTGGACGAATTACGCTCAGCGTAGTCATATGTGGCCGATCCATGCCAAAGCCGTATCTCTCGGCACAAGTAACCGAACCGGCCCAATATAGCAGAACAAGGGGTATGTGCGCAAGCCTCAAAGCAATACTAGACAAATAAGAGAAACCAAGATAGGTGATTTTGACCGACAACATAAGAAAAAGTATCATGGGGTAAGAGGGTTTGAGAAGTAGATGGGAACAAGAGGGGTACAAGAAGCGTATCTGGTAGTCATACATCGGGGTAGGAAGACGGGCATGCTGTTTGATCCGCTGAGGGAACGTCTTTTAGAAATGGTCCCCAATGTTGAGTGTGTCCATATCTTCGTAGAAGTCTTCTTAAGCTAGTGCGAGTGCTTGTTAGACAGCGGTGCAAGGAGCGTGGAAAGAGTCGGGGGGGTATATAGCAGTATTGAACACGACCGAGTCATAGCTGAATCGCACGCGGCCCGACTAGTAGGGGGTGCTTCGATGCTGGCGGTATTCGCGACCTGCGCTCACGGCGCGGCCGTTGGTGGTGGGAACAGAAAGTTGCTTGCTTGCAAGCCCATCCGAGGTCGCGATTCTCCTCTTGGTTGGTACCTTTTGCAGCCGCTGAGTCCTCCAGCCCTCATACCATTGCTCTCGACTTGCCTCTCGAAGCTCGCCGCGCCAATCGCTAAACACGCTTTCCCTCAGCTTTACAAAGTCGCAGTGTTCGGCATTGTAAGGGTCGGCAAAGCCCCAGGGGAATTTGCGACCGATCACCTCAGGCTCGTAAACATCGGGAGAGATTATGCTTAGAGGGAGATACGGGGATTCGGAGTCTTCCTTTTGGATAGAAGCAGACATGGCCGAAGGCTTTCGCACGTGATTCTTTCTCGCACTCGGGGGAGAGGTTGGTGGCGATTGCGAACCGGAACGATTTGAAGATGCATCAGACCCAGCTTCGGAAGATGATCGATCGAGGAGCTTGTTAAGCACATCGGGCTTTTCTCCGGCGTCCGAATGAACATACGCGTCCTCGTCGCGCTCGTCAAATTGGTCGTCCTCGTCGTCAGATTCGTCGAGATGCAGTGCCTCTAATGGATCGAGCTTTGAGCGCTTCAGAGTGTCCCATACCATCTTTTTCAAGTGGCGCATGTGCGCGGTAGTTATCGTGTCGGCCTTGCTGATGACAGGAATGACTGTTGTCCTTCCCTGCAACTCACGCAAGACATTGAGATCGAGGTCTTCGTCCAAACCACCGAACATCTGGCTCCCAGTCTCACTGGATTTCTTCTTGGACTCAGCAATGTTAGCGTCAAGGCGAGCGGGATCCAAGACCAGGAAGACACAGTGGATATGGGTATCGCGGACGCCGGGCGCGCGCACTACCTTCTGCTCCTCGTTGAATGTGTCCTCGAACTTGGACTCGAGGAAGGCGGTGATGACAGGGAGCTGGAAATCCACAATGTTCTTCTCAAGGCCTTGCGAGTCCCACAGAGTGACACCAACGCGCTCGCTATCCACTTCTGTTTCCAGGTACCGCGACGTAAAAGGTGAGTCGGGGGAGACAGCCGAGGCGGGCGGTGACGGGGTATGTGGGCGCTTCTTCGCAGGCAGGGCAAGCGCGGTGCGTAGGAACTCGATGAAGGAAGACTTGCCCGAGGCCTTGGTGCCGATGACAAGAATGCTGTGTAAGGGTTAGCTGGCCTGCGGGAATGCTTGAGAGAAGGCACATACTTGAAGGGCGTGGGGTCTTTCCTCCGCCTCACTCGGCGAGGGCTGTTGACAGTGCTGATGGCGCTGCTGGCATAGCTGTAGCGGCCGCGGTGGGTCATGCTCTCGGTCCTCGGGTACGGGTCGTAGTCTATGTACGACGACGAGCTCTCGAGCATGGGCGGCTTGGGAGCATGGGGGTTCGGGGCCATCTTGTGCTCCATGGACGGTCTGCTGAAGTTCGGGCCGTAGGAGCCGGCGCGGTTGGAGACGATGGCAACGGAGTCGGGTCGGTCGTCCGCGCCGCCAAAGTGGTCGATCTGGGGTAAGGGCGAGTGGGTGGGCAGGCGGGGCGGTTGCTTGGGAAGCATCGCGGCCTCCCGCTGCTTGCGCAGAGCCTCCTCCTGGGCGAGTGCCTTCTGTTTCCTGCTCATCTTGCTTCCCGATGCGCTGCGGTGACCGCCGCGTGTCTCGCCGGAACTCTTGCGTCGCAGAAAGCCAAAGCTCGAGCGACGTGGTGCGGCCGTCGAGTGGGTGTCACCGTTGGACTGGGGGACCTGCGGCAATGCTGTGTGGTCGGGAGAGCCGTCTTTGAAGGCCGAACTGGGTGACTTGGTGGGAGTAGTGCTGGCCATGGTGGGAGGGCGGCAGCGTTACGTTATCTACCGTGGGCGCGTAATCTAAAGGAGGACGGGAGCCGGGAGTGAGATTGAAGGAGGATCGGGGCAGGAGACGGGCAGCTGCACTAGGTCCACTGGCTCAGGCCTGGGCCGGCGGTGAATGGGTGTCCAGTCGCAGCGCCAAATTCGACTTGGTCTACGTCTACGGTAGTGACCACAGTAGTAATTGTGAGTAATCTCGAGGGCTGCAAACGCGCACGTCGCGTTTGCCTGTGCTGCAGGGACGGCAAGCTCGGGCGTGTACTGTAGGCGCGGCCCCGGGCGAGAAGAAGCTGAAACTAGCAGCGCGACTAGGAAACAAAGAGCAGACGATGTGCCTCTGACACGTTCGGGAAAGTAAAAGCCAAAACCGGGGCGATTGGCCTCGGTGGCGGACAGCGAGGGCTGGAGGAAAAGAGCAGCAGCAGCAAGAGGCCTGAGTTCAGGGGGGCCACCAAGACAATTTCATGTTAGCAGCGACCGGGATGGCACGATGCTCGCAGCAGCCACTGCGAAACCCGCAAACGCAAAACGCAAAACGCAAAACGCAAAACGGCGTCAGCGGCAGCGGACAGGCCGTCGCACTTCTGCTGGCACTCTGGCACGCTGGGACACTGGGACACTGGGACAGCCGCCCTCTCAGCTGGCGCGACACGCATCTCTCTGCCATGTCACCACCCTTACCATAGTACACATGGCCGGCCTGGAGGAGACTGCCACGCGCGAGAACAGCCTCGCTCCGCATGCACTGCAAAAGGGTGCATGTTGGATATTATCGGAGATTTGCATGCACCGCCACCCTGTTGCCCGCTAGAAACACATCATTTGGAGGAATGGAAGCTCACCCGGCCCCATGTCACGCATACAGCTCTGGACCCCAGGGCTCCCGGCCTGTCGTTTCACGTCTGCAAGCCTGTAAATTGCCTCGACCAATCGTTCTTGCAGACGTCTGTGATTTTCTCCGCCAGCCGTGGGAGATCCCTAACAACACTTCAAAAATGCTCTTATGCTGCATGGTGGAAAGAACATTTCATTCATGTCTTCGGTCAGACGCCAGCTGTGTGACATTTTGACACTGCTATGCCCTATAACACTTGAGTCGACGAACGCGCACAGATACCAATTGCTCGATTCACCAGCCGTCGGCCAACGCCTCCCGGAACTACGCACGGAACCCCCCGCAAAGTCGGTATGGGTGTCCCACTTGATTGTAGACAATATCACCCTAACTAGATATGCTCGAGACTCCTTGTGTACTGTAGGTTGATATGAGTACCCTCTTGCTCTCGTACCAGAAGTGGACGACGCACATCTCCATCTTCAAGCGTTAGTCTCCAGCCAACCATAATGCATAAAACTCCGACCGGTATACCCTCGAACTGTGCATCAACGCCAGCACGAGATGATACTGATGGCTCCGCGTGACTGATGGGGTGTAGAGGCGCAGTGTAGAGGTCTGCCAACAGGATTCAAGCATCCAAACATTCACGCCGCAACGAAGCAAGTGCTAGCTAAGTAGAGAGTCTCTGTTGGCACTAGGCCTCTACCCGAGCACCAAAACGAACTAGCTCCAATCCTATAGGAACTCATTCGTGGGTTACGCACGTGAACCGGATATCATCACGGCTTGCTCACAACTTGTTCCTACGGTGGATACTTATACTGCACCCGCCCTCGGCCACAATCGCAGCCGCACTCCAAGGACCTTCCCTTCCGCGCATGGCAGCATGGGCTTCGCGAACAACCACCCCACGGCTTCGGCTGCCCTCGTCCTCATTGCCGTCTGGCTCGCGAGCTTCATCCTCACCACCGTGAAGCATCGTAGGCGGTTCAAAAACTTGGTGAACAAATCTCGCCATGCATAATGCTTTCAGCGCGCTAAATTTACGTAGCCAGGACCTCCGCACCATCCTGTGTTCGGTCATCTCGTTTCTATGGGAAAGGTGACGACCAAATTGCCGAAACTAATACACCCTCACGTATTTGCTCTTGAGTTGAAAAAAGCGTATAATCTACCCTCTATCGTCTATGCCGACATGCATCCCATCGCACCGAGCGGTGTCTTTGTCCTTGATCCGTGAGTCTATCTATACGTGAGGATGCATGGCCCAATTGACCGCGCTCCAGAGACTTGTCCGTTGAGGTCTCCAGCTCGCCTATAATGTGGAAACACCCGGCTTTCAGCGCACATCTTGCACCTATAACAGGACCGGTCAACCTTCTCTTGTCGGACGGTGCGCAATGGAAGAAGCAAAGGGCCGTGTTCAATCCAGGCTTCTCCCCTCAGCATATCATGGACCAGTTCCCGACGGTTATCGACGTTGCAGAAGAATATGTAAGGGCGCTGGATCGACGTGCTGCTCAAGGCGAGGTGTTCCGGCTGGAGGAAGAGGTACGTAACTTCGTAGAGTTCATCTACGGAGCCGAGCCATGCATACCTTTGCTTTATTGCATGCTTAGAGCCAATGCTGACTGTGACAGGCTACCAAAATTACCATCGATGTTATTGGCAAGATCGTTCTTGACCACGACTTCCAATCTTTCTCAACCCAGAATGAGTTTGTCGAATCGTTGAGGAAGGCCCTCAGCTGGATGCCTGACACCCAATCACTCAACCCCTTCCACCGTAAGAACCCGGTGCGGCCCTTGGCCTTCAAGTACTACAAACGTCGGATGGACAAATACATCGGCAAAGTTCTTGATGAGCGGTTCAAAGTACGCAACGCCAATCTTCCAAAGAAGGCGAGGAAGAAGTCAAGCATCGATCTCGCCCTCGAAACGTGGTTCAAAGAGAATGGCCAAGATGTCGACTCACACGTTGCGATCATGGACCCCGAGTTCCGACAAAGCGCTGTCGATAACATGCTCATCCTCCTTATTGCAGGGCATGATACCACGGCTTCGACCTTGTGCTACTGCTACCACATGCTAAGCCAGTATCCAGACAGACAAGCTCGACTGCGGCAGGAGCTCGATGATGTATTCGGAGTAGGGGTGAACGCAGCTGAAAGGCTACGACGAGATCCATACTGGATAAACAAGTGCGAATACTTGTCGGCCGTCATCAAAGAGACGTTACGTTTATGGCCCCCGGGATCGACCGTTCGCGAGGGCAGAAAGGACTACTTTCTCAAGCACCCAGATACAGGAGAACTGTTACCGACCGAAGGTCTTGTGAGTGCGAGTCTGCCTGTGATATGATTCTGCTAACGTCTTCGTTCATAGATGGTATGGCCCGTCATTTCTGGCACTCACCGAGATCCCCAGTTTTGGGGCCCTGACGCCAGCGAATTCAAACCAGAGCGCTTCCTCCCCGAAAACGTCGATAAGCTCGTTCCGAACGCATTCCGACCCTTTGAAAAGGGTCCGCGCAATTGCATCGGCCAAGAACTCGCCAACGTTGAACTCAAAATCGCACTTGCGCTTACTGTGCGGGAGTTTGACATCAAGGCTGCATATGATGAGGCGGATGCTCTGTACAACGACGGCAGTATGTGGGCGGCATGGCAGGGATCCAAGTCGGGTCCGCAAAACTACTACGGCGACGAAATGTACCAGGTGCTCATGGCTAGTGCTAAACCCAGAGAGGGCATGCCTGCGAGGATCAAAAGGAGGGCCGGCAAAGCTGAGACTTGAACGTTGCGCTTGGACTTGTGCTTCTTCTCAGTACGGCATGTATTGCAAGAGTCGACGAGAGGGCTAGGAAGGCTGAAAAAAGGTTAGTCTACCTAACGAGCAATTGATGAGCATGTCAGTACTGTAAGCCACTCGATTACCCTGCCACAGTAATGCTCGCATCACAAAGTCGTACGGCTCATTTACGCACCCCGAAACCACCATCGTGAAACCCCGAATCCCGATCACACATGCGCAGCAAGCAACCCGTACATAGCCTCCCAACCCAAAAACATTCAGAACCGCTCCCCACCAAACCATGCCGCTCAACCCTTCTTGCTCTACCACAATACACAAAAAGTGACCGCTCAGCTCACAGATCCTTCCTACCATGATCCTTCTTCCCCTGCGGAGCGACCTCCTCTTTATGCTTATGCTGCATATTTTCCTCACCTTCTTTTACGTGTCGCTTCTTTACACGTTCTCGGTGGCGTAGCGGTGGGGGGTTCTGGTGCGGTTTATTACGGATTAATGGATTGGTTTGCGGGTTTTGGAGATTGAGGTGCTGGAAATTGGGACGAGCGAGGGAGCTTGGAGTTTGATGGGAATGGAATGGGTTGTTGTTGTTGCTGCGAGGTAATCATGGTTTAGATGGTGGTGGGTATGGAGGTGGGAGGGCGAAGACAGGGGATGGTGTTGGAGAAATTCGTTGCGGATCTAAGCATGGTGAAATGAAGCGCGTATTAAACGATTCACGACTTTGGCCATTGTCATCGCTTGCACCATGGCTGGAGCGATATGTCATAGCATTTAGATTCTGCGGGTATCTCAAGCATCTTATTTGCATGTTCAGAAGCCAATCTCAGCACACAACTCCCCATAAACGCCCCCAATCAAACGACTCGTGTCAGGATAGTCCATCACATGCTAGTGTACATTCTATCACCTCTGATTCGAAAGCTCCGGCAAGTCCGGATTGTAGGCACCGGTGTGCTGGGGCGCAGACAGCTCCGAGGTATTCGGAGGATACGCGTCAGTATGCTGGGGACTGCTCAATTCGGATACGGTGGACTGCGGCGGGTAACCATATCCAACTTGCGAGACAGGGCTGACTGTGTCTTGGCGGGGCACTGGGTCTTGGGGATATGGAGCTGGCATGGGCTGGGGCTGCTGGGCATATGGGCCTTGCTGCTGTTGGGCGTATTGCTGCTGCGCTGGCTGCGCGTATTGCTGCTGGGGAGTGGATTGAGCTTGAGTTTGGACATTGACCTGACCGTATTTCTCCATGGGCACGGCCGGTCCGTTATTGGCAGTATATTGTGGTGGGGGGTGGGTCACATGCGTTGTAACGTTAGCACCGTTTTGGCGGTGCTTGCTGACGTGAATAAAGAGGATGACTGTGACCGCAATCCAGGACACGCTACAAGTAATTAGCCTCATTGTCATACTCTGACCGTGTATTCGGGTAGACTCACAATTGCACAGCAGCGAACACAGCGCCGGCGGCAAGGGCACCGTAGTACGCTTCGTATGTCGTTTCCTCTCTCCTATGCAGGCTATGCACATCTCGCTTTGCGTACGAGTAGTAATAGCTCCCATAATAGTAGCCGTAAGAGTAGTCGCCAGACCACAGCTTTGCGAGGTTGGCGACAAGTCCGAGATCTATGACCCAGAAGAGGAGCATCCAAAGATGGAGGGCGAGGGCAATGTACATGTTGTAGATTTGGTAGAGGGAGAGTTGCGAAGCTAGAAGGTAACCGCATACTCCGAGCGTGCAGATGCACTAGATGTGTTAATGGTAAGACTGTTGAAGGGTGGAAATGCGACTTACGACGACGAGCGAGAAAATGAGAGCATTATAGGCTATCCAGCGAATTCCATATGCGTCCAATCCGAGAATGACGATGGCGAACACAAACTGGACAGCGTGGATCGCAAGCACCCAGCGAGGGATACGGACAACATGTGGGGGTAGTTGTGCAAGATCCACCATCTTGAATGCTTCCTCGACTCTGTAGACACCAAAAGATATGAAATAAACCCCGAAAGTTTATAGTCAGTGGACGATTGCTGTCCGCTGCAAAAGAAAGCGAGGCTCCAGAGGGCTTTTCAAAGCGAAAGGGCAACCTCCTCCTCTTTAAGTTTTGTGGCACCAGTCAAGGGCGTTTCTATTCTTGCCCATCTTCTCGTACTTCGCATATGTGCCATCCATTCAGAAGCCGTAACTCTCGCCTCACTGGCCCCCATTCGTCCTAGGCGGCCGTACAAATCCCAGTCATGGTCGTGCCAGAACCGACAGCGGGAAGCGAAAGGGAGGATTTCTGACCAATCAAAGTTTAACGTGGCGCAAGTTTCGCGTGGCGCAGGCAATTGGCGCCACGGACATTGGGCGCGAGAAGTACCGCTTTGCTGGTTTGGGCTAGGCACTGACGGATCGGACATCGGAGGCTGAGACGAAGGCGTTTGGTTTGTTGGACGGAGAGGTCGAGATGCAGGAGGGGTAGGGAAAATACGAGAGCATTGATTCAGCTGCGGTCCCAGGCTAACTCCGGCGAGGGACTAAATTAATGCAGTTCTGTTGGTCAGCACATTGTGCCAGGTCAGAAATCTGCTGATTGCTGGCAAAAAATCGAATGATACATTATTCCTAAAGAGACCAACACTCTGTGGTCTGGCTAGCCCGAGCGCAATGCCAGAGGGCCTGTGAGGCTCCAAGCACCTCGAAAAGGAGGAAGAGAAATCCTTTTTGTGAATAAAGCAACCGAAATGAGGATCGGCGAGAAAGCACTAGGACAAAGTTATGCTTGTAGTGATGGAAGTTGCAGCCGGAACAGTAAGCATATGAACGTGCAGACTCTCGGACTGTACACAATCCTCTTATTTTACATAGTTGGGGCCTTGCACTTAATGATCCTAGTAGTTCAGTCGGCCTTGGCAATAATGGTTCGTCCAACCCCTCGTGAATAGGACGGGCACATAACTAATAAATCCCGCTAACTTAATCGGCCCAACTGGCTTTAATTCTCTCCATCTGCACATGTAGGTTGAACCCCCAACACACTAGACGTACCAACTCCATCGTTATGAGGTCAGCCAACCATGTTGTAACGAGAGATCATCCGGTAACAGCGCTGGTGCCACATCTCTTCGCCGGACCCCGACGACTCGCATTGCTCGTGCAGGCTGAGCCTCACGGGTGCGGCCCGTAATATCGAATTGTTAAGCTTACGCATCTGTCACACCTTCCTCAAAATGACGATAGGTCTTGCTCATGATCAGGGTCTTACTGTAGGTGGTACCGTTTGCCACAGAAACTTTTCGCTCACCGAGTCTACACCATTACCTAGCAGAACGATATGCAGGTTAAGGCCCTTGTTCCAAACCCTACAGAAATGTAGACAGGGCTTAGGAACCGATTTCATACACTCAGATTTACCTTTGGCCTGGCTACTAGGGGGGCGGGGGGGGGGGCGGTTTGCATCAAATAAACATAGTATATGGCACTTGATGAGATCCTCTATGCGAATGTTCCTATCAAGATTGCTCGTCGATCGATGAGCTCTCCGGTGCTACATAGCGTGTGCGTGTTGTTCCTACCGCTACATATTCGTTGGTGGTATGCAGTTCAGCGATCCAGACGACGTCGCAATCGCGAGGCAGCGTGGCCTCTAATCAACAACAGGTACTAATAGTGCTTGTGATGAGTTTTTCTGACTTCATACCCCAACTTTTATGTATATCTTGATAGGTTGGCGATTAAGGCTATCCCGTCTATAGATATTGGAGAAAGAACCTGGCGAACTCTACGGCCGAATGGAATCTATAAGAGACAGCCCAACTCGCTGCCGAGTCTGCGCCCGCGCTCTCAAACGCCTGGCATCAATCGTACAGAGCAGAATTAGCACAGTCCGCAAAACCCTGTTGCTACGGATCAGACTCCTTTCCCTCGAGCACAATCAAGCACAACTCACACTGCAAGAAGCACAGCCTGCCACAATCTACTCAGATACAAACTCCTCTTCCCCGATTTCCCGTCTTGTGCCTCATTCTGCTCCGTTCCTTGCTCTATGCTCGGCCCCTTCCAGTTCCATTTTGCGCCATACGTTATCAAGTATGCGATGAGGAACATCACCAACCCCACCGCTTCCCAAAGAAGCAAGAGACCCGCAGTAGCGCGCCCGATGGCGTCTCGAGGGTTCGTAATAAGTGCGAGGATTTCAGCATTGTCGGCGATTGCTACCCAGAGCAGAACGGCATAGAGGACGGGGTTGGTATGCGAGTAAAAGATGGAGAGGTAGAGGGCGATTGTGAGAGTGGCGTGGACGGAGAGGAGAGCCGCGCAACGAGCGATGACTGCTGTCTGTGAGATGTCGTGCTTGCGTGCTGGTTGGAGGATGGGCAGTAGAGATCGGCAATACGTACGATGTGCGTAGCCGAGAGGAGTGGGTAGTCGAGCGCGGTCCATGGTGAGGCAGGCCGGTTCGGTATTCCTCTATACGTAGGACGTTGTCTAAATATGCTGTTCGTAGTTCGAGAAGCCTCTACACACCTTCGCGTTTAGCCATACTTGATATATGATGTATGCAAAGCGGAGGAGGTTATAGTGGTAGACATCGTCGATAGTGTTCTCTTTGGGTTGACTGTACCGAGTCACATTGTCATCGATATGGGTGGGGTGCGTAAGATTAGTTGAATCCAGTACCCTGGTTGGTAATGCTCAACATTCAAAGGGCGTGAATTTTCTGCGCGTGTTCCGGCTTAAGGGTACTCAGGACCACACGTGCAAAGTCGAGGCTTGTTGAGCGTTGTTGCAAGGTGCGATGCGATGATAAAGGAAGCACCTGCATCTTACCATACGTTTCTACAGAAGCTGCAAATCTGCCAAAGAAAAAAGGATGCAGCGATGGACTGTATAAATATGAGAACAGGAGGTCAAGGCACGAAATTGCCACAGAGAAAGTCACAATAGAGCAGTGACAGAGGCGAGGGAAAGGGCTAGAAGTGAAAGGCAGACCGACTCTATATCTTGTCTATGGGGTATCATCAAATCAATCCATATCCTCTAAGCTGCTCGCAGCGGGCGCCTGTTCTTCGGCAACCATGATGCCAACGATACACTCGCCAAGCATGTTGTCCCAGTTCACCCAAGGGTGCACCTCCATGAAGAGCCTCCCACCATCTTTCCCTGCGGCTCTTCTCAGCTCACCCTCGCCTCCTGGATGGAAAGGCAGATACGGTGTTATATTGTACACTTTGCCTTGATAGTTCGTCCACGCGGGCTTCCCTTTGCGCCCGTTTTTTTCCTTGAGCATACTAGGTGTAACGCGGATGAGCGAAGGAACGCCAGAAAGGTTCTTCCCAGAACGCTGAAGGTTCGCCCAGTCTAGCGGCGAGTGGCCTGGCGACAAAAGTACCTTGCCACGTGCGTTTGGCGTCTTTACTGGAGGCGCGAGACCTCCGCCCAGCGTCGGAGTGCCACGATTTGGCGCAGGACCACGATTCGGCAGCGGCCCGGTGGACGAAACGTGCATCGACTGCGAGGCGGAGGGAAGGGCGCGGAGATTTGACGGGTTTATTCGTGGCGGCGGCATGAGCGAGGTGATCTTTGGCGGGGGTGCCATGTGAGGTGGTTTTGGAGGTGGCGCCATGCCAGTGGATCTAGGCTGGACAGAAGCCCTCTGCACTGAGTTCATAGCTGGGAACGACGGCGGAGGCAGGTTGTCCTCTTCTTCCTCGTCGGAGCTTTCGTGCTCGGCGAGCGTGAAGGTGGGTATCGCACTGTCATTCGGAGCGTCTTTTGAGCGCGCCTTAGGCGTCGTTTGAGGCGACGGAGAGGTTGAAAGGCTCGGGTTTTCGCGATTCGTGTGGGTCTGATGCTCTCCTGCGCGCTCTTTAGCTGGGACGCGCTGCGCCGCGCTGCCATTTTGCGACGTCTCGCCGTCTTCGCCAGCGGGTACTTTGCCGGGGGCGTGCGGGTAGAAGGTCCATGTCGAGGGAGAATGCTTGTAAAACAGAATAGACAGCGATATCGCGATCAGTGAAACAGCGACAATCATGTCTTGGGTTGAAAGAGGGGAGACGCTGGGGCACGGCCGAGATATTTAGAAACGCCGCAAGGGTCCAGCCACGCCGCTTACTTATCGATAGCGAAGCGTGGACATTTGGACCCTCCAGCATACAACGCGTTTCACTCCGTCACCGGCCACGCATAATCGTAGTGCTCCGAGTTGCCTCCGCCGTCTTTCACAGCAAAGCTTGTTCCGCTTCAATGTCAGGTACAAAAGTAGCACTACTACCTGACAACGCGCCGCGTAACAGCCTAACGGAGCATAAAAGCTCTCTGCCCCACCATCCCTCCATCCACATCGCACAGCAACTCACCTTTGACGTCCACCTTACACAGTACACATCTACACAGGACGCATCTTTTCATAATGGCTGGGGCGATTTCTTTGACTCTGCCTGAGGGCATCTTTTCGCTCCTCGATACGTACGTTGATGCCGAAGAAGCATATAGGATTACTGCTGCTAACCAAGCGCCAGCGATCTCTACAAATTGACGATGCAATGTTGCGTGTTGAAGTACTTCCCCGACGTTCTTGTCACATACAGCTTCACAAACCGCACACCAGACAAGAAACTCAATCGCAAAGCCTTCCTGTGGCTCCAAGCCCAAGTGGAGAGTGTGTACCATATTTCTCCCTTTCCTTTCCTTTCAACAGCACTGACACCATGTAGAACTTGAGAACATATCTCTATCCGATGACGAGTTCCAGTTTCTCAAGACTACCTGCCCGTACCTTAACGCGCAGTACCTGATTTTCCTCTCCAAGTTCCGCCTCCGTCCCTCCAAGCAACTAAAGCTCAACTTCAAGCCGATTGACGACACCGGTTCGGACAGTGACCTCGGCGATTTCAGTATACATACTGAAGGATTGTGGGTGGACACGATCCTGTACGAGATACCCTTACTCGCACTAGTCAGCGAGGCGTACTTCAAGTTCTGTGATACAGACTGGAGTTATGCTGGCCAGATCGAGCAGGCATACCACAAGGGAGCGAAGTTGCTAGAGGAAGGCTGCGTCTTTTCCGAATTTGGTACGCGGCGACGACGCGACTACCACACCCAGGATCTAGTGCTCCAGGGCTTGCGCCGCGCCGAGGCCGAGGCAGCCCAGAAGGGATGGAAGGGCAAGCTCACGGGAACGAGCAACGTGCACTTTGCAATGAAGCATGGCCTTCTCCCTGTTGGAACTGTAGCGCATGAGTGGTTCATGGGCGTTGCAGCCATCACAAATGACTACGAGCACGCGAACGAGATTGCGCTGGAGTACTGGACGTCGACCTTCGGCGAGGGCGTGCTTTCCATCGCGCTCACAGATACCTTCGGGACGCCGACGTTTTTGAAGGCCTTCAAACAATTGATCCCGGAGATCACGACCGCTGCACAGGGAGGCGCAACAACACTCGCCTCTGCGGAGGATACGACGACACCAGACGTGCAAACACTGGCCTACACCGAGCCTCCGATCAAGGCCGGCATCGATGGCGCGGGCAAGCCTAGGAAGACGTATGCCGAGGTCTTCGCGGGCGTGCGACAGGATTCTGGCGATCCGCTGGATTTTGTGCAAATGATGCGCAAGTTCTACGACGAGCAGGGCATCAAGGCGAAGAAGACGATTGTCTTCTCCGATTCGCTCAACATCGATTTGTGCCTAAAGTACAAGGCGGCAGCAGAGAAGGCGGGCTTCCAGCCGACCTTTGGCGTCGGAACGTTCTTAACCAACGACTTCGTTCAACAGTCGACCGGGAAGAAGTCAGTGCCACTCAACATTGTCATCAAGGTCGCATCCGCCTCTGGACGCCATGCTGTGAAGATTAGCGATAACATCGGCAAGAACACGGGCGACAAGGCGACAGTTGCGGAGGTCAAGCAACGCTTAGGCTATACCGAAAAGACATGGGCAGGCGGTAACGAAAGCACACGGTGGGGGTCGGCGGATCAGCCAGCCGCTTCATAGCGGGGTCGGTTTTGGGTCGAAGTGTGTGGATAGACTTTTCCTATCGCGCGGGCGCTTGTTTGTAGGATAGGCTAGAGTTGGTCAGTGGAGTTAGATACCCAACCACAGTGTGGCGGCGTTCGCAACCTTCACGCAGGGCGCAAGTACAACTTTAAGGCTGCGCTTAGCTGATCGGACCCTTGCCATACGAGTCCGCTCCGATGCTGCATTGCATAGTGCGCACAGTGAGACATGATGCAGCGAATCTAGGATAAAGTGGAGGGGACCAACTTCTGAAGCTCTCGCAAGCGTTGCCTCTTCAGCATCCTATGAACGAGGCGGCTACTGTAGTAGGGGGGTCAAAAATAGAGCCATCAGTGAGCACTGGGGTGAGCGTTGCTAATTCACTGGCCGGCCGGATGCGGCTAGCGTAGCGCCTTTGACAGGGCTGGGCCGGACCTTCGCTCAGCTCACTCACAGCCCCGGGGAACGGCAAGGCAACGCCCAAAACCGAACATCTCACCCCAGCCCGCACCCTTTTTTCTTTTGCATTGCATTGAATCCACCGCTCGTGCGCGCCGCCGACATCTTCTCTGCCAATTCCTGCCTCGACCTCGATCAGTAGTGCTACAATTAGGCGACGAGCGTCTCAGGAGTCTCCAGAATCCACACACCACACCCATCGGGTTTCATCGCCATGAGTGTAAGCCGCCCTGTTGCCATTGTCCCGATATTTGTCATGCCCTTGCATCTTTCCTCACTTCATTCACACAACACAACCTTTACTGACGACCACGATGTCACAGTACGGAAACGGCGGCTACCAGCAGATGGGCTACGGCGCGAATCCCTATGACCAGAGGGACGGCCAAGGCCAGAATAACGGTCGGTACAATAACTACTCGGAGGGCCGCTACGACGACCGTACGCTGGTGCTTTGTCAACGCGTAGAACACATCTGACAGCGAGCAGCGAGCGCCATGGAGATGCAGCCCTACGGACAGGAGAGCGGACGCGGCGCCGACCCCAATGCCATCCTCAACGAATGCCGCGAGGTCGACCGCGCGCTCGACCAGCTCGACGGACAACTAGACAACCTCGAGCGCACATTTAAGCAGGTGCTAGCGCGGCCGGACATGCCGTCAGGCGAGATCACGAACCTGAGTTCGCAGATTATGACAGGTTACCGCGCCCTGGTTACGCGCGTCAAGAACATCAAATCAAAGCCGGAGTCGGGCAACCCTCGAAATGCGCCACAGGTTGGCAAGGTGGACCGCAGGTTGAAGGCCACCATCAACCGCTACCAGAACCTCGAGTCCGACTTCAGGCGGGATTCACAGGCGGCTGCTGAGCGCCAGTACCGTATTGTGCGGCCCGATGCCACAGAAGAGGAGGTTCGACAGGCCGTTGACAATCCCGACGCTCCTATTTTCCAGCAAGCTGTAAGCATCTTCTACCCGGCTTTATGTACTGTGTCTAACATATATTGCAGCTCCTCAGCTCCGACCGCCGCGGCCAAGCATCATCGACTCTTCGTAACGTCAAGGAGCGCCACGATGCCATCCAGAAGATCGAGCAACAGATGGTGGAGCTCGCCCAGCTGTTCCAAGACCTTGACCAGATCGTCATGCAGCAGGAGCCCCTCGTCGAGAATATCGAGCAAAAGGGCGAAGAGATCCACGAGAACGTCGTCCAGGCGAACACAGAGATCGGCGGCGCCATCGAGAAGGCGCGCAGCGCCCGTCGCAAGAAGTGGTGGTGCTTGCTTATCTGCGTCATCATTATCATCATCATCGCCGTCGTGGTGGGTGTGGTCGTCGCTATCAACAAGAAATAGATGTAGGGGACCAGCTTCCGCCTATGCACACTTTTCACCATCCGTTTCTTGCCATCCGGCCCCATGTACGCGGTCGTTGTCTCCGCATCTTTTTAATATTAGCAAGGCCGGTCCGGTGTACGTTGTATAATAGCCTCCGGTGGACATGCTATTCCAAGCCATCTCACACCATCATCTCCTTTGCTCCTCGTCAGAAAATTAGCTGCCATTACCTCCTTCTTATTTGGATGGGCGTCTTGGGCGCCATATTCTTGACATCTTTTAATCGTTCGTTTGAGGGAATTTGTTACCTTTGGAAAGATGGTCTTGGACTATCAGGACAGCATTGGGGGTAGAAATGTGTTTCTGTGGCGATATTTATTGCGAGTTCCTTTTGTTTTCGAGACATGCGCTATGCTGTGCTGTTTGTGTTGTTGAATGTGATGGGGAGCGCCTATGTCACAATACATTCTCGTGCCTTTTACATCCCCGATGTTTGGTTATGGATGGGCCTTTTTCGTTCGATAGCTATACCCGGTCCTTTAGCGGTGTGCGATCCTACGGAGTTACAATGACCAATTCTTAACGCCTAACGGCGCCCAGCAAATTACCAGTATCTCGTCTCGCATCCACCGGGCATGGAGTTACTCAAACGTTCAGGATGCCGTACAGCTATAATTGGATGAACTAATTCGATGGGTCGACTACGCCGACTGATCTAGTGTACGATGAACGCAAAACTTACCGCGCGGAAAGCAGAGATGTACTTGATGCCCATAAAGCAGGATTCCCTCAAGCCTCAACGTCCCATGGTACTTTGTCACCAGGTTGGTAATCTCTGCCTGCAGGTTTCCACATGAGAAAGGACCTAAGGTCTTCCTCCTGATACTCGATCCACTTCTCGCTCGGATTTGCAATGGTGAAGTCAATGTCAATCTGCTCCACGCGTCCGAAGCCGCACTTCTCGTAGGCGGACGCCGCATCAGGGGCAGATACAATAATCGTGTCTACACCGAAGGCATCGGCTTTGTGGGTGCCCCATTCCATCAACATCCGAGCCAGGCCTTGACGGCGATAGTCGGGATCAACAAACATGACTCCAAGCTCTGTCTACAGTAAGCCTCGTTTTCTCGAAGACATAATCGGCACAAACCTAGATGCGGCCCCGTTACCCTTTCAGCGACGAAACTCTTCAATCCTCCCATGAGCTTCTCGGCAAAAGCTTTCTCATCCGAACCTTGGATATGCCAGTATGCATTGAATGGCTTTTTTGTCTCACTTGGCGCTTGTACTTCTAGATTGATGTTCCAACATGCTGCGCCTGCTACTTTTCCAGACTCCTTCTCAATCACTTTGATCCAGTGACATGCTGGATCATCTTTCCACATCTGAATGTGACGGGCCTTGGAAGCCTCGATCGCAGCATCGAGGGTCGTATGTATTGGATTGAAGAATTTCAAGCAAGTATTGTAGGGCGCTTGAAAGGCTTTGAAGCGAACGGGCCATATTGCGTCGAACTCGGACGGAGAGGTTACTTTGTGCAGCTCGAACCCCATCTTTAAACGGAGATGCAGCGTGAGGTAGCCGGATGGTGTTTATCGAGATTGATGTTTTTGAACACGATTGGGGGAGGGTTGTTGTTAGCCTTCCGAAGTGGTAGGTTGAGAAAAGATCGGATTGTACGCTGAAAAAAAGCAGTCGTCAACGCCTACTAAATACCCCAAGGTTGCCCTCCACGCCGCATGCTCTAGTTCTGGCGCTCTTTCCACTAGGCTAGGCAACAATGTCAGACCCCTGTAGACATGTCGTCAGCACTCATTCCATACCGCGGCGAGGGAACATCTAGATCGTATCACACCGTCGGCACTATGGTACTGTGCCTTCATCCTTGATGAGGGCGCCCCTATCCTTAATTGGGGCAGCCTTATTAAGAATCGGGGTATTCATGGCTTGACTTCAATCTCTTGGATTTCGCTACGTACTCAATGGGGTATCTCATAAAACTACATATACAAATACAGCCACTTTTCGCCAGAGCATAGGCTAGCTGCCAAATCCACAGCCAACTGGCTCGTCGGCGACATAGAACAATCTGCGAGCGGACTAGATGAAAAAGAAAAGACGCCGTGGAAGGGCGTGTGAGCAAACAGATATTCCCAAAGGGATGGATGAACGACATAGGAAAAGTTCGTAGGACGTCGAGATCGCACTCGACGTGAATAGCCGGTTGCGCCAATGTGTATACAGCCGTGAGGTCCTGAAGTAACGCCGAGGCTAGGAAGAAGGCCGTGGTAGGTGGTGGTATTTGACAAAAGAAATTAGGCATAGTAGATGATTGGTGTTAGCGGACTAGTATAAGTCTTGCCTACCTCCTGCAAGTGACGGTCGTGGAGGCGTTTCTGATAATGGTGATCCAAGAGGTGAAATGATATGTGGCACTCCCGGTAAAATGGGCTTCATGCCGTCCAAGTCAATACCACTGTCCCGATCTGTGCGCTCTGAAGGCGACAGAGTAATCGAGCCAAGCGGATCGGTAGCTCGGTGAGGTGGTGTCCAAGCGCTCAGCAGTGTCTTCGATTCCGCAGTCTGCTCCTCATCAAAATGCTCTTCAGAATTTAGGACCCTGCCCCCAAGTCGAACGTCACTGACATGGACTTTGTACGCAAGTGCCTTCTTTCCTTCCTTGATGAGCTCCTCAGTCCAGTTCATGCATCGTTTTAAGCTCTGGTTCATCTTCTGGCTGTCGACCAGAAGCTCCCGGTGTTTCGCTAGATCGAGCTGCAGCCGTTTCTCATCTCGTAAATGATGCGTAGCGTCCCGTTCTGCTAGCGCATCGGCGCTCAATGTACTTTCGTCAAAGGAAGAGTCGCCACTGTCTTCAGATTCCCCATCGTGCTCTTCCTCTTCTTCTGCCATGTCTGACAGATCGCCAAGCTCACTCACCCCAATCGCGGAGAACTCTTCGAGGGTCGAGATGGTATCGACAGAGAAACGACCGGCCCTACTCATCCGTCTAAATCTCCTCAGCTCAGCTTTTTGCTTACGGACTTCCCTCTCAAGTGATCGATTGATGGCAAGCAGAGAGTTGTTGCTAATTTCGAGGTCTAACACTTTGCGTTCCCGTCGCGCATTTGCGGCAAGCTCATTCACATGTTCCAGAACACTTTGGCCTGGCGCAATTTTGGTGGGACTCAAAGGGTTGGGAGACGGCAAGCCCGAGAAAGTCTCTGTTGATTCAACGGGTGCGGATGCCACGCTCTCGGGTATCGAGCCACTGCTGACAACTCTTTTCTCATTATGCAGCGGACTGGGGGTGACAATAGACAAGTCGTGTGAGTGGACTTTTTTTAGCGAATTCGTCGAATCGATTGATGATAAACTTGCGCTCTTGGCGTGACCAAGATGCACGGCAGACGATGCAGCGCTGGACCTTCTTGTCGAGCGTTCAGCATTAGTTTCGGAGATGTGCGGACTAGATAGGATGGACAAAGCGGATGATCGACTGTGTAGATTTGGTCGAAGTACTTGTGACACGCCTTTTCGGTAGGAAAGATGCATATTCATGTTCTCTTTCGAAGGAGACGGCGGCCGGAGGGCCTGCTGGCCTTGTGTGGTATTGTTATTTGACCAAGGCTCTGGTGGCGCAGACATGGGTGGTGGAGTGAGGGTCGGTGGACTGCCTTTCGCTTCCGATAGCGAATCTACATGGAAGAACTTGCTTTCTGGCTGCGCCCTGCCCACAGATGACAACGGAGGGGATGGGACTTCTGTTGCCTGCGGGGTGTCATCTTGTTTTCCGTTGGCGTAAAAGAAAACGGGCGCTTTCTTTTGCGGTGGTGGCGGTTGCTCTTGGGGTCGAGCATCGTTGGCATGGAAGAACATAGAAGAGGCATCCTGCGTTTTAACTTCCGGTGCATGACTATATATATTGGATAGTGGCAGCCTTGGTGTTGGCGTGGTATTGTAGTTGTTTCCTCCCACAACACTCCTTGGCCTGTTGTTCTGGGCACTATAGAAGCCGTTAGCCCCAAGCCCGCTATAGCCATGGCCCTGCTCTTTCGCGGGAAAATCAACGGTCGACGCCGGCCGTGAGGCGATCGGAGTACCGGAAGGCGTGCCGCTGGGTGTCGAGTTCGGGCTGGCTACGCCAACGCGAGACTTTCTCGCCGACGAGCGTGGAGTAACATTGTTATTGATGAAGGACTTGACAGGCGTGACCTCTTCATGGACAGACGTGTTCGCTCTCGGTGTGCTTGTTACGGCGCTGCGGGGCTTGCGACCGGGCTGATTGCTGCTGGCTGAGGCTACGGAGGGTGCGAGGCGCGGGGTGACGGGAGTTTTCGCGGTGCGGGTGGTAGCGAGGGAGGGCTTCAATGGCCGCGAGGTGTTGGTGCGGTCTGAGGGCATCGTCTGGATGTCGTCGTGTGCGATTAGAGGACGGTACGAGGCGTTCGAGGGGTACACATGGCCGTCTGGGGCGTCAGTGCGTGGTTGCTGGGCGAGGTCTGGTGTGTTGACGCTCTGTTATGACCTCGGCGAAGTGACGGTCTCCCTGCAGGTGCAAAAACAAAAGCGAGATCTGCGGCTGCGGGACTCGTCCTTACGATGGGGGCGTTTGTGCAGTGTAGGCGTGCGAAGTGGCATCCATAGCCGGGCGGTGACTTGCGATTGAGGGGTTTCGGGCGCCGCCTCCTGATGTTGTGGTCCGATATGAGATCTTGGAGCCGCTCACGTCCCAAGGCCATCTCGTGGCTTTGGCGGGACATGCTAGGCGAAAAGCGGCCCTAGCGCGTCCGGCGCGTCACCCCCCGTCGCGTTAGCATCACGAGCCTCATTAAATGTCATTTGTTATGGCTCCACAACACCATGGATAGAAGAGTCCCCGACTCGACCAGCTTATTACATCTGCCAGCGCGGCTACCTTCGCCTCACCATGCGTCCTCGCGCGCAGCGACCTCCCCGTCCGAACCGTCGGCCCAGGATTCAACCGCCATAAGTCCCCCGGCAGCGGATGACAACCATCGTAGCCCGCCAGAACCGCTGAATACCGCACATGCGATGGCTCCACCTCCTCAAGAACCAACTGAAGGGACCGTCGGCGGAGTCGAACGGCCGCAGCCTTTGCGAACCAGCTCGGACGAGCATGACACGCTCAGATACCATCTGCTCGGCCCGTCCCTCACGAAAGCCGGGCAGGATACGGTCGACCAGCAAAAGGTGTCGGAGGTCATATACAATGCGTCAAAGGGCAGCAAGTTCTTCAACAACGAGGAGGCCAAGGACAAGAACCTCACGGAGAAGATCAATAGAATCCTGGCAAAGAAGCGGCAGCTAGACAAGCTCGACGTAAGCTCGGATCTACGGAGGGCGGACGACTACATTGCAGAGCTCGAGCTGGGTCGGGATCTCAGTCAGATCGTGGTGCACATTGACTGCGATGCCTTCTATGCTGCAGTGGAGGAGCTTGATCGGCCAGAGCTCAAAGACGTCCCGATGGCTGTCGGCAAGGGTGTACTCACCACGTGCAATTATCACGCGCGCAAGTTCGGCTGTCGCTCAGGAATGGCCAGCTTCGTGGCGATGAAGTTATGCCCGCAGCTCATTTGCGTGCCACTGAACTTCACGAAATACATGGCCAAAGCGGAGGAGGTGCGGACTGTTCTTGCCGAGTACGACCCCCGGTTTGAAAGTGCAAGCTGTGACGAGGCGTACCTCAACCTCACTCAGTACTGTCAAGATCATCACATGAGTCCTGAAGAAGCTGTCAGCCAGATGCGAGCCGAAGTCCATCAAAGGACCAAGATAACTGTCTCAGCCGGCATAGCGGCCAATGCCAAACTTGCTAAAATTGTACGCCTTGTTCTTTTCCCCCCTAATGCCTTTATCTCTGCCGTGCCAATCACGAAATCCCTGCTAACGGGCCCCGCGTGCAGTGTAGCAACAAGAACAAGCCGAATGGGCAATTCTACTTGCCTAGCAATCGGCAGACGATCATGGAGTTCATGAAAACGCTACCTACAAGAAAGGTTAATGGTGTAGGAAGGGTATTCGAGCGGGAGCTAGACGCCATTGGCATCAAGACTTGTGGGGACATCTACGAATATCGTGCCTATTTGGCCCAGCTATTTGGGCAAAAAGCCTTCCAGTTTCTGATGCAATGCTACCTAGGCCTGGGCCGCACCAACATTCAGCCAGCGGAGGACTACGAACGGAAGAGTATCGGTACCGAGACAACGTTTAGAGAGATACATTCGCCTGAAGCGCTTCGAGAGAAATTGCGGGCAATATCAGAAGAGCTAGAAGGCGACCTGAAGAGAACCGAATACAAAGGTCGTACACTATGCATCAAGATCAAGCTGCATACGTACGAGGTCTACACGCGGCAGATGACACCGCCCTTTGCCGTTCACCGTGCCGAGGATCTGTACAAGTACAGCCTACCAATGCTAGAAAAGCTGATGAAAGAGATGCCGAATTTGAGGTTGCGTTTGATGGGGTTGAGGGTTACGCACATCGTCAGCACGAAGAAGCCAGGCATTGACTTCTTTGGCCGACATCGGGCAACGACAAATACAGCCAAGCCTGCCAACAATACCAATACATCGACCAAGGATAGCTCGGGATGGGAAGTCTGGCCGGAAGCTGAATTCGAAGAGGCCGCGAGACAAGAGCGCGATGATGAGATGAACGAGCTGGAGAAGCTATCCCAGGAATTTGAGAAGCAGCAGGTCAGCGACAATGCCGAGAACTTAGCTGTGGGACTACAGCAAGAAGAGCAATGGACGTGCCCTATCTGCACTTTACCTCAGCCGCCAAACGACACCACATTTAATGCTCACATTGACTTCTGTCTCTCACGACAGACCATAAAGGAGGCTGTGAAGGACACCGCACCGTCATCAAACAACCCGATACCACTTCTGCCTACCGCGAAGCAGCCTCCATTAAGGAAGAAGGGGAAGCGCGGACGTCCGAAGAATGATACGTTGACAGCAGATGAGAAAACTCGCGAAAAGCGTCGCGCTTTCTTCACTATGCCCGCAGGCTCGAATACTTGAATAGGGCATAACTCGCAACACCTTCCCCATAGCAGCATGGCCGCGCCAGAAGGACTGCTCTAGTTGAAACGAGACGTAGAACGAACCCAACTGCCGAAACGATGTGTCTAAGAAAGTTTGTTCTCGTTACAGTAGCATCGATTCGTGGGCGGTCCACACCACGCATTGACTCCACTTGTTTTTATACCCCATATCCCTGTTAGATACCTCGGCCATGCAAGAGCCTCGTTATATATACACGATCCCTGTTCATAGAAACCCCCCGTGGGAATAAATTATTCAATATTTTAAAATTGTCAATATGCCACTATTCTTAGTGTCAATCTTATCCTGAAGGGTTGTTCCTGGAATTAGATGTGTGAGGCTCTTACGCCACATATAATGGCGTTGGGCTTTGTGCATGGATAGCTGGGCAACCATATGGGGCTTTGGGATGGCTGCTAGGTCAACCAACATGTATTATCTCTGAGATTAGAATTCTTGAGGGGATTGGAGATACAAGCACATGGATTCGCAGTTCGCAGTTCGCAGTTCAAGCACTAGCTACAATATGTATGAATATTTCGTATAAGCAGAAAAAATTACTCATTGGCCTTATTAGCTTCCTCTCAAAACAGGTTCCGGATACCCATTTAGCACCCCAGCATTCAATCATACGGCACCAAAAGAAAAGTTGTACATGTATGATGGTCAAATTGCGCTTCTCGCAAACCGGAAATACCTCCCTTCAAATTGCCCAAATGACAATGTTCTGAGCCGAGTGCTCCTCCACTCCATCAATCGCTCCATCTGGGGTATATATGGTCGGTCGATGAGCTCCGTCTTCCGAAGAAGACATATGGATCTCTACAAGCCTCATTAGCTACGAGCTTACGCAGCAATGGGCCTCTCCTCTTCACGACCTCGAGTCTCGGTGGCAATAGTAGACGGGGCGTCATCCTCTACATCCTCATCTTCGTACCCGTTACCTTGATGCTCTGAGGCAGGAATCCAAAGGCCGGACTCCCTGTTATCAAGGGGTTGGTCTTGGTGAGAGAGGTCGAGGCCTTCTTGGTTACGACGGGCGGCGTTCTTGCGACGCTGGGAAAGCGTGCGCGAACGGGTCGAGAGCTTTGAGGTGACGGAAGCGTTCTGGACAACCCAGTTGGTGAGAGCATCCTCGCAGTCCTGGATGATGCTACATTATGTATTAGCATTTGCCTTTGCTCGGCCTGAAATGTGAACTCACGCCTTGCTAGCCTCATAGCCGTCATACGCATTCCTGGTTTCTCCGGGAGTGACGGGGGTGTCATCAATAAGCTCAAGAAGGTGCTTGCCGAAACCGGCAACGATGGCTAGTTTCTCGCAGTGCTCACGCATAGCATCGAACTGATATGTAAAAGCGGCCTTGAGCTTCTCGCGGGTGATGTTGGAGAGCTGAGCCTCGGCAACTAAGGATTCGGCTTCGGCGCGCACGAGCTCTTGCTCAAGAACGACAATCTTGGGCGAGTTCGGCTCTTTGTACTTCAATTGAGCGATCTGGTCGGTGATCTTTTGCTTGCCTTGGGAATGTAAGCTTGCGTCGTATGATGGGCAGGGGCGGGGCTACATACGATCACGACTGGGCTGGACAGATGCCTCAATGTTGCGAATGCTCTTGATGGTAACGCGGTACTGATCGTATCGGTCCACAAATTGATCCTCAAGCTCACCAATCTCATAGATCAGGACGCCAAGTTTGTCTGTGACATCAGATACGTCATCGTCGCATGCCTCGCCCCAAATAGACAGTTGTTGCTATGATTCATTAGCCTTGCATCTTGACCAGCAAGTTGTGAATGCTTACAGCGACTTCCATGCGTTCTCTGCTAACCAACTCCATGCTGCGCATTACATTCTTCTCCATCTTTACCAATTGTGAGAGCTTCTTTGCAAGGTCCGGTCCGAAGGCGCCCGCTGATTTGTAACGGAATGTATGGCCTACGGTAGGAAGAGTGTCAGTCTAATATTAATGTAGAAAAATCACGAGTCAAACCCAAACATCCATAATTGATACAGCTGATCTTGTGAACTTCCAAGTTCGTCCGTGCCGACCCAGCAGACGCTACATCCAAGCCATGCTGCGAAGCCAAAAACCTTATGGGTGTTCTCAAATCACACTGTGCATGTGAATACGTACCGATATTGCCCTTTCCAAAGAGACGACCGCCCTTGGTGGACGAAGACGGAGGCGGAGGGTTCTGAATCTGCGACGCCGTCGGGGCGCGCGATTGGCGCTATGTTCCAGTCAGTGGTTGTCAAGAATACGGAATATATGTCAACAAACCATGCTGTAGGTCCGGTGCATATCGGCGATTCAATGATGAAGATTTGAGTAGTCTGTTATCGGTTGTTATGTGGTGGTGAGCGATGCGCCGGAGTCGAGGGCGGCGGAGCGACGTTTTGTTTGCGTTGACGACAGGGCTGAGCATGACGTAGCGGCTACCGGTTCGCCAAGCGCTTGGGCGATCATCCCCACCGAACGCCAATCTCCCGTATTGAGTTTGTGCAAACGGGGGCCAGTTCGCATTCGGGGTCTGAGTCTGTTGTGTAGCTCAATTGGCTGCCTGCACCTGAGGGGTCGCACCGGCGAGCAACCTCTACAGCCTTCGGCCTTCCCTCCTGCACAACCCTGGTAGACACTGTGTACCCACTCAGATCCTTCTGGCGTCATTAGGAAGCTCGAGTGGCTTAGCGTATATTTGGTGCCGGGCGACGTCGTCATCGAGCCTTCTTGACGTTGCTGTGTGCAGTTGAACCGTGGAGTGGGTTTGCATTTGGACAAGTCAAACGAGTATACATTTGGGTATCTAGGGTAACATGCGAAACCTTCCGTATCTTACAACCTACTTCGGCAGTTGGCCTGCTAATACAGATAAAAAGCTCTCAGCCTCTCCAAACCCACTAAGAGCTGCTTGAGGCCGGAGAGCCCAGAATATAAGCGGACCCTCGCGTGGAGTCCGCCGATGGTATATCGCCAGGCCAGCGAGTCCCGCACCAAGGGTCACTGATATTACAGAGAGCGCATTAATGACGAATGAGCTGGGCAGCGACGATGACAGAGTGTTTGAGGGCTCTCTGGAGTGGGTTTGCACGGTCAGACTACGTCGTACTATCGTTGATAACAGCGGTGTGCCTAAAGCGCAGTACGAAGTCAGTAAAAGCTTATCCAGAGGGGATCAGGAACTGTAGTCTCGGACTAGACGTTCCGCCGGCTTAGAAATTACGACGTAGTTTGTACCGCGAAATCACTCACCATCTATGATTTCGCCCGCTACCAAGGAGATGTGTGAAAGAACCGTTCGTGACTGCCACCGCTGCCAGGGCAACGCGGTTGCGGAAGCACGACCACTTGCAATCGACCAGACTGCTGCAGAGTTTATGTCCTCTTTACCAACAAGTTCTTCGCGAAGGCGTCGAATGTACCTGAGAATGCGGGGATGCTTCGTCTGGATAGCTTCCTTCAGCCACGACTGCGGCACCGGAGGATACAGCATCAAAGCGAGGTACCCGAATGCTAGGCAGTCTAGACTCGATGGTTTGTCCCCAGCAAGAAGATAGTCTTCCTTTTTGAGAAGGTCTGATAGTGGCTCTAGGAGCTCATTGGATAAGGCGTCGAGCTTGAAGCGAGCAGCGTATACTGGGGTGCTAAGAAGACTTCCAAGACCCTTGGCACGGCCCAAACTCAAGACTTTTGGCTTTTCATTCCCTGGTATGCCGGCCGCACGTTTCGCAGCTTCGTATTCGGATGAAGCGGTACCGCTGCCTGGTCCGCGTGCGTCCTGACTGGCTTCATTGATGTCTAAGCTACTCAAGCCTAAATGAGCTGTCCGGGCTCTTGCCAAATCCCGACGTTTCGGAGGGATGGTGTAGTTCGTGTACCACGGCAGGATTGCGGTGTATGCGGACGATGTCAAGGAGTTGTAGTTTTCGGACGAGACGTAGAGTGAGAGGTCAACGAAGGGAGTCGCAGTCGATTGGAGGAAGGAGATGAACCTAGAACGCAATCATTAGAAGAACTGATAGTAAGTGACACGTAAAGACGAAGAACGTACGCGGCCCTGTCCGTCTGTTGCTGGTGCGTAAGGCTGTAGTCGAGATCGTATGCTCCTGAATGATGGTTGCGGAGGTAAGAAACAATGTTGGTAAACCCAGTCGTCTTCACGCCATCGTCTAGAAGAACCGGAAATTCGCCTTTGTTCACGTCAGACTCTGTGGAGGATGCAACAATATACAATTGCTCTACATACCTTGTGGGCTAATGGAGGTGTCGTAGTCAGCTACCAGAGTCCACTCTCCATGCGGGACAATGCGCTTGAAGTATGCTACCGTTGCGATACATTCAGGATCAATGGAAGGGAGGCCAAAAGCTGGACCCCATATGTGAAGCTCAAATACCATTTTGCGGGATGTGATAACATGCAGCAAATTATCGAGCTACAGATGACGAGCCGGAACACGAACACTAAGGAGCATCGAATGCAGCTAGCCGACCCGGAAGGACTTGGCGTTACGCTAGCACGTGACATCGTTTGAGCGTTTCAAACGCTGGCATTCGCAACCGCTTTGACATCGACCAAACATCGCATGCCACTAGGTTTGAAAACATGGCGCCAATCAGGCGCTACTTGAGAATCACGAAGCATTCGGTTTTGGAAGTGCGAATCTATCTGGACCGCCCGTCTGACGCCGAATCATGGCTGCTGAAACGCGATGAACCTGCTCTTCCACGCGTTATTCAGGCAGTACGGCCACTGGTGCTTCCAAAGCTGCGGGAGGAGAACGAACGGGCGAAGGGCAGGGGTGGGGCCAAGTCGAAGAAGGGAGTGAAGGATGTCGTTGTTCAAGGTAATGTTGGTCGGCTTTGGGCCGGGTCTTACTCAGACTGCTGACGCTCAACGAAAGATGATTTTGAAGTCTCGATCTTCTTGACGGAGCATTCATCCCGACATTCCGTCCTGACGAAGCAAAAAGCCTTCCAAGACAAGCCTCGCATCAAGAGCAATTCGGGCAAACTCACCGGCTGGCTTACTAGTGAACCAATCGTAATCCACGAGGACACCAGCGAGCCCATCGTAGTCAGAGAAGAGGACGAGGACAAGACAGTTGACCTGGCTCAGATACCGGAACGTCTCGGGGTCGAAGGTGATAAGGACGAGCCATCTGCGAATGAGGACGATGCTGAGGGAGAAGACGAAGCGAAGAAACTCCGACTGAATACTTCGTACGAGGGTTTTTCCATCTATGGACGTATCCTTTGTCTGGTTGTCAAGCGGAGGGGGTTGCGGCAACCAGCACAGCCCGTCTCTAGCCAACAGATGCTCGAAAACTGGGTTTCCACGCAAGCCGCTGCTGAGCATGTCGACGATGATGACGGATAAGCGACCGACACCCCGACTCTGACTGCATGTTGGCCTCCGCCCACACCACGTCAGATCTTTCGAAATAGGACGGCTAGTGCTGAAGCGAGCCCCGATACGAGTTTATCTTTAAATAAACACCTGCATCGCTATCCACACCCACGTGGACGCACTGATCTGACGAGCGCGGTTCTCAACGCGTGCAATGCTTTGGTGAGGCTAGTTGATGCTGTGCAGTATTTGCCAATATCAGATAATATAGCCACTTCCGGGAATATGCGCCACGGTCGTACTGTGGAGGTTAGGCTAGGCCACGGGCACACGGAGCGATAAGCGCTTCTCTGCCAAATCAGGTCAACGCTCTTCAATCAATCAATCAGGTAAGATATTGATATCACCGGCAGGTATCTTGGGCTCAAGGCGCCAATATATAGACACGAGGCAGGGCTCAGCGTCTACTTTCAGAACTTATCGTCGGGGCGTGCATTGGGCGGCAGCTGAAACACGGAGCATGTCGGCAGGTCTTCGAAGCAGAGCAGCTATACAATGCACGCTGTATCAGTCTTCGCTTCGCACTGTCGTGACCGTATTTGGCAAGTACACGCAAATCTTGCTGGTAGAGGCGAGCACCGGGCAAGCCGACGGCGAGTTATTGTGGCTGGCGTCTGGTGGGCAAGCTCGCTTTGGTCGCCCAAGCTTACGCACGAACCACACCATGGTTTGGGAGGCGCTTTTATCACCGTCCTCCGCGCGTACCTGCAGGCGGGTACCTGAACTGACATGTCGACTACGACGGACGTGGTCGGCTAGCACACCAAACGGTCCGTTTTTGGAGCTCCATGGTTCACCGAATGCTTTTCAGCTCCTGGCCGAGACAACCGCCGGATGGTCCGCCCAAAGAGCTGGCATCGCAACCAGGTGCAGACGCATATTGATCTTAGTGAAATACGGCCATGGCTGTACTACGATACCAGGAGCAGGGGCTGACCGCTAAGCTTAGCAGTGCGGGTTGATCTCAGTGCCAGAGGCCCGATGGTCGTCGAGGCAGCTATTGTATATTTCCACCGCCATCTTGTCAGCTACAACAAGTTGACGGGCATAACATGACAAAGCACCAGCTGAAGCTCTATGGGGAGGCTGAGGAACGACTCCCTACAGCATACTAAGGCCGTGGCGTCGCCAAGCGTTACGCCGTGCTCTCTCCGCCTTTCCGAACCACCGGGACAACGACCGTCAACCATCTTTCATGGGGTGATGGGTGCCAGAGCTGACATGTTCGACTCGGCGAACGCTCCACACGCCTGAGACGCATCAGCCCTGGTTGCAGAACTGCCGAGTGGCGATGTGGTGTTGGAGTTGCTCGCGAACTAAGTTTTGTCTCACCGTGCCCCTGATGATCGCAGACGGTGCCATCTCATGCCCTTCGAAGCGGCGCACCTCTGCCCATGTCTGGTGATTGCCATTCCTGCAGAGCAAAGGCTGGACACGCGAAAGGGGCGCAACCTGCAGACGCAACGCTGCAGAGACAATTGCGCAAAAGCGCGCGCAGAAGCCAACGCTCATCTATCCCCAACCGTACACGTCTGTGCTTCCACGTGGTAAGCTGCAACACCCAAGCTGTGGGTGCCAGCTTGGACCCCAGGGCGGCGCTCCGGATATCCTCGTTGGCGGTAATTTCAAGGTCGCCGCCCCCCTCTGCGCCCACGCAACTCTATCCACCGGAATTGCCGGATACCACGGGGAGACTTGACCACCCGGCAAACAAGCAAATCTGCCAGCCACTTATATTCGGCGGACCGCGGGGGCAGCAAACAAGCCCTCTCATCGATCGAGCATGTGCATGCAGGGGCCGAATACGAGGCCGCACAAAACAGGCCATCTGGAGGACAAAAATAATCATGACAAGGCCGTGGGCTTCTCCTTGCGTTTTTCTCAGCCGGCAGCAACAGGGAAACCTTACCGCTGCCTGCGACTTCTGCTCTGAGGCCGCCGCCGGCCGCAGTGGGTACAGAAAATTCAAGGGGCAGCTGCTTGCGGCTTGAAATTTGATAGAAGTCTGGTAGAAGGGCGGGAGAAAGACGCTAGGTCCGTAGCTCCAGGCGCACATTGAAGAAAAAGGGCAAAAAAAGGAAATCGTCACCTCGAGGCTTGCCGGTGGCTGTCGCCGTGTCAGGCGCCGGACCTGACACGGGACCGGTATCGATCCCTGCTTGTTCCTGATTATCAGACAAGCAATCCTCACACTGTGACGGTGCCGAGGAGTTTGGGCCAGCCTTGCGGCACCATTTCGCCGCTGTTCTCCTGGAAAGGAGACCGCTAGGTTCGATTCACTCCATCGGCCGTTGGCCCTAAAGCGTCCGAGGGAGGGCCACGACCAACTTGCTACGAGTCGCAATGGAGCAACATGTCCCCTGGCTACTGGGTGCTGAGAATGGTGATGTCAGAATTAGGCATACATGGACCGCGGGTGAATCGTCGAGCGCGAAAGGCTGCCGCCTCCGGGCGCTATGCGTTGTACGAAGCCCAGCCGGCGCCAGCCGAAGACAGCGACAGGATTGGATCAAGACCATCTTTACACAGTCACGAGGGCGATGAAACGACGTGAAGGACGGCATGCCTCCGTGTTTCTTGCAACCCGCGCTGAAATTTGACCGGGATCATCGATGTTTTGGCAGGCTTATGCGTCAAGGTGGAGACCCACTTTCACCACGACGTCCAAGCTCCCCTCTCCTTTTTTCGACCAGCCCAGCGCCTCATCAGCTCACCGCTTGGACCATGCCCTGCTATGCCTAGCATCATTACACCATGGTCACGTAGGCTGACCGACAGTTTTGGTTTTGGGCAATCTCAGAGCACAAACATAAATGAAGGCGGCCCCCCTCTGCCCATGCACTTCGTTTCATCATCCATCTGGACAACTCGCCCTCCTCTCAAGCAACACGCATAGCCTTTTGAACCAAGCTACCTCTTCCCACCACGATCCATACCTACACACCCTCGGACCGGACTGCTCGCCGCCCAACACTCCAAACACTCTCCACGAAACCGTTTCTTCCGCGCAGCTCTAATGGCCATCCTCTGCAACGAGCTCAACATGTCGACACAGAACCTCCCTCCTTGCCCCGGCCCACCACCAACCCGCCCTCTGCCGCAAATTCCTTGCCAAACGAAATAGATGCCGTAGCCTTGGACGTCCCCAACGCTTGTCTTTTTCGAATCGCACTTGGCCTCAACGCATTTCTTCGACATTGATATCCCACCCGCACCACCATCCGAATTGCTATCTCACCTAATACCCGCATACCTCGACATCTAAATACGCACTTGTGTTGCACAGCTGGTTTGGCGTGCCGCCGAGATGCATTTTTAGCACCATCCCGTCGGGTTGGATGCGCTTCCTGCAGCCGGCCCTCCCAACTTGGCCGGATAAAGACGCACCACGCGAACCCCTCGGGAACCGATCACCACCACGTCGAGTCCTGTCCCTGCTCCGTCGTGCCAGCCCTGCTGGCTGCATCCCATGGATACTACGCATGGCCCAACTGCCTTGCCTTTTGTGCGGCGCAGTTGCTCTTGGGCTTCTTCCGCTCGCACCGCCTCGTCTTGCCGCCGCTACCGCCCTTATCCCTGGCTTACCGCGGGGCCCTTTACTGCTTTGTTCTCAATTCTCACGCACGCGCTGGTTCGGGTGGACGGAGTCAGCAATCTCCTATTTTAGTTGCTACCTTGTTGGCACAGCCGTTGTAATGTGGAGCGTTTTCTTTACTCGGTTTTTGATATGCATCAGCTGGCGCGGAACATGGACATGATTGTACTTTTATAATAGGACATATTGGGAGTTGCTATGGAGGCTTTGATCGCCTATGAATACCCAAGTTATCGGCTCGCATTAATTACTTGATCGAAGATCACACCCACCAGTCCATTTTCTCCCAAAACTTGACCTGAAGTGTTGATATCAACGGACCGCGCCTCCCGTGCCATTGGGCCGCATACTTTGGCAAAGCGCTAGGATGGACAGACAGACATGGGGCCCCGCCAATTCATTCGACCGTGAGTCACCTCGCGCTACGTCCCACGGCAGCAATCTGCAGTCTGTCGGTGGTACAACATGGCGCTGCGGTGAGCATCTCACTCCACTTTACACGCTCACTACAACCTTGTACATATCGGAGGGCTTCGCTGCTCCACGCTATGACTGGGTGGTTCCAGGCCGCTCGATATAGCATTCGGCCACTCAAGACGCTGTGACGTGTTGGTGCCGCTCCATGCTCCTCTACAGGCCTCTGACCGCTCGCGGCCGCGCAGATGCTTGTTCCGCGTGACGATGCGCCCATCTCCCCTTGCAAGTTGACGTGGCCGCCATGAGCGTTGGGGATGGCCCCCATGGATATAGAACCCCACAAAGCAAATTCCCCTGCAAGCCCAAGGTCACGTCAGCAGTCTACGGCATCCCACGACGCACAGCCTTCCAAGACATCTGGGACCTCACGCTGCCAAGGCACCAGCCGGTCGAAACAGGACAGGCAACAAGGGACCGGTACAGGCCGGATCATGCGTCCGCGAGATGAACCATGCTCCGCGAGCGACGATTTGATTTTGCCCCTCAACACCAAACATCAGCCCCACTGCCGATGATGCCGGGGCATTCCCAAGCTACAACCAAGGCGTCCCACCTCGTGCTACCATGATGACGGCTTTGGCGCTGTGCCAGGTCGCATCAGCTACGCCCCGCTGCAGGCACCATCCAAGCCCTTCAGCATCCAGCAATCGAAACTCAGTATCAGCATCGATACACGCTTCCGAAAGCGCATGCCGCGCCAAATCTCACCCACGGCGTCTTGCCCTTAGACGCCCACTGGGGGGGTGCGTTCCTGTGCCGCGCCCATGTGCCTGAATGGGTTTCATACTCAGCCCGCGGGAACCTCGATGCGCGGATGATGGCCAACGACCCAGGGCGGAACAACCTCTCGGTGTAGGGGTACAGAATGCCATCTTCGATCACCTGCTCGACATGGATCGAACGGTGCTCTTTTGGCTCTGCATCCTGCTCAGCCGGGTGCAGACACGCTCCGCCTTCGGACTGTATGCAGGAGCTGGTCCCATGACCAACCTCAACACGAGCACGCAGACAACGATATTTCATAAGCCGGTCTGTTATAACTCCCATATGTCCACATATCCGTCCACTCCGCACAGGAAACACAACAGCAACCAGTCGCCACTCCAGCTGCCTCGCGACGGGGGCTGGGTGATACCAGCATCGCCTCAGAATGCAGCCGAAATGCACTCTGCAAGCCTCCTGTACGACGGATGTCTGGAAACCTGCACTGAGCCCTTCCATGCGATTAGCAAACACGCCCGTCACATGCGCATGCGCGCGCGCGTACCGGCATCGCGATTACCACACCTGCATGTGCATGCTGCTATCCCTACCCGCAGATCCTCTCATGGCATTCCGTGCACCTCCGAATTCATCCTGCCCCTGCACCTTACAAAATGTACCCCGGGAGTAGTACCATAATCGCCGCGATGACTCTTCATGGCTGCATGTTGCGACTGGCCTCCTCGTCTGGCATGGCTAAGAACGGCTCACACGGCAAGGCTCGTGCAACAACAACCACAACAACTCCTACCCCAGTCAAATGCCAACCAGGACCTGGAAATCGGTGACATGGGCCGATGCGAACTTGTCGGGCCACATACGCCCTCCAAAGTTCGCAGCCAATCAGGACTGCTGATACCATGTCAACAGTGAGAGCATGTCGATCAGTTTGATTGCCGCAGTGAGCTGCAACACCTCGCTACTCATCTCGCCGACCTCGCCCGAGCCGCGGTTCGAATCTGATGTGGATCATGACAAAGCATTCTAGACGATGAACGATGCCCCAGCCTTTAATCTAAGGCGGCGACATGCTGTTTATCACATTCTGCAGCGTTTCGGCTACGTCCCGCAGTACTCCTGAAGATCGTCTCATCCAGATATCCACGCGCCAAAGTGAAACGGGCTCGAGAATCATTTGTCCGATAACATTACCCCCCTAGGATTGCTAGGTCGGGGATCAATATCCCCACATCGAAAGCAATAATTATTTTCTTTTCCTTGTTCATTTCCCATATTTCTCTAGACACCCCGCATGACCGTCTACCGAGGTGATCGTCTCTCATATTTCTTATTCCCGTCTTCGTGAATCTTATTCTCATAACGTTCATACTATGGGCGCTTGGCTTACGCCTCTTTTTACCATTGCATCTCGCTTGCCAGCAGGATCGCCACTACCCTTTGTCCCCAATCCGCGGATGCGAAAGGTTCATGCCAGCGAGGGAGCGATTCATCAGGATTAATCCCCTTCGCATTCAAATATCCCACCGCTAAGCGATGATGCTTGCCGATTCGCATTCTAAAAACACCTAAAACGCACTCAAAAATGAGCAACTCGTCAAAGTGTCGCGCAGTCTAGCAGTGGCATGACCTCCTCGCCACGAGGAGTCTCAAACCGCGAAATCTACTCCACCTAGACACCTTTCATTTCTCGACATCGGTACCGGTATCTGCAATCGGCACGGGTCGGTTACTCTCGCTCGGAGCAGCAAGTTCTAGCCGGGTCGCGCCCTCTCTCCACATGCGGGATACACTCTGCCCAACCTGTGCAAGGTTTGGTGGCTAACTGGGTGGTTATATCAGCTGACACCAACAGCTTCACACCGATCACTGGACGAAATTCGCCCAAGGCGCCCCCTATCGCCTCATGCGACCATTGTCATTTCATGTCGCTGCTCCAATGGTAGGGTACTTCCGCACAGCTCGGTAAAGGCCGGCGTTGTGGGGGAGCCAGTGCAAAAAGCAATATAGACGCTGCCATAAGTGTTGTCTCGCATTGCGCCTCCACCGGACAAAGACGACCGGTCAAGGTTGAGCCACAAGGACGGCTGAGGTGTGAAAGGTCAGGGTTGCCTTCTCCGTGCGTTGTTGCTTTTTGCATGCAAGATGAACACGTCATATATGGACTAGCGACGAGGAGGCGCTCAAGCACCACCATACATAGACTTTCCACATTGCCCTGAACAATCACCGCGGCGACTCAACACAAAAATTTTACGTTATCAAGTGAAGCGGATCCAGCGCCCGAGAACGGACATGTGAAGTTCCAATAGATGTGGAACGCCAGAGTATAGTCCGTGACCTCTTCAGCTGCTTGCCAACAATTAGGATACCATGTCACCATATGGAGGGTATATGCTCACTAGACCGCCGCCACCGCGACGCTTCCGAAGGACCTGGCAGATGACAACCCCAGGCGACGACACGATATGACTGGTGGGCGTCGATGGGAGGTTTGAGGAGTGTAATTTTTATCCTATAGGCGGTAGTATAGGTATCGCTACTACTATTAGATCCTCTCAACGTTCTACTCCACGATTCTAACGCCTTTCCCTTTTCGTCGCCTATCAATATTCGAAACATCACCTCGTCGGCCGTAAATATCTCTTACGATCGACAATACTGTATACAGCTCTACAGCTCTGTTATCCCGTATAAGGTGCGGGTATAGCGCCTCTACTACGTACAACCTCCTACCATGCAAATCCAACAAATACCCCCCGACATCACAACTATCGTTCAAATCCTCTCCCCACCAGTCTTCCACACAACTAATAAACCCCCCTCCCCCTTCAGCAAAACCACCTACCCATCCAACCACACACTCACACACTCATACCCTCACATACCAAAACCCAACACAGCAACAACGCAGCAACAACACATCAACAACTCCCCATACCAACTAAATCCCCGTCTCATCTACCCCGACGAATTTTTTTTTCTCTCCCCCCAGACCTGAACGCAGTCGCAGTCAAGCGCGCCGGTTAGTTAGTTATGCTACTAATTAATGGTAACGTAGGCTCAATGTGATGGCAATTCGGTACTCCTTTCCTTGCTAATTATACTATAGCGCGACGACTTGACATACAGGCAAGAGTGGCGCGAGGTACGACGGGATCTATCTGTCTAAACACTCACTTCGACATGCGAAGATGCGCATTTCGCTTATGACTTTCTGACACTATACAATCACCTCGTTCTCATACAAAACAGCGCAGCGCACGGCATGAAACTATACAAGGACGACAAACAACCCGAAAGACAAGGATAAGAGTGGCGAAGTTCGAGATTAAGATACACACTAGGCTAGATTCGAATCTACATGTCCTACCTAGCCCTTCCAGCGAATTGGCAACAGGTGTAACCTGATGACTATTGACACTATCCAAAGAGCTACTACAACTCTCAATATCTCCCGTACGAAAATGCATACAAACCGTGCCGCCGCACAAAGTCTTCCCAAAAACACCTTGCAAAATGGATATCAGCTCCCAAACAATCTTGCTCCGAAAAATGCTAACGTTGAAAAGAAGATAACAAGGAAGAGCTGCTTGATTCAAGCGAGCGAGCACTAATTCATGCTTCAGGGTGGGTGCTCTGGCCTTCAAAATTCGGAGTCTAGACCTCCACAGTGGAAGAGTCGATGGCTTCGGCTGGCGTTGGTGCAGGCATAGACTCCTTTACGGCGCCGCCATCCGCAAGGGGCTCGGAGGTGGTTGGTTGAGCATCGGCTGGTTCAACGACGGCGGCTTTTTCCTTATCATGGCCGTTCGTGTCCGCCCTCTCACCAGTGTTTCCATTCGTGGTATTCTCTTCATGGCCGTTCGTCACGGCGTCTTTCACCTTCTCTGCGACATGCTCAACCTTCTTCCTGCCCTTCGTAACAACACTCTCATGCCCCTTCGGCTTGGTGGGGGCCCTGCCAGTTGCGCTTTTCCGAGGCGGAGATGGTGGCTTGTCTTGAGTTTTGCTGGCACTGCTCGTGGTCGGCCGCATCATTCGAGCCAAGAAGCCTTCATCCGCAGCGCCTCTCGTTGACGCACGCGACTCCGACCGCTTAACAGCTGTGGTGCTAGGAGCTAGGGACGCTCGAGATGGCTGAATCCTGGCGGCTGGAACCGCCTTGGGCGGAGGTCGAGTGACGGTTGAAGGTTGGCGCGTAACCTTCTGAGCAGCCGCCTCTTCCCCATGTTTTGCGGCAGATGCTGCAGTCGGCGCGGTAAGATGGGATGGCAATCTCACCGGTCGGGTGGGAGACTTCGGCTTCGGCTTCTTGAAGCCGCCTGGAGAAGTGGTGGTGCCATCTTTGGAGGACGAAGCCGTGGTCGTTGGCTTGGAAGTAGCCGGCTTCTTAACCTCGGTGACTGGCGCCTTTGCTTTGGCAGCCGTATTTGCCGTGGGCGCCGTGGTTGTCGCGGAAGGCTTGAGAGATGTCCTGCTGGCCTTGGGAGCTGGGGCTTTGATTGCTGCCTTGGGCTGAGCCCGGACAGGTGCGGGAGACTTCGATGCAGAGGTGACGGGCGCGGGCCTTGGGGTGGTAGGGGTTCTGGGTAGTCTAGCGGCAGCAGGGGACTTTGGTAGAGGGCTCCTCGCAGAGCTAGCCTTGGTGGTAGAAGCCTTGGCTGTCGAGATTGCAGAAGGCTTCTTGGTCGCAGCCTTTCCGGGGGTGGTAGTGGTGCCATTGGGCTTCGAACTACTGACAGCAGTTTTTGGTGTTCCCGGGGTAGGCTGGGTAGTGCCTAACGGGCCCAGTTTCTCGGTCGGCGGCGGTAGCGCTTGCCCGCCAGAGACGGCAGCCGCATCCGTAGGGTCGGCGGGCTTCAAAGACGCCTCCTCTTGAACCCCCGACACTGTCTTGTCCGGGTTGTCGCCCGGCGCATCGGCCAAAGGCGGTTCCGTCGGCTTCTCCTCTACCTGAAGGGGGTACTGCTCTGCTCCGGCTTCCGTAGAAGGATGCTCGGTCTTGACCGCGGGCTCCGGGAAGTCGGAACCCTTCATGATGCTCCCAAGATTCGGCATCTCTTCTGGTGCTTTGCGGATCGGCGGCGGGGCTCTCGATGATTCCCTTGTCTCGACGGCCTGCTCTGGAACGGCCTCGGCAACTGACGTGCTCTTCTCTCGCTCCTCCTTTTCTTGACTGACAGCTTTCTTGAGCTCGGCGGGTGCTGCCCCTCCCTGGTCCTCGCTAACACTGAAGCTCTCGCGGCGCTGGGCCTCAGGGCTGTTGGCGCTGACCCCCTTGGTGGACCCTAAATCTCTTATACTGGGTTGGGTCGGCACGACGGACACGAACGAAGCTCTAACTTTGGATGCTGGGCGGATAGCGCTGTCGTCGACACGGCTGCCTGCTGGAGATGCACCGCGGGGTTCAGGAGAGGATGAGGCGTTTTGGTTCTCGAACATAGCCCGCAGGTTACGGACACCGCTATTTGTGCGATCGGTCATGGCTGCGACGGGACAGACAATCGTCAGTGAATGTGCTCGAGTGCGGTGTTGCGATAGTGTAGAATGGAGTTGGGTGTGCAAGGGCAACGTGGGAGATGCTGGAATTGTGACTAGGATCAGCTGAAACGCGTCTTGCTGGCTGCCGCAATTTGTTTACGAGCAAGACTACGTCGCGGTTTCAGGGCTAATAAAGGGTATATGCAGACTCACAATGATTGCCTTCAGGGAGACGGGATGCACGATGCTTGGGTTTGCGCGGAGAGTGAACAGAAGAGGAGGAAATGTCCCCTGAGCAACGGTTCGAGAAGGCGTTCCCACGAAATCTAAACACAGGCCACACGCCCAGAGCCAATAGCGCGGCCCGACACAGACGTCACTATCGCGAAACCGGACCACGTCCCACTGACGATTCACTAGCTGCTCAGACCACAGCGTAGAGAGGAGCAATACGTGGCCAGAAGAGATGCCTCAGCCCCTATGCCAGGCAATTCTCCGTTGCGCATCTCTTGCTTCGTTGTCATGCGAAGAAAGACGGGAAATTACGTAGCCCGGCCAATCATGTTGAGTCACGAGCCAATTTACCCACGATATTTCGCCATTGCAGCCAATGGCAGCCCCTATCGCTCGAGAGAATTTTTGTCGCCTTTAGGGGAGGAGGTATGCCAAACTATAGAGGTTCGACGGAGTACAGAGTTTCCAAGATCTATTCAAGCAAGCTACTAAACTCTAATCAAGAGACTTCTAAAACGCATAACAGTCATTCCACGCTCATGATCAATACATCCAGGTCAGCCGACAATACCTCCCAATATGTACGCTTGGATGTACCATATAGATCGAGATTAGATCCCACTAGTTATCTTACACAACCATCTAGCCCGTCCTCAAGCCCAATATCCTAACAATGCCATCAATCCTGTTTCATGTTAGCTAAACCCAAAAGATCTGGACTGAATACATACCAGCACCAAGACACATCAGGAAGAAAGCGTTTAGTGTCCTGTTGACCGGCCCTTTCTGCATGTAGGGCGAAAACATAAATTCGTGCGCCATAAGCTCGACAAGCCCGGTGTAGATCAGGATGCCGGCGCTGATAGAGTCAAAGACACCATTGACCACGAGCGTCGTTTCCGATTCCGGAGGATATGTCTTGCGGACACCGAGACCGATAGCTATCGCAAGGGGTGTTGACAAACCGTAGGCGAATCCGAGTATGTACGGGGTCCACTTCTTCGACTTTGGCCACGGAACTGTTGCAAGGCGAGACCCAAGACCAAGACCTTCGAAGGTCTGATGGAAGACGAGGACGATGTACAGCGTGATGAACTCGTCACCAGCCACGGCAAGAGTCAGTCCAATAAATATGGAATGGAATATTACACCAAATTCAAGAATGAAAATGGCAGTCATTTGTGCTGCGTATGTCTCGGGGACAATGCCGCGCTCAGCCCAGTTTTCATCGAGGTTCGAGTTGTCCGCGTGCTCACGAGCGTGGCCGAGGTGGTCCTCTCCAGGAGTATGGTGATGAGCATGGCCTTCGTCGCTCGGTTTGCTCGAATTGCGGTCTTCCATACTGACTGCATCCTGGTTGAGGGAGACTTGAGGCAGAGTCGTGTGTGAATGGCCGGCATGCGCATGCTCACCTCCGAAGTTGCCGTAACGCATTGTCATAAGCTCGAGGAAGAACATGAAGAAGATGGTCATAAGAGCAATTCCTTCGGCCCATGGGTAGGCGGCAATGACGCCGGTGAGGCACGGATTTCCAAAGGCTTCGTTTGCGGGAGCCATAAGATGGATGAAAGCCGTCGCAATGATGACACCCGAGCCGAAGTATTTCGCGACGAAAAAGGCCCAGTCCGGAACGCCCAAGCTTCGGTTTCGCCTTGCAAACACAGGGAAGACTGCGCCTATGAAGAGTCAGAACATGAATCCAATGCAGAGCTAGCATCCACCTACCTAGCGTCGACCCGATGAGAATTACGAAGATGGATGAGATTCGAACACCCATACGCCCGTCGTACTCGTTGGTTGTGCTGCAGGCCACGGGTGAAGATTCCTCTTCAACAGCCTCCTCTGCCTGCCGCACGACGAAGCGTGCCAGCTCCAGGGGTAAGGACATGGTGAAGGTTCAAGATCTGTCGAGCGCGCTTGGAGTCACCGTTGTTCCGCGTCTGAGGAAATAGCCGGAGCCAAAGAATCAATGGCTCGAGGTGGGATTGCTTTCCAACCAGGTTTAACAAGCAGGCTCAATCAAAGTACGCTGCAGGGGCGTAGGTGTCTTGCATATGTCTGATTCGGTTCCGAGATTGAGTGACACCATGGCATGCGGAGTCCAGGCATTGGGGTCAAGCTTTATAGCGGCTGCGAAAAAGCTTGCGCGTTAGGAGGACCGGGGGATGGCATCGCAGGCCCTTGGATGACTTAGCGTGAGTACTGTGATGGGTTGACAAAACCCAAATCCGGTCGCGTCCAATGGCGCCTTCGCGTGGGCAGGGCGATTAGTCATGCGGCTCCACCAAGGGCATGTTGACAGCCATGGACGGAAACCAGCGTGGTGCTCAGTATAGGGCGACAGCCGGGTGCTCTGTTGCTGAAGATACGTTCGTACATGGTCAGGTGTCGGCTTGGTCGGCTGTGCTTTGTCAGCGACTGTTCACCTCACGATAGCCACCTTGTCTTGGCAACACATACTCGGCTTCTTTCGCAGCATCTCGCTATGCTTCCTCCTAGCATCTCGCCAGGCTTCCTGCTAGCATATCGAAAGCAGGACTGCTTACGTCGTATACATACAGAGCGAGTCGTTAGCGATGCGGAACCATCTAACGACTATGATGTAACGTTTGCGCTCCGCAGCATTGTCGGGTATATGTCCAAGGCGTGCGGATCTCTCTTCGTCGGAAGGCTGACCGGCCTGTCTGCTATTCGACGGGTGATTGAGCATCGGATGGTGGGTTGAGCATTGAATACTAGAGCACTTCGTAGAGCAGTCAGCGCGTTCGAGCGAGTGAAGTCCGGGCTTAGACACGGTCCGACTCTGTTCCGGTGCCAAGCCGCTAGGACGAGGCGTCAGGTGATGGTGGATGCAAGCCCGGGGTGCGTGCATCGGCCAGCGTCATGGCGTTTGCGACAATCCCATGCAGGATCCGCATCGCCAAAACCGAGCCTACCTTTCCCTACCCATCCACGGCTTCGACGTTGCTGTGGCTTCGGATACACTGGTTCATGTACGTGTTCGCACGACGGGAGACTGGAGAATTCCGTCGCACGGCGCTGTGTGGGTGGCCAGACCGACGATGGGCGGCCTCGAGGCTGGCCGTAACAGCTGCAGGAGCGGGGCGCGAGGAATTGGCCCAATCATCGGCGCACGCGCTGAGGGGGAGCTACGAATACATACGTCACAACCAGCTCCTGCCCTGGAGCTTCATGGCAGGTGACGCTAATTACGTCCTCGATAGCTCAGGTGCTGCCTGCTCTGCTGCCTTTTTATAATACCCTCCTCCACTCCACCTCTCTCTCCATCACATTTGCTTTCCAGCCTGCACTCTGCACTCTGCACGCTGCACCCATCAATCCATCCACCCGCCACCATGATCATCGATCCGGTCGAAATTCTCAAGAAGACCAGCACTGCTGGCATCATTCCTACATCGACTCCGACGCACGTCGCTCCCCTCCCAACCATCGTGCCCGCCGAGCCCGAACTACAATTCGCCGGCGAGCATGGCAAGAGGACGCTTTGGGTCGTCTTTATTGTGATGCTCATCTCGTCCGCTGTCTTTGCTGGCCTGTCGTGGAGAGTTCCCGTGGTACGTATTGCCACTCCACAGCCCTTGTCAAGCTTACAAGATGTGTTCAGAGCCGCCGTGTTTTCCATGTCATCACAACGCTCATCACCATCATCGCATCCATCTCGTACTTTGCCATGGCGACCGGTCACGGTGTCGCCGTCCACAAGATTACCGTCCGCCACCAGCACAACCACGTTCCGGATACCTTCACCGAGGTGCATCGCCAGATCTTCTGGGCTCGCTACGTGGACTGGGCCTTGACCACGCCTCTACTTCTCCTCGATCTCAGCCTGTTGGCCGGACTCAGCGGCGCTCACATTCTCATGGCTATTGCCGCGGATGTCATCATGATCTTGACGGGTCTGTTTGCCGCTTTCGGCAGCGAGGGTACGCCTCAGAAGTGGGGCTGGTACACCATTGCTTGCATCGCCTACCTCGTCGTCATCTGGCACTTGGCTGTCAACGGCCGAGCTCAGGCTCGGGCAAAGGGTGACAAGGTTGGCTCCTTCTTCCTGGCCATTGCAGGGTTTACGGTTGTCGTCTGGACTGCTTACCCAATGTGAGTATTCTCTGTGCCGACCGAGTATCAATGCTAACAGCTCTAGTATTTGGGGGATTGGTGACGGCTCGCGGCACCTGTCGGTCAATGGCGAAATCATCGCTTATGCCGTCTTGGACATCCTCGCAAAACCTGTCTTCGGTGCCTGGCTTCTCTTTACGCACGCGAGGATGCCGGAGACCAACATCGACCTCGGTGGCTTCTGGTCTTACGGATTGGGTGGCGAGGGTTCTGTGCGTCTTGGGGATGATGATGGAGCGTAATGGATTAATCGATCGCGACTCCCACGGTCGCTCCACACAGTTAAAATTGTCATGGTGAGGGATGCGTACGGGGATAAAAGTAGGTCCAGCTCTCAATATTTGTTAGGGACAAGTTGCACTGCGAGACGGAAATCAGGTGGGGCATCTCATGCATTGCTTTATACCGCTGGTATGAACCACGACAGGGTCATGATTTACTGCTCATCAAGTATTAATGAAATCGCTGTTTCTCAAGTTATCGTCTGTTGTCAGTCGCGGCCATCGTGTGTATATATCTAATATCGCTCACTGGAATGTAGACGCATACTACGACCCAGTGGCCGCCAAGGTGTTTTCCCTGCTCTTGCCTTCCATTCCCGCCTCGAGTATACAGTACGCAATCCACACCCATCTCTCACGGAACTTTCAACATTGAACTCTACTACGCAACGGAAGTCAACTCTCTCGGTACCCCAAAGCTGTCTGCACCCGCCATGAAGCCAGCCTCGCTTATTGTTCTTACTGCGCTATCATGCACAGTGTGAGTAACCGCGGTCCGTCTCATCTACGTGGTACATAGTCTCTGATCACACATGCTCGCAGGACCTCGTCACCAATGACCGCAGCGCCGGAAGCCACATGCATCATCGACGTGTTCAAGCAGCCACCGTTGGAGGCGAATTGTATGTTCCTTGAAACGACCCAGACAAGGACCCTGTGGACGGACTGTGGGGGTTGCACGCTGAGGACGAAGAAGCTGGGTCTCGGACTTGTAAGCTTTTCCTCGGTAGCTATTGAAGGGTATAATGCTGGCGGGTCTATCTCGATGCTAATCACATGAAGCCCTGTCGGAGGATCGCGACAGCTCCTGGTACCGCGTATGAAACAGTCACATCTTGCTCTACGGAGGCGAGTCGCAGGTCGGGTGGGTATGAGGTTTTGGCTACAACACCTTCTACAGCGCGTGGGCCTGGGGCAATGCAGTAGAAGAGCGTTTGTTGCTTGGCATGGGCGCGGGATTGTGCATGGACGGAAAGTGTATCTCTTTTGAAATGACCGAGAAACGCGGAGCATTCAATGTTATTCCTTGGGATGTGTTTATGAAATTGCGTCTCGTCCGATGTGCTACAGCCTAGCAAGCATAACCCAGTTACGTCATATGCGGCGGGGATTGGCAGATTCGAGGATCCCTTAGGCAACCAAGCTGCGCTTTGGGTGGGCAACAAGAAGGTGCATAGTGTTCTAGAATGACAGCATCCTATGACAAGGTCCTGGGACGGAATGGCGGCTGACGGGCGCTGGTAGTTGGTTGGCTGCCTCGTTGCTCTGGTCACCCGGCAGGGATCAATGTTCCCATGCGCGGGGTACCCGGACAGCTTTGTTTCGAAGCTTCAAAGCACCCTCTCACCACCCAACACAGTACGTCTCGCACAAACCACCCATCGCCCCAATACACCCAAACACCTACTACAAAAGGAGACACTGTCCTTCGAAGCCACCACCATGTCCGCCAACGTTGTCGATGAGACGCCCATCTCGCCTGTCCGCGAAGGTCTTGAGCGCCGCAACAGTTTGGAGAAGCACCTGCAGCACCGACCGGACCAGCAGGACTTGAAGAACAGGCACATTCTGCTCGATACAGCTGCTGCACCGTATGCGCACTCTCTTCCCGAGCTTGACGACCGTGGAGCCTGAACAATGCTAACACTCGACACACAGAGCACTGCAGGCAAAGGCACTTGAGCTGGAGCGGCAGCGTGCGACTGACAACCTCAAAAAGGGCCTTTCCCAACGACCCGATCGCGACACCCTTGTTGGCCGCAACATCCTCCCCAGCTCCAACGCCGCCCCGGCTCTTCAGGGACACCAGAAGGAGCTTGAACGCCACATGCGTGCGGATAGCTTGGAGAAGGGCCTGCAGCACCGCCCCGATCCAGAGACCCTGGTGAAGAAGGGCATCTTGGAGGAGGATGAAAACCCGCTCAAACAGGCCTAGGCGTAGAACAAGTTACGAGGGCGTGGGCGGTTCAGGAAACGGTTAGGCACGGGTTAGGCACACAATGACAAGAACACGGCATATGGGACATACTCTCCTTCATGGCGTCAATGAGCGATTGGACCTTTGGGGGAGCAATGATCAGCGTTGCTGACGATCCGTACGGGTAAAGCGAAGATTAGCGCCGACATGCTGATGCGCTGATGAACTGTATGGGTAAAGCGAGCAGCTCTTTGATATTTAGCATTTGCATCAGAACTTTTCAATTCCATTTCGCTTTTACCAACACTACTTTTGCTGCGACCCGCTAGGCTGTCCTCTCGTGAACAGCTGGGGCTCTCCTGTGTGATGATCAGTCCCACCTGCCGGAGACCTTGTTCTGGAGCCACTTGGGAACAGTAGGCTTCTTCTCCCAACCAGCCTTCCACTGATCTTTCCAACCCTCCACGCTCGATGGTAAAGCATACACCGCCGTCACGAGCCAAGTACTGGAGCCAGCCTTCAGGTCCTTGCGAATTGTCGGCAGTACCGTCCTCGCCTCCACAAGGTTTGAATTGGCATCCGATAGTAGAACACTCCCCTTCCTCTCCTCCTGCGCCAACTCAGCAATACCTACAGCACCAGTCCGTGACGCCGCAAATGCGCTAGTGGAGTCGGCTTTCCCTCCTTCTGAGATGGATTCATTGAGTCCGGTCAGGTTCCTACCATCGGACTCGCGGCAGCCATACACAGCCCAGGCGCCTTCTGCCGTCTCGATGTCGCGGCCTGTGCGAATGCGGTGGACGCGTAGATGCCAGTTCGGCGTGTCTTCCGCTGGAGGGACGAGGTATGTCAGCACATCAACATCATGCCACGGCTTCATGCTCGACACGAGCACCGGGACGCCGTCGTGGTTCTCGATCTCTGTGTCGCCGTTATGAGCGCGACGCATTTTCCAAATCTCGCCACCATCATCGGACAGCGCTAGCGACGACTCCGGTACGTACTGCTCCAGAGTGTATGAGCCTGTGGATACCGAATACGCGAAAGCAGCACTGTACGCGAACTTGCCATACTTGGCCTGCGTGTTCTTAAGCGGATAGTGGCAAGACTGGCCGCTAGACAGCAAGAAGCTGTGGCCGCCACTTCGGACGACGATATGCCTGGGATGAGGCAGGGGCTTTACCACACGCTGGTCTGCGAATGGATGCAACTCCTCCTTGGAGCTCCAGAACGGATGGCTCTGGGGTTTCGCTAATGGAGCAAAAGCCAACATGCACCAGTATGGCGATCCGGGAGAGTTGTAGTTCTCAGCAAGATACGTGTTGGGGTACGAGTAGCCAATGCTAAGCATGCCGTTCGGCTGGAAAATGTCCTGCTGAGTTGTCCACCACCGCAGGTTCCTAAGCCAGATACCCTTCACTACACCCCATGACAGTGGAGCAGGTAGCTCAACGTCCGCGAAGACTACTGATCCCCAGAAGGCTACCATGGCCCATCGATATGTCAGCGACCGGCCGAAAGTGATGGCTCTGCCTTCTGGATCAAAGTAATGAACAAAGTCGAGCGCATACTGTCGAGCTCGGTTCTTGTACTCTTCAGCTTGTGTCGGGTCGGTATCCTTCGCCAATTCCGCGTAGAGCAGCTGCAAGTACTGGATCGCGAAAGAGCCGGAATAGTAGTCCATCTGACGGTAGCCCTCTGGGCCATCGTTCGACCATCCATCGCCACGGTAGAAGGTGTTCAGCTGCTTGATGTCGGCTTCGAGCCTCTCTTTCGACCAAATGGCGCCGTTCTTTGCGAGGCCGAGATTTGCGAAGACGCGGAACCAGAGCCTGCAAAATCTCAGAATTTACCACCACATATGGCTTCTATGGACGCCACAGGAGCACCATACCAGTTTGTATTCGGCATGTCTTTGTCATTCATACTCCCCAGCCACGTCTCAATGTTCTTCTTCTGCTTGTCCGTTAATGGATCCCAAAAGTCCTTGTTCGCAATTGCAAGGGTATATCCAATTGGACACGCCTCCACCATTCTCTGATCTTGATCTTCCATATACCCCCAGAACTCTTCGCTCTCAGGGTCGGTGCCGGCTACCAGACCCTGCACAAAGCGGTCTGTACCCTCATACTTGCTCCCTCCAGCAAGCAGCGGTGCAAGCGCCCACAAAGGACGAGCATAGCCCTCTACTTGGGCGGCTGTCTCATCAAACCGGGTTCCGGTACTGCCTACCTTCACCATAGAGTGGAGGGGAGAATCGCCCTCAGCGAGCGGATCCAGGAGCGAAGCGACGGCAGCCACCACATCTTCTCTCGACTGGAGCGGATTCGAGTGAAATGGGTGGAGGGGAAAGGCGCGGTTGGCGTTTGCTACCTTGGCCGTCATCTTTCTCTCTGATCGTGACTGGGCCCTTGCGCGATCAATGCTGAACTTTTAGATCGGGACGTCAGACCTGGCACGATCTGGATTTCAATCGCCAGGTCTCAATCCGTATCCGTGGACGAAGGGTGACGACGAGGGTTTGGATGGAGTGGAAGCGAAACAAAATGTGGCGTCCGTGTACGATCTAACGGTCCGACGGCTGCCCTTTTCAAAAGGAAACGCGCGATTTCTGTGCGTTAGCGTGTGGACGCAGGCAAAAGTCGCTGCATCTTTTGCCAGGACTCTAACCAGATCTTCGCAATCTACAAGCGTCTAGTTACTTACCGCGGAAACATCACCAGACAGTGCCGACCTTCGTGGGGCCCCTGCCCCATGGAGCCTATCATTCACGGATAAATGCAGCACAACGGTAGCTTGCGTGGTTGTCGTCGGTGGGGCTCCTTGAGTTTGCTTATCCATACGCAGCATGGCTTCCCGCTGCTCCGTTTTATTTACCCCAAGATGTCCAGCTCTTTTACCCCGGGCCCTCCATCTCACACCACGGCAAACCGCAAGCGGACAATGGGGGAGGCGATCAACGCGCACACGCGGAACGGCGAGCAGGGGGCCTTCTATACCTTGGCGACGCACCAATTCAGGATTCTCATTTTCCCACGAATTGAAGCAAAGTGTTTGTGCCGCCGACAAGCGCCTGGACGTTCTGGAAGACGGTGCGCCGGCATCCATTCGATGGACAGACGGCTCCGTCCGGGGTTCCTGTCGAGGAGGGACAATGCGCGGACCTGGATTTGGGGTGTGCTCAAGCTATGCTCATGGCGTGCGGTACGGCAACGCTCCCTGTTGGCATGTTACTGGAGGGAATGAACATGGGGGTGATGGACGGTAGCGTCCTCGCGAGGGCTTGTCCCAAAACTGTGACCCGCCGGTGCAAATCCGGAGCTCGGATGCGTGGTGTTTATATAACCATGATCAATCTAAACTGTGGAGGTTCTACTAATCTTTGCTGCTTATCCTGCACTTTTCATCCGTCCCCAGCTTTGTTGAGCGGGGTGAGGTGTTTGAAGGTATAGCTCAACGGATTTGATCGTGAGCCTTGTCTTCAAGAGCGTGAGATAGCAGCTTTTGATCCTTGCTGTTCACGACTCAGAACCTTGGTATGTCTGTCTCGCTCTTTTATTCTGCTCTCCCTACCTCCGGTCTCATACACGGCCAGCTAACAGCACGGCAGGGTTCCGACGTCCAGACCCATACTCTTTTATCTCGTTTGATAAGTGAAGAGTCAAAACCATGGCGTCCAATGCGCAATCCACAATGAACAACTACGCTGTCGGGCAAGGCGGCCTCGGCGCCCGTTTCCTGTACAAGATTATCAGGAACCAGGCCATGAAAGAGGACCCCCCAGAGATTTACGGATGGCGCACCTTCATGATGGCTTGCTCCGCCTGCTTCGGAGGCATGCTGTTTGGCTTCGATATCGGTACCATTGGTGGTGTTTTGGTGCTACCCGAATTCAAAGCGTACGTCAGAATACCTAGCCGGGATTCCATATCACAACCTTAACTTTCGGGCGAGGACTATGGATGGAACTAGCTGACTTTGATGCAGGAAATATGGAATCGAAGGCTTGAACAAGACTCAAGCCGCCGATCTGTCAGCCAACATTGCGTCAACCCTTCAGGCGGGATGTCTTTTCGGTTGCTTCCTGGCTTCATGGGTTGCGGATCGTTGGGGACGCAAGACGTCCTTGATGTTTAATGGTTTAGTTACTATCGTCGGATGTGTTATCCAGTCATGCAGCTTTGGAAGCCTTGCTTCCATGTATGTTGGTCGGTATGTACTTGTTCACTAGGGAGCTTTGTTCTGCAACGGCATACTAATAAGCAACGCAGTTTCGTAGCCGGCGTCGGTGTCGGCGGTGCCTCCATGGTCGTCCCCCTCTACATATCCGAGAACGCTCCTCGTGCTATTCGTGGCGGCTTGACTGGTATCTACCAACTCTTCATCACCGCCGGAACTATGCTCGCCTTTTGGGTCAACTACGGCGCGATCCTACACATCCGCGGCGAAGCCGTCTATATTGTCCCACTTGCACTCCAGGCCATGCCCGCTATCCTTCTTGTCCTTTGCATGGCGCTGAACAAAGAATCTCCTCGTTGGCTTGCTAAGGCTGATCGTTGGGATCAAGCCGGCGCTGTACTAGCTCGTGTACGCAACTTGCCTGTTACGCACGAATACGTTCAAACCGAGCTTCGCGATATCGCGGAACAACTTGAACACGAGCGTATGCTTATCGGTGGATCGAGCCTCGGCGATCTCCTCAGGGAAATGTTCACGATCCCCGGTAATCGCAAGCGCACATTGATCTCTATCGGCCTCATGATCTGCCAGCAAATGACCGGCACAAACGCTATCAATTACTATGCGCCACAGATCTTCAAGAATCTGGGACTTGTCGGCAACTCGACCGGGCTTTTCGCAACTGGCATCTACGGCGTCGTTAAAGTGGTTGCTTGTGCTACCTTCCTCCTCTTCGCTGCTGACTCCCTTGGCCGTCGCAGGTCGCTACTATGGACCTCCATTGCACAGGGCTCCGCTATGTTGTACATCGGCTTGTATGTGCGTATTGCCCCGCCGAAGGAGAATGCACCGGTGCCGCCTGCAGGATACTTTTCGCTCGTATGCGTCTTTTTGTTCGCAGCTTTCTTCCAGTGGGGCTGGGGCCCTGTATGCTGGATCTATGTCTCCGAGATCCCGACTGCGCGGTTGCGATCACTCAACGTGGCTATTGCAGCGGCGACGCAGTGGCTCTTCAACTTCGTCGTTGCGCGTGCGACACCGAACATGATGGCTGATGCAGGCGCCAATGGTTATGGGTGAGTTTCTGAGTTGCCTCTTTCCTCGGTACGGACTTACACTAACGGCTTTCGTAGCGCCTTCATCATATACTCTTGCTTCTGCTATGCCATGTTCTTCTTCGTCTGGTTCCTCATCCCCGAGACAAAGGCCCTGTCCCTCGAGAAGATGGACGACCTCTTTGGTGTTACGGAGCTTGTCAAGCACATTGAAGAGGACCGCGAGGCTCATGCCACGCAAACAGAGATTGGCTTGGATGGGAAGGAAAACGCCCGCGAGGAGCGTCATGAGGTTCGTCCTTAATTGGTGATGGTGATGCTTGTAGTGTGGTCGTGTTGGCATGGATTGGGATGATTATGGGGCTGAGGTTCCCTATTTACCTTCGCTGTGTATTTTGAAATTTTAATTTATGAGCTGAAACGTTCTTCTTCGACATATTTGTCTTGCAATGATTGAAATGATCTCGAAATCCGCTCGAAATCCGCGCACCAGGTGCTATGTACTTCATTTCCTGGATAGCAGGGGAGGGCATTGTACAACTTCGCGACAAGTTATACTAAGCCAGCCCGATATAAATAAAAAAGTGTAGAAACCCGAATCTATACATGGGGTTATTACCTCAAAATGTCTAAGGGGGGCCAGCTCGCGTTCGCACGTGACCGTGTTGTCGGCGGAGGTCCGACCCCCGAGATCCATGCTCAACTTTTTTCTGGTGTCATCTAGCATTCGGACCATAGTAGACCTCCGCGTCGTCCCTTCGTTCCGTTCCTCTTCTTGTGCCTTCACATATCATCTAGGATGAGGGTACAATCATTAATGCGGGCGCAATCGCTCGCGGCCACATGTCTTCGCAATTCCGCTAGAACAGCGTCTCGAACCTCTCCACGATGCGCCCTTTCGACCGCTGCGACGTCGCGCACGGCTTACACAACTGGAACCAAGACAGATGCATGGATAAATAATCAAAGGGCACACGGGCAGCGGAGATGGCAGTCTGCGGCTGCAGCAGTGTGAGTGTGCTGTTGAAAGGGTGCAGCTTGCACCTCGATGGGGGTTGGAGAGCAATTGAAGGCTAATTGGGATACCCAGAATGGAGCAAGCGACGGCTGATCCCGCTACCTTGTCACAAGAGACCATCGTCGAGAACCTAGATCCTGTCGAAGCGGCGCGCTTGTCGAGGGTGCGGAACATTGGTATTGCTGTAAGGACGCAGTCCCTTTCGAATTGAATGGGCGACCATCTGGCTGGACTATGCTGATTTAGACGCAAGGCGCATATCGATTCTGGCAAAACTACAGCGACCGAACGCGTTCTTTATTACACCGGCCGTATAAACAGCATACACGAAGTACGTGGCAAAGATGCCGTCGGCGCGAAAATGGACTCTATGGACCTCGAGCGCGAGAAGGGTATCACCATCCAATCTGCGGCCACTTTCTGCGACTGGATAAAGAAGGAAGACGGAAAGGAAGAGAAATACCACATCAACTTGATCGATACACCTGGTCATATCGACTTCACAATCGAGGTGGAGCGCGCGTTGCGAGTGCTGGACGGTGCCGTCATGATTCTCTGCGCTGTCAGCGGTGTACAGAGTCAAACCATCACAGTTGACAGGCAGATGAAGCGGTACAACATTCCTAGGATATCCTTCGTGAATAAGATGGACCGCATGGGCGCAAACCCATGGAAAGCTGTGGATCAGATCAACCAGAAGCTCCATATAGCTGCGGCCGCGATCCAAGTACCAATCGGACGCGAAGATCACTTTCTGGGTGTGGTGGACTTGATCAGGATGAAGGCTATCTACAACGAAGGGGCCAAGGGAGAGATAATTGTCGAGAAGGACGAGATACCCGCCGATTTGGTCGAGCTATGTAAGGAGAAGAGGCAGAAGCTGATCGAGACATTGGCAGATGTAGACGACGAGATTGCGGAGATCTTCTTAGATGAACAGACGCCCTCACAGGAGCAGATTAAGGCCGCCATCCGAAGAGCAACAATATCTCTGAAGTTCACGCCGGTCATGATGGGCTCTGCGCTTGCTGACAAGTCGGTCCAGCCCATGCTCGACGGCGTCTGCGACTATCTACCCAACCCCGCCGAGGTCGAAAACATGGCACTAGATAAGAAGCGGAAGGAGGCTCCTGTGAAGCTGGTATCGTACAACTCGCTACCATTCGTTGGACTGGCTTTCAAGCTGGAAGAAAGCAATTTCGGGCAGCTTACATATATCCGAGTGTACCAGGGCACTTTGAGGAAGGGCATGAATGTCTTCAACGCACGATCAGACAAGAAAGTCAAGATTCCGAAGATTGTGCGCATGCACTCCAATGAGATGGAGGAGGTGCAAGAAATTGGTGCTGGAGAGATTTGCGCAGTGTTTGGTGTGGACTGCGCGTCTGGTGATACCTTCACGGACGGCGGTCTTGGATTCACGATGGTGAGTTCCATTGCTAGACTCGCTGAGCATTGAGCTGACGATGTAGACTTCCATGTTTGTTCCCGAACCCGTCATCTCACTTTCTATTAAGCCGAAGAACACTAGAGACACGCCCAACTTCAGCAAAGCTATGAATCGATTCACGCGGGAAGACCCGACTTTCCGAGTACATGTCGATCCCGAATCTCAGGAGACGGTCATCTCGGGCATGGGCGAGTTACACTTGGACATCTATGTGGAGCGTATGCGACGAGAATACAAGGTGGACTGCGAAACGGGCAAGCCGCAGGTAGCATATCGGGAGACGATCACCAAGCGCGTCAATTTCGATCACACTCTCAAGAAGCAGACTGGTGGATCTGGAGACTACGCTCGCGTGGTCGGCTGGATGGAACCCAGCGAATCCCTTGACGAAAACAAGTTCGAACAACAGATCTCTGGTGGCACTATCTCTGAGAAGTTCTTGTACGCTTGCGAAAAGGGCTTCATGGCATCTTGCCAGAAGGGCCCCCTGCTGGGCCACAAGGTCCTCGGTGCCTCCATGGTTATCAACGATGGTGCTACCCACGCCGTTGACTCCTCTGAAATGTCATTCAAAAACGCGACACAACAAGCTTTCCGGAAGGCCTTTATTCAGGGTGCTCCTCAGGTACTAGAGCCTTTGATGAAGACGACGATTACCGCGCCAAATGAGTTCCAGGGCAGCGTCAATGGTTTACTCAACAAGCGAAACGCGGTCATTAACGATACCGAGATTGGTCCGGAAGATTTCACCGTGTACGCTGATTGTAGCTTGAACAGCATGTTTGGCTTTTCGTCGCAGCTACGTGCTGGCACGCAGGGCAAAGGCGAGTTTTCGATGGAGTTTAGCCATTACAGCCCAGCGCCGCCGCAGCTGCAAAAAGAGCTTGTTGCGAAGTATGAGAAGGAGCAGAAGGACAGGAATGCATAGAGAAGCTGTCGCTGCCAGTTAATGAGGTGGGCTTGGAGAAGGCTTCTTGTGATACAACCCGCAAGGGATAGGGATGCTATGCATATAGACGGACGTTTGGGCGATTTGGGGACCATTTGATGTAAAATATTGTACGTTGAGCCTCATAGGGTGGTGTATATTAAGAATCAGATATCCCGTCCTCTCTCCAAGCATCTAGGTAACTCGCAATCGCATCATGTTCAGATACCAAGTGATTAATACCATGCACAAAATGCAATGAAAATGTAACTTGTTCTTTGCTCCAAAGAAGATATTGTGGGATAGCCGTTGCGGGTCTGCCCTTTTATGTTCGATACTTTCCCAAGACGCCAAGCCGGATACCCAACTTCTTAACTCGGGCTAGCGCGCCGAGTTATCTTCCATAGCATCCATCTCGAAGTCGACTCTCCGACGCTCTCACATCGCGCTTGATGATGAAAGAGCTTTTGCCAATCATATTGTAGAATTGTATTCCTTTTCCGATTCGGTCGCTACCTTGATAGCACGCGGCGAGCGACTTAACGATCATGCCGTCTTTACACCCCTTGTTAAAAAAGAGTTATTGGCTACTAGCTGGGCTAGGGGCTCTATGGGCGGTCTTTGTCGCGGGTTTGATGAATGCTACGTTTCAGCGGCAGTAAGCCCAATCTGCACTTCGAAGATTGTTTGGTGGTGGACTGCTAATTTATGTTTAGCGCGTTGTATATGCATAGGATACACACGGGGTTTTGGCATAATGCTTCGAATCCGGAGGAATTTGGCTTTGCGAGTATGATACCTAACTGTAATGGTGTTTGGAACATCAAGTAGGGCTGATTCTTGTGTAGAGGGCCAGGTCACGCCGTTCTGGCTCGATACGAGTGATGGGGAGAAACTGTTCTGCTGGCACGTGCTTCCGCTAGATGTGTACCTGGAGAATGAACATGAGGTTGCGCAGAAGAGTGTGGGTGGGGCTGTTGAGGATTTTGGGGCTACGATCGGAGCGAAGTTGTTGAGGAAGGATGTGAAGAGCAAGGTTGTAGTGAATTTCCACGGGGTAAGGTTTCCTCGAGCATAAGATTTTGAATATAACTGACCCTTGTCTAGAATGCCGGACACGTAGCACAGGGCTGGCGACCGTCGACGTACCGCTCGATAGCTGGTATACCGCACACGCACCTCTTGACATGTGACTATCGAGGCTTCGGCAAGTCTACACTCAACAACCCTCCCTACGTACCCACGGAAACCGGCCTTATAACCGACGGCATATCACTTATTTCATACATCACAAAAGACCTCAGACACCCCTCATCGCAAACCGTCCTCCTCGGCCAAAGTCTAGGCACAGCCGTAACCGCCGCCTCAGCGCTCTACTTCGCAGACCCCAATTGCCCACAATTGCCCACCGACATCGTCAAGCCGTCTCCCGTTGCCAAAGGACCGCAAAGCTTCGCAGGCATCGTCCTAGTAGCACCCTTCACCGATCTCACGCAACTCCTCCAGACCTACAAGATCGGAGGCGTAATCCCTATCCTCTCGCCTCTCGCGCCTTACCCCAAAATAGCGCGATACTTGTCCGGCAAAATCATCGACCACTGGCCAACACTACCCCGCCTTCAAGCCCTCATCTCCTCAACTTCCGCATCAAAAACGCCTCTTCATATAACTATCCTGCATGCGCGCAACGACCAAGATATTACGTTCCAGCTCAGCGAGGCTCTCTACACCCCTCTCGAGTCAGCGCTGCTAACCGAAGAAGGCGTCTCGGCGACAGAGGAACGGAGGAGTATTCATGGCGGAGAGCGCGTCAAGAGAGGCGCTTTTGCGTACAGACGGGTGGAGGATGCGAATGGTGAGCGCAGCGTCGAGATGGAGATTGTGAGATATGGCGGTCATAATGAGGTAGTGGGGTGGTCGCAAGTTGCTCTTGCGTTGAGGAGGGCGCTCAAGAAGAAGAGTTTTATGCCGGGGCTGGATGTCGAATAGAGGTGAGGTGGGGTTTCTCTAGGGCGGAGTTAGGACTGGTGGGATGTATGTGCCTTGTGTATGGATATTCCAGGGGTGATTGCTTTATACTGACCACTGACTGTGTACTGATGAATAGAAAGGCGCACCAAAGGAACCCAGCAAACATGATTATGGTCTTACCACTAAACTATCCTGCTTCCTCCTATCAACCATGTACTAGACACAAAGTCAAGGAAACGCACTCACACAGTCACTCCAACAAATATCCAATCATCCGATTATCAAATGCGTCAAAATGTTATAGAAGCACTATATCATACCAACCCACCCACAGGGCTAAGCGTTGCCGAAAGCTTGACGCCCAAACTTTTCTCCATCCAGGGAAAAAAAAAAGAGAGAGAGAGAGAGAGAGAGAGAAAGAAAGGGAAAAAGGAAAGGAAGAGGAAAGGGAAAAATGAGGGAAAGAGAAAGGAAAAGAACTATACAGCGCGCGTCAATCCAGTCAGACCACATAAACTCGGCCCCAAACTCGGGGTCCGCGTAGCGTTATGCGCATTACATAGCAGTTGGCGGTTAAGAAGCTTAGAGCGGGATGCGGTTACATATGTGTTTGATGTAAGATAAGGGGAGGGCGCGGGGTTATGCGATGGGGGGCTTGGACGGAGTGGGTGTGGTGTACTTTTAGTTAGGGCGCGCAGCTTGACGCTATTCGGGGAGATAGATGGTCGTGGGTGGGTTTGTGGAGGAAGTGGGAATGTCTTATATGTGATTACATATAGCTAGTCTAGGAGTATAGCGCTGAGGAATGTGATGCGGATCGTGAATGGAAGTGAAAGGGTATAAAAATTGGGTGCTCGTATGCCGCCTCGCTAGAGGTCTTACTACTCGTGCGAAATTCTGCCTTGGGGTGGTGGTAGAGGTCGCGGCTTAGGCCGGAAGGTTTTTGTGACTGTCCGGTAGCTATTCTACTGGACGGATCGTATCGCGGCGATTACACGTTCACAGGAGGTAGTTGGAAGGTTACGTTTATGGATGTTGGAAATGATCTTTTCGACCTCGAATTCGTTTGCTCATTTAGATACCGACTTTCGAGGACGGTGCACCGCGCGGGCTAGCGGGGAGCTCAACAGGAGCCATCGGCTCGGAAGACAGTTCGACTGCAGGTTGACCATTCGGACTATACGAAATTCTAGTCAGCTCAGAATTGACAGCCAAGATATGGCAAAATAACCTTTGATTGGAAGATGCAGAAGAATCGGCATATTGTGCGTACTTTTCGAGACCGGCATAGTACGCTGGACTGTACATTTCCACCGGCTTTCCGGCGGTTTCGGTGTATGGGGGTTTCTCTGCGTCGTTGCGCTTCTTCCGGCGCCAGAAGAAGAAAGCGACGCCTATTAGGATGGCTACTCCGACGCCTATGCCGACTCCGACCCCAATCGCGGTTTTGCTCGATGAGTCGGATTCCGCAGCGGCGGTTGAGGTGGGGATGATGGACCCTGGGGTAGTGGCAGCAGTATCGGTCGCGCCGGTCGTTGTCGCGGATGCGGGGGTTGTTGATGTCGCTCTTGCAGAGGACGAAGATGTACGGGTTTGCGTGAAGCTCTCTCCGATGATGGTCAACGTAGAGACGTCGGTGTCTGGGAAGGAGAATGTCTCGAATTGGTTGTTGTTGCATTGGCAGTTATCGAAGCAACAATAGGAATCGGTTGAGGTTGAATTGCAGCTGTAGACTGGTACGCCGTTGTTGTCGATGTCTAGGCATTGCCTTGGGCAGTTACCCGACTTCCACGCTTTGTCCGTGCAAGTCCCGCGATGAAGTCGCGCGAGAGTCTCGTTATGGGGGTCTACGCCCTGCGTTAGATTATTTCCTCATCGGCAACCTTAGTCGTGTCTTACCCGAGACACAGAGACCATTTGATAGACAAGCTTGACCCTGCGCGACTGTTAGCGATCAATTGACATCGGATATGGACGTGGCGAACGCACGTCAAAACAACACGCTGAGACGAGAGCATTTGGGTTGCAAGCTAGCAACCGTCAGCGAACGAACGGTTCAGTGTAAGAATGTCACCAACCAGTGTCAGAACCCGCTACATCTCCGTTGGGGAAGAAACAATCGGCAGCGACAGTACGAGATAAAAGCGCAAGCACACTCGCAAAGCCTATCAAAGAACACATTGTGATGGAGCGTGGGTCCCAGATGTATGAAGGAGAGACAAGATGGAAGCAAAGGAAGAAAGGATCTGAAAACCGGCCGGTGGAGAAGGCATGAGCGCCGTATGATCCGTCTATGTATCCCGGCCGGGCTCGGTGACGTGAGTGGTCCACTGTTGTGCAGGAAAACGACTTATTTGTAGGATCATTTCCCGTCGCGTTGACTTGGATTATTAGCGTTCCTACAGCGCCCCTTTCTTTGACTTTTTAAGAGCCAGCCTCGCAAGATGGCGATAATTGCCCTTTCTTTGGCTCCACCACTCTCCCTTGATGGTTTACATTGCGAGGGTAACTAAGTGTAGACGCGTGCGAGCAGCGGCGCTGTATTGCTTTAACGATCCTCCGAACTGACACGGCTACGAAGCACGTTAACGGTAGGCTTGGAAGTGCCCGACGCCTTACCATAACAAGCTAGCGTGATTAAGGAATGTGCCGAGCACGCGAGGTTAGATCCGACGTGATCTTTATCACGGCCGCTGCATAATCGCGCGCGCAGCTCCATGTCTGAGCCCCGACGGTCCACGAGAGCGCGCGCTCGCGAGGAGGCCGCTCAAGCTCCTCCAGAGACGCCAGCGGAGACGCCTAGCAAGCAGTCCTCGAGGTCGTTGAAGCGCAAACGCGCCAGTCTCGTTCCCACGAAGGATGTAGTGCCGGCCACAGGTGCTGAAACTCCACAGCAACCCTCGAAGCATCAACTGCCTGTCCGCCTAGCCGAAGGACAGGCGCTGCCAACGCTTCCAGTCCCGCAGCCACTCGACCTCTCCCCGTACGAATACCAGGACATACAGCAGAGCGGCGTGCTCAGCGCCTCCCTTCAGCGGTCGCGCGCAGTATGGATATCAGGCGTGAACTTCCGTCTGTTCCACGCCTTCTTCACCCCGCCGAAGAAGGTGGCTGACCGCACCGAGGAGGACAAGCAGAACATGCAGCGGCAGAAGGAGATTGTGCGCAACTTCCCTCTGGTGGGCGAGGCACAGCTGGTGATTGAACCGCATACGTTCCCAATCCGCCTCTACGGCCCGCGTGAGGTAGCCAGACAGCTACCGAAGAAACCGTCTCCGTACGGGCAGTGGCCGACCCACACACAGCACAGTCCATATCAATACAATAATTCGCCCGCGACACCGTACCAATCGACGCCACAACCGCGACCGACACAACCCAAACCTGTACCGCAGAAGCCCCCCCAGCCGGCCCCCCAAGCAAATCAGACGCCTGCGCCTGATCCTGTTATTCACATGTTAGCACAGCGGGCGGGACAAGATCCGGAATTAAAGGCGGTGATGAAGATCGTTGCGGCGGGTCAAGCCACCAAGCAGCAGCTAGAGTTCTTCCAAGGTCACATTAACGAATTGACCAACATAATGCAGAAGCAGAAAGAGGCAGCGAAGGCACACCCTCCTGCTCCGCCTCCTCCGCCTCCTCCGCCGAAGCCAGTCGTTGCCCCACCGCCTCCGCAACCACTACCGCCTCCGCAACCACTACCGCCAATGCAAGTCCCACCACAACCTGTGCACCCTGTTCCGAAACCCTACAGCTCTGCTCCTCCGCAAACCTACCAACCACAGATGGTGCCTGCGCCTCCTCACAATGCGGCATACCCAACTACACACAGTCATGGATATAACCAACCCCAACAATACCAGCAACCCCAGTATATGCCCACCAGTCAGCCACCAAGGTTGACGTATCGTCCGTTAGTCTTTGAGTTTGTAGAAGGCAACGGAGACAAGTTCTACTTCCCTTCGTACAGTTTTATGGAATGGCTTAATGCTAGCCAAGGAGCAAAGTTCTCCTTCCTGATAACTAAGATGAAGTCAAAGCCGAAACCAGACGAGAAGGTGAAGGTCCCATCTACACCTGCTCCGAAAGTGGCGCCAATCCCTCCAGCGGGACCAACTCCGAACGCGACACCGAATGCGCCTGTACCGATCACCGGGAACATGGCACCAATCCAGAACAACACAATGACACCGGGATCTGTGTCAACCCCGGCCCCGCCAGTGACGCCTTACATCCCACCACCTAGGATCGAGGATTTTGATGAGAAGAATGACCTGAAAGACATTGAATTCTACCAGCCTCTCACGGTCCACATCCTCAGCAATAGCACCGAGGTTCTACAGTCTCTGCCGCGCGCAGTCCGACCGCCGGATGTGGTGGACAAATACATGAACGATATTTTCGACACATGCAGACGAGCCGAGGAAACCTATCTGGCATTTAGGCTGCCGAGAGAAGGCGTGGAAACTGAGGCCGAGGACAGGAGGATCAAAAGTGGAGATGCGACACCTACGGTATCGACACCGATCGCCGATAGAGGAATGGGAGGAATGGGAGCGCCGCTGGAGAAGAAGCGGTCCGCTGGACGTCCTAGGAAGAGTCTGGTTTAGTCGCCCAGTTTGGCCATTGAAATTGACGACGGGAACGTTGAGAGTGCTGAGAAGCTTGCGAGACCAACACTTGCAGTCGTGATTCCTGCGATGCCAATTCTTACAGTATCAGCGCCTGCAGTACCAAACCCTACGGTATCAACTCCCGCGATTGCAGCCCCTGCGCCGCCTATCAGAAGTCCACCGTGTTGATCACCCATATCAACTCCTAAGGTATCGACTCGTGTGGTAACAACACCAGCGGCGGATGTTGTAGTAGGAGAGATTCGTGTGTCGCAGAAGATGGGATCCGCTTGACGTCCTATCTTATGCAGAGTTCTGGTCTCATCATCCAGCGAGATCACTCAAAGTAGGTAGCGGTGATAGGTTAGATAAGTTCTTGCCAAAGCTACTGGAGTCGAAGAAAGGAGACGTGGCCCTATATCATTAGCCATGGATAGGCGCAAACATAATGTATGGTTAGCGAGGACGAGGAAGATGCTGCAGCGAACTCGAAAGACGTGATAGGATATACTGATACTCTATGTAGCATACCTGCAATTGCCACTCCGTTTTCGTTTACCAAATACTCGTAGGAGAGTTGGTTAATCAAACAAAACAATTCAAAAGTTTGTAAACAATTCTACTGCTCGGGTTCGAGGTCGTCCTCGTTGAATTTTGGAGCCCGTGCACGGCTTCATTGGATAGTTACATGTGCCATCAGCCGTGGTAGACTCCAAGCGGTTAACAATTCGCTCAATGGCGGTTCGTGTCAAATAAGCATTATCCGGAAATTCGATGGATTACCCCTACGTCATGCATGGCCTTATCGGACTTTATCAAACGCGGCATTGCGTAGGTTGCCTTGAAAGCGGCATACTCCGAATACAGACTTAGGGCGCTGTGAGACGTGACTCTGGGGTACTTGGGAGGTTCGGGTTTTCGGGGATGCCTGGGCGGGGGTGGAGTAAGGTGAGATGGGGCTGCGGACATTTTGTTTGAAGGATGCTATGGGCGTGGGGGAGGGGGGAGGAGAATACGAGTACCTGTGTGAGCATTATTGGTGAGCTACACTGAGTGTCGGAGAAATAGGAAGGGAAAATGGTAACGATGCGAGAAGTTGCGAGGGCCTTGAGGGATATGAGGAGCAACAAGACGCCAACGATGACATGGCCAGCGACTTTTCAAAAAAATTGCGGCACAGCCTCGTCCGGTAAGTGGGTGTGTTACGGCCGGAGTCGTACCCCTGAGATTCCTGTATCGATAACGGAGCGGACGCCATTCCCATCCCCGTCTCGCATGAAAGCACAGTCCCACCCGCCACCCATCGGGGCCTGCGCCTCACCTCGGAGTACTCCGCCACCTATCGATAACCCAACCCAACACACTCCCCAGTCCCGGAAAACCCACTGCCTGACAGAAGCGCACGAATTTCGCGACTCGTTGCGCAGCGGTTCCGAATCGCGCTGAATAGCATGTGAAGTTGAGCAAAGGAAGGAAGGTACGGCTACGCAGGAGACAGCGCGCGTAGTAGATGTTTGAATCGCGCGTCGTCTGAAAAGCAGCAAGCCACAGGTAACGCAACCGCCCGTGGCTGAGTGCTCTCCCTCTATGTGGGTCGCTCGGTCAAGCCGACATGGCATTGGCAAGGATAGACACGGCTTCCCCCCTTCTGACTCGACAAACGGGGCTGCCGCCCAGCGTTTGTTTCTCATGTTTCAAGTTCATCTCCACCCGGGACGAGGTGCGCGTTATTGGTCCAACGCATACCGCCCGGTAGTTGGGGTTTTGCCTATCGATTCGATTGACCGTGCGGAATGGGAGACTTTTTGAAAATGGGATAATATTTGTGAAACATGCAGGTAAGATGGGGTGATGTGCGATTCGCGTCACGAGGCGATGGATGCGTATCGATAGGCATACTTGGGCATGCCCTTTAATTTCGGAGGGGTGGATGGCGAGGACGATCAATAGAGTGGGTCCCGCGGAGTGGGTGGACGGAGTAGGGATGTGGTGTAAGTTGGTGTAAGTTGGTCAGGGGAGGTGGAGCGAAGGGGCTTCCGGGTAAAGGAGGTGGATAGATAGGGTGGTCGATGGATTCCCTGAAGCCAAGCAGCTGTTCAAGGCATTTGATCACGGTGAAACAGGAGACTGCAGGATGTTTCTAACCGAGCTAGAATTTGTACGAGAACGTCTATTGTATGTACATCTCAAGCGCTTTGAGAATACCTATCCTCCAGTCCAACGCCAGAAGTGCAGTGCAGTGCAAAAATCAGAAAAGAAGCCAAAGTATGAAGGTGAAGAAAATATGAAGAGAAAATGTGAACATCAATCCTGCTTGGTCCCAGACCCCCCGCTCAAATGTGCAATGTGAAGAAGAGAATATACATCAAACACTATCACCATGCAATATCACCAAAGAATGTGACTTCCAAGTGTCTGTGTTACCAAACACTTAGTAGCCAACAGCGCGCGGGCGCGCAATGCGACCGTTGTATCCACGCTTCTTGATGGAGCCCGCCTCGCAGGTGGTGCCAGCAGCAACAGGCATGAAGACGACGCTGCCGTTGTTGCAGAGACCAAACTTATCGGGACCGTCGCAGACGATGGCGCCGTTCTCGGAGCAAGGTGAGCCCTCACCAGTCGAAGGAGTGCCGGAAGAGGGCGTACCGGAGGAGGGAGCACCGGTGCCAACGGCCGGGGCGCCGGTACCAGCAGGTGGTGCTGAGGGGGCGGCAGTGACAGTGGCGAGGGTCGTCTTTGCGCTGGAGGCACCCGGAGCGAAGACACCGCCAGTGTTGGTGGGCGCAGGGCCGGCAGCGGTAGTAGAAGGTTCGGAGGCGGGAGCAGTAGCAGATGGCCCGGAAGCAGGAGCAGTAGCAGATGGCTCGGAAGCGGGAGCAGTAGCAGATGGCTCAGAAGCGGGAGCGGTGGAAGGCGCAGAAGAAGGCTTCTCAGCGCCGGACGATTCGGCTGGCGGTGTGCTTCCAGTGGAACCGCAACCGCTGCCAGTGGGTGGCTCGACATCATCGGTGTTCATAGCCTGAACTTCTGCGCCTGGGTTCGGGAACTTTACCGCCTTGTTCAGGGGGCTCTTGCAGGTCTCGTCGAGGTTGGCGACGAACATGTCGGGAAGCTGTTGGAAAGCGGAGTCATCGCTGGCACCGCCCGTCACTTCGATTGGAGCGCAGTTCATGTACATCTCGGGAGCACCCGAGAGCTTTGCAAACCAGGTCCAGGCGAACGTTGCCTTTCCGTTCGGGATGCTATCAGGCAGAGTGAATTCGAAGCTCTGGTCGGGGCCGTTAACACCGGGGCATCCTCCCTCAATGCTCTTGATGACTTTGAAGACAGAGTTCGCAGTCGGCTCAGTGTCCATGGTGACAGACAATTGGCAAGATCCGCCACCGTGAACTGCGCTGCCCTTGAAATGCAGCTGTTGCGCCTCTCCTACTGCCATGGCGTTCATGGTTGATACTGTGAACCCATTCTGCACTTTGCAAGGGAACTGGGCCTTGGAGATGGGGCCGTTGTCGAGCTTGTCGACACTGTAGGGAACGGGCTTATCAATGACCATATGCGCACTGCTGGCGGCGAAGAACGCAGTGGTTGCGATGAGGGTAGATCGGAAAGACATGATGTTGATGTTGGTGATGCTGATAATGCTGGTGAAGCTAGTGATGGCGATATTGCTGAGGTCGTAAACGACGAAAGTTGTTCAATGAATGTGAGAAGAAGCTTGAAAAGAACTAGCCCAGCTAGAGAAGAAGAATGCACTGCAAAGCTGAAAGAGTGTTCTGCGTTGAGAAGGAGTGTGTTGTGATGGTGGCTTCTTGGGCGGTTATGCCATGGACTTATATACGTCGTCCTGAGAGCCCTGCAGTACCTCCTCCGCCACCCACCTGCACCTACTGTCCAGTCCCCCCACCGATCCTTAATCTGAGCGATAGTTTCAACACCAGTCCGAAAGCCAAACAACGGTATGGTAGGCGGACGTGGGCTGCCCCACCAAGGCGAGCGTTTACTGTGAAACGGTGAAACCGGGGGTGGGCGTCCAGGCATGGTGGCCAAAGAAAGCACGACAGCGGCAGAGGATCGCTGCAGGTACATTTATGCGGACGCTTGATCAGGAAGGCCGGACCGTCAATGGGCGCTGCCTAGAGGGATGGCCTTAGCGAGGGGGTTTAGTTTCGTTTCTTCTTGTCGCCCATCATTGGTCGGGACCGACTCGCTTAGCGGGTCGCCAAAAGTCGGACCCTGGGCCTGTTTTAAGGTTGTCGCACCTCCACGGACAGCATCCTTGTCGGAACCGCCCCATTGGTGTGCCACTCGCCTGTTCCTTCTGCGCTGTCGTGTCTCCTCTCCACCTCGTTCTCCATCACAGCTGCTAGAAGCTTGACTCGTAGTCATAGGCTGCGCATTGCACCCGCCACACCCAGTTCGTGCAGCGGCGCCAAATTCTGTTCGCAGGGGAAGCGCCTGGACATGACGATCGCCATGTCCGGCCGGAAAGCCTCGTCCGCCGTGGGGCTGCCATTGCTGATCGGAAAGTTGTTTCGAGGCTCACCCTTCCAAGTCCTATCCAGAATGTAACCCGATTCTGCCCATTACCTTGGCTCCCTTCCGAGTCAGCTCTTTATTTCCATGCGTTTCGAGGTAAATCCAATGATGTGCGACAGCGAGATTGCACGGATACCACGTCCGACGAGACGCCTCGAATCGGTGCTTAGATCCAATGAGGATGCGTCATTCACGATCAAACAGTCGTACCTTTGCGAGCAACATCCTTCGCGGCTCGGGAGGCATGTTTACGGTCATTGCGATGGGTTGCAAAGAGTCCGCATAGTACGTCCATGTCACAGGCTGTTCATGCGAACACCACCAACTTCCCCATCTGATCTTGCGAGTGACACTCCAGTGGCGAAGGCGTTGTGTCTGACGTTTAGATTGCCGTACAAATCGCCAACGTACACTTCTACCCCTTTCGAAGCTTTCGTGTACATTTGTTAGCGTCTTGGAAATTCATGCGTACATCCTCCCTCTTTCAAGCTTACGGAGGGGCGCTCCAGCAGCAAAGGCGATGTGACCAACGTCTCGGTCCCCATGCACATCGCCAACATACACTTCCATGTCTTTCAGCAACCTTGCTCTTTCCATGGCGTCAAGCGTACTGCCTCCTTCTGGGATCTGCATATGTGGATTTTCATAGGTCATACTCGTCACGAACCCAAATAACTGCGAAAGTGAGTCAAACGTTAGCGACATGTCTACTGGATACCATTCAAGATGGCGATTTTGGACCATTCGAACAAACCGTGGAATCGCCAACCTAAGAGGTTCCGAAAGATAACACGTACCTCAGGCCCAAGAGTCATCCTTTTAAGTACCAACCCAACCACTCCGGTAAATAGTATGATGGAAGAAGTCGTGACGAGTAGAGCGAGCCAAGCAAATTTGCAGACGAATATCTCTTCGGAAAAGGTGGTATTCGCTGCTGTCGTGGCTCCGATAAAAGGTGAGTTAATAGTTGGCGCTGCGTTAGCAAAGCTCCTCCACCAGTCGAAAAAGGAGTGCCCCGTAGCTGATAAATTACCAGGGAGGTAGGCGTCAATGTCCCTTACCGGAAACGTGTCCGGGCCATACGCTGAAAGATCCTTCGATAAACCGCCCCAGTAGCCTGTCGGTTGGATGCTGAGCTGATAATACGTGTTCAACATTAGGCTGAGTCTTCTCGAGAAGATATCCGCTGGTACTACGGAGATGTTGGTATACATCACATCTTGCGCCGGTTGGCCGACCTGTTGGGTAAATGGGAAAGAAGAGCTGTTGGACAAGAAATGTTCGGTGGGGCTTGATCCCAAAGCAAAGTTGACCGCCTTTGGAAACTCTCTGAAGAAGCCCCCCGCAATAATGCCATGCTCGAAACCGGTCAGCGCCGATGGGCGTGTGTCGATGAGCGACCTTCGAATCTTTACGGCAACGCATTGATCCTTGTCGCATTGTACCATTGTCTCTACATGGCTCTGAGAAAGAGAGCAGTTCGCCATGTTGAGGCCAAACTTGTTTGAGACCGGGCTGGTAGCATACTTCGAGACGTACAGAAGCTTGCGATCCCTCCTGATCTCCAGATCGGTGAGTCTGGATTGATTCAGGTGCCCAAAAAACCCATCCAAGCGACCCAAGAGCGCCTCAGACTCTTGATCGTTGTCCAAGGACCAAGGAAACCCACGATCAGTGTCGATGAAGAACGATGCTCTGCGGCCCACGCTCCCAAACGGATTATCGACTGACTTGTTGTTCCAAATTTTCCCCGGCGCGATTTCGTCTAACCTTGTCCAATTTGTATGGCCATCGCTTGTAGTGCCGTCCGCTCCAGGGTAGGGTACTTGTGTGAAGTTTCCGCACACCACCGACAGGTATGTCGATTCCAGGGTAAAGTTCGATTTTATATCTGTTGGGAGCCCCACAATTGGAAGGCCAACGAGAGAAGAGTAGGTCTCTGGGTGGGAGATGCTAGGCACCGTCACCCATCCATCGTTGTCGTTCGAGGTCATGTTCAATGCCTCCAAGCTTGGTATTTTGACGTTGCCCCATGGATCACGTGGCCCGACCTTGGTAGACTGCGGGGCCAAGAGAGCAGCTGTATACAGTGCACCAGCATCCGCGAACTGACCGCTTTCCTGATAGGTTGTAGCAAGGCCCCACATGCTTCCCCCGGGTCCTGTGGTCATGTAGCGAAGCTTTGTCGTTGCATAGGATTCTTGACTGGCTCTCCCCATTAACCGTAAAGAAGCTTGACCGCCAAGCGGAGACAGTGCCCAGAGGAATAGTAGATTTGCGCCAACAAGGGTGAGACGCTGCATCAAGAGTTGACTCTCAACTGTACCCCATACGGATTGACTAGCCATGAGTAATTCCAAAGTCTATTGTCCTATTAGCAAGTTACTTGGAGTTCTCTTGTTGCCATCGCTAGACTTGCATTGAGCTTTGCACCCTTCTCCGCCAAGTGGCGCGCAATCATCTTCAAAGTGAGTTCTGTTAATATTGATATCCCACTAGTGTTTAGGTTCCGGATTATGTGCTGCGGATAAGGGAGCCTGCTTACCTTCATGCTACGTCCACAGATAGCTGCAAACACAATCGGAAACATGGTGGGGCCTAGATCAATGGCAGCTTCAACCTTAGGCCCAAACGCATCTTCCTTGGTTGGCTTAGTGTGGAGGGTTGCGGCCGCCACCCCGAGAACTAAAAGAGGTCAGCGAATATGCCCTTGCAGTCGATCGCCTCCGACTAACGATGCATGATCGAGACCGCATGATACATGATAAACGCTGGGATGCCTTACGGATGAAATATATGGGCAAAAGTACCAGGATGACATCGCCCACCATATACAGATAGGAAAGCCAATTGTGCTTCTTCAGAGGCCTTGCGTCCTCAGGCCAGCTTGGAATGCGGCTAACTGTTGTTCCCCACGTCTTCGAGTTCGTCGTGATTGGCGCAGGAGACGGTCCAGGCGAATGTTGGAGCACGCGTTCGCGTGGAAGGTTCAACCGTAGCCGGGAGAAAAGCGCCATCGTGGATTACGTCCGCTCAGGTAGGATTGAGGCGCGCGAACGACAAGCACTAGGGCTTGCAGCTTGCAGCGAGCGAACCCGCCTTTTTGGCTCGCTGAAGCCAATGCGGCACAGCTGGAACGCTTCCATGTTTAGATGGGGCCAGTATTGCACCACGAAGAGCGCGGCTACGGGGATACCGAGGGGACGTTGTGGACGAATCGATTGTGGTGTGAAACACGAAGTGCTGAGATGTGGCTAAACCTAAATTAGTTACTACGGAACGCTAACCCGAGACAGCGTCGATCACCGTGTTTATCCCGAGAATGAAGTGTGGATTCTTATGTGCACAGAATAGCAGATGTTTTCATTCTATCATAAAGAAAGGTCAAATAATTTACATGCGCTACACCATTCATCTCCGCTATCTACGGATACTCATGTCCCCTTAGTGCAGGGCGTTCGTAATAGTGTCACCCTCCGAATCGGGTTAATTAGACGTGTGAATGTCAACAACCGGTGTCTCTTCATCCGATTCATCGTTAAATGGCAGAGCAGAAAACACATGGATGACTAGGAGCTCCTCGTCGCTTTGGCTGTTAACGAGTGTGGCATCGCTTGAGTCGCTTGACGAAGATTCGCCGCCAGGGGTTTCATCGCCATTTACATGCGGAGGCCTTGAGAGAGCGCTCGACGTGCCGCTGATGCTGTTGGCAGAAGGAGCCGGTCTCTCGACACGATTGAAAGAGATGTTGTCGAACATATGAAGAGGTGCGGACTCTGTAACATGAGATTCTCCATTCGTGTGCTGACGATCAGTAGTACCACTAGTAGCGGGTGCTGCGCTCACACCATCCGTTCTTCTCACTGGTTCACTCCGGCTATTCGTTCCCCTCGCCAGCTCGGTAACGGGACGGCGTGGTGCAGGAGTGACTGATATGTGCGGTAACATGGCGTTCCTTAAGCTTCTTGCATAGTATCTCGCCTGCTGGATCGGCATGTCTGGATAGCTTTCAAAGAAAATTTGATACAGCTGTGCGATGACGGCGTCGACCTCGCTTTCCATGAGCATAAGTGTTTCTTGAGGGAGAAGATTATGAGGACTGCGCGAAAAGTGGAATGGCCCATCGTTCGGAGTAATAGGTACCGGCGCTGGCTGGCTGTCAGGTCGCCGAGGATCTTCTCTTCGTGGAACTCGTGCGTTCCCGTGTTCTCGTTCGTGGCCTCCATTCCACTGGGTCGATAGAGTAGAGGATATGGTTTGAAGTGCAGAGGACTGCTGTCTAGACACGGCCGCCCTCAAGACTTGGCTATATGTTGGCGGTGGCTCCTGCATATGCATGGCTGTTGACACCCGTTCAACCCACTCCCCTATCTCATCCCTCAGCCCTGTCGCTTGTCGCAAGAACTCGTTCATCTCTGCTGTTGTCGGCGCCAACGTCGCGTGCTCTCCATATTCGAGTCGGTCATTTTCATGTCCACGGAAGGCTCTCGTACGTCCCTCCATTACTGTCCGGCGTTGACGGAGATGCTCTCGACTTTGCTGAGGAGTCCGTCTCAGCCGGGCCAGTCGCTGTCGAAATCGATATATTTCTGCAAGGCGGCGACGTCGCAGGTCAACACTCGAATACCAGATATAGATCGTACAAATAGTAAAAAGGCCAGTATCGCTTAGTTGCCTGGAGTGTGTGGCTGTTCGGTCACAGAGCTGGTGGATGTTCGCGACATCGGTAGTAGTATGTCTGGAGGGATACCTGTAAAGCTAGACAGCAGGTATTTATACACGTGTCGATAGGCTTTATTGAATGGGGTTCAAGGTCACTGTTGTTTGCATTGTAGTGTACACAACTCACGACCAAAGGTTTACGTGTCTCTACAATTCCATTCCCGCTCCATTCAATATAGCATTGAGACTAGTAACATTGTTCTTAAAGTGCGGTGCGTGCTTAATACTGACGAAAGCGCGCCTGTAACAGGAGGATACTACATACTTTCAAATAGGGATAACTACTGTGACTTCTGCAACTTATGTGTTCTAGCCTTTGACGAAGAGAGACCCCTAAGGCAGTGTTCCGTCCGACCTACAAACAGAATAGCTAGCTCTACATCTGCCAACGAACGATTCACCCCCGCTCTCCTCAATACCACGACACCACGAACTTCGCACCTTTCAGCCTCTTACGAATACTCCGCTAATCTATCGCACTTGTCTCCTCCGCCTGTGAATGCGTCTCAATCTAGACCTCACCCTCCCCCCTCTCTTCGGGTAAGCACCATCATGTCCAAGCACCTTCATTATCTCTTTAGCCCCTCACTGCTTCCAAAAAAAAAAAAAAATTCCTTAAAAAAAAAAGAGCTGTCAGCAGAGAATGGCGCAACAGCAGCAAAACCCAAGCGCTATCACACCAACTGCAAACGTGATCAACGCAACCAACAGAAGTAGGGGAAGTTTAGAACCTCGCCCATTACCCAAAGCCACGCCGTGACTTCGGCAGGAGTGTTTGGTATGTCGAGAGAGTACGTTTGCCTTCCATAAGTTCGATAGACCTCAAGTTGGGTTGTCGAACACAAATAGCTTTCGACGGAAAGTTCAAGTTCTCAAAGAGGAACACGACGGCTCTTTTGGGTTTCTAGAGGCTTGCATATATACCATATCCCTTGGGCCGGGCTAGCTGTGTTGTATCAGCGTACATCGCCACGTGTACGAAGAGGCCAGCGAGTTGAAACACACTATCAATATCCCATAGTATTAAATCGTAACATGTGCACAGATCACGTTCGAGGCGTGATACACAATGTAGAATCTGCGCTTCAATTTCCAAAAACGGTCCCTTCTTTTCACGCTACTCAGAATTACCAAATATTAAGAATGCTGGAGTGCCGCTCTACTAACCACGCGTAAGTATCAAAATGCCATTCCTGGGATGGAGCCCAAGACCAAGCTCAACCATACACTCAGTCCTATTCTCGAGCCTAAGCTCGTACGCAGACAGAAGCGCACATTCTTACTCAAGCCCGCCATCAACTTCCCTACCTCTACCTCCACCTCCACCTCCACCTCCACCTCCACCTCCACCTCCACCTCCACCTCCACCAATATCTCCACCACCGCCTCCACCTACCATCTCCCTCATCGGCTCGAGATACTATCCGCACCGCATCTCCGCCGACGACCTCTTCTCCACCCATACTCCCGATCTCTCCACCGACTTCGAAGCCATTGTTCTCCATCAATATTCGCCGATTCTACCTTCCTCTCCACTTCTTACTCCCTCGCCATCAGCTTTTTCTTCACACTCGCCTTGGTCTTCACCGTCGCGAACAAGCGCTAGCTCCTCCACCTCCTGCGAATCGACCACATCCATCGACCTAGACTATCTACACGAGGATCCATATCAAGATATTAACGTCGAGGCAGCGAGCGTATCGAGCGACGACTTCAATGATATCGATGTCGACACTTTAGAGGCGGGCATCGTGGTCGAAGACAGAGATGGTAAGGTGTGGGTTTGGCGGCGTTGCTTCTGTGCGAATATACAATGCACGGGATATACGTTTCGGCCTATGCTAGAAACCGCTCATGCATACGTCGGATAGCGCAAGGGCGTCAGTCACTTGACTAAGCCAAGAAGCGATGTGGTAATGGTCTTGATGTGATGATTCATACTGTAAATTTCCCATTTTGATATGTCTAGCTAACTCCGTAGCAATGCGCGCAATTGAAACCCTAGTAGTGCCGCATTTTGTTTGACACTGGATAAAGAAAGTTTTTGACCCGTAACAGTAGTTTGGTAATGATATGAGATAGTGTATGTAGTGTCGCGAGGGATGATATTCGACGACGGGTATAATGGGTATCGATAAAGACAGTGACGTAGTAGCGAACGACAGCGCCAACGTGATGCATAGAATCCAGCCTTGTGCGCCATGCTAATGATGACAAACAAACGAAACTTTATAGCGAAGGAGAATGAAAATGAAGTGTGAATCAGGAACGGAGACTGAAAATGCTCCTTCTCTTCGCCACCAGTTTAGCCCTCTCCTCGTCAACAATCTTGGTGATTGACTTGATTTGTGGAAATTTCTTTGGCGTCTTTGCTGGTTGTGGAACACTGACAAATGGGACTTGAGGCGCTTCAGCTGCAAGGCGTTTCCCCGCCTTTTGCTTCTCCAGTGTAGGAGACATATCGAGAGCAGAGAAGATGTCAATTACGTTGTCTCGTATGGGATCGGGAGAGAAAGATCTCCCTGGTAGACAGTTTTCGGAGGACAGCCGCGCCATTGGAACTGCGCGAGGCGCATCTTTAGGAAGAGGAATAGGAGCACTGAGAGCGATGCCGATGGCGGGGTCGACGTGATAAGACGAGGGCGAATCCTTGAGCAGCTCGGTCAATGATAAGTTCTGACTATCGAAGCTAAAGCGGAACTCGCCGCAGTGACTTGGCGTGATGGGTGTTGATGGAAGCGACCCCTTTTTTACAGCGGAGGTTGAAGCGCTGTCGAAGGAAACAAGGCCTCTGAGAAGACCCCTCTCGTCAGCTGGGCTAGTCTTTCGCACTGACTCGGCATATGCGCTTGACCTAGAAGATACAGAACTTGCTCCATCGCTCCAGAGTGGGCTTTCCACTGAATTGGTGCTTTCGGACGAGCTAGAAGACACCCAGGGCCCGAGCGAGGTTACGGAACTAGCGAGCTCTTCCATGTGGAGAGAGTCGAATGTAGATGTTGGCAGCGACTCAGACTGGACGTTTCTATTTGGCTTAAGGTCCAGCTGCTGAGTTAAATGCGAGTCGGTGTCGTGGACTAGGATGGACGGTTGGCGGGAAGGGGCGCGAGAAGAATATACTGAAGACGAGGAGTATATGGATGGAGTGAGGGATGAAGGATCGACGGCCTTATCGTTCAAACGATTCCCGTAGCTATGCACAAGAACATCGCAGTGCGCGATCGATTTGGGCTGCGCACTGTTCCTACGCGAACTCAATGAGGATAGGGATAAACGCCTAACTGAACGGCCAGATAGGTTACGTGATGACGAGACTCTTGGGGGAGTCGGAACCTCGGCAGATACTGCAGACTTGGTGGAATCTGTGTTGGTATGCGCGAAGTAGTCCTGTGTTTGACAGTCCGGCTGGATAGTGATGCTGCTAGGAGTGGCCTGCTCAGGGATTGTGCCGTCCGATTGCGAGGCAAAATCATCAATGGCCTTGGGGACATTAATCGATCGGGCGACCGGGGAGGTTAGCACTTTCGTCCCAGCCTGCCAAGGCGACTGCTCGGTAACGAGACAAGATAATGGGTAGTTGGCGGTTTCGGTATCGCGGACTTCCTTGGGTGCTCGGAGTGCCGATGTTAGATACTGAACGGTGCCGTAGATCAAAAGCCATCGGACTTTGCGGGCGTCAGCCATTGAAACCTTCTCTTCCCGTTGATTGAGTGCGCATTGCCGTTCGAATCGTACATATGCCTGAACAAGTCTGCAACTCGTGACCAAAACGTCGCCACCATTGGTTGCTGCTGTGAGTGATGCGCGCGCTGTCAAGTAACGATCGGTTTTGCCTTGCTTTGAACTTAACGCCAGGGTCCTTAGCGTCTTTTGCGACTCCGTTCTCTTCCTGACAGGGACGTCGGAGGGCAATAATGGAAGAGGGTGTGGCAAAGGAGCGAACTTGTGTCTCTGGTCGAACGAAGCGACGTTTTGCAAGACACAGATGCCCCCGCTCGCTGGCTTTTGCGAAGAGATGTCCGTCGTTGACTCTTTATCAACAAGATAGTCGTGTAGGTTCTGGAAATCGAAGTACATAGACTTGAACAAAGACTTGGAGAAGGCCGACCCTTTGGGTGGCGGCCAGTAACCAAATTTCTCCACGTAAAAGCCATGCAAGAAAGATCTGAATCTAGCGAGATGTGCACGAGCACCATCGGGTAGTCCGAGGTAGGCGGGAGACGTGTCATGCTCGAGGAAGTTGCGCATAGCCCCAGTCACACGGCCGAGGTGGATATCCATTTCCAGATAAGCACGAGTGATCAGGGCTTTTGTAAGACACGAAAGTGGCTGGGTCGTGTCAGTAGCTGCCAGTTTTGAGTTGCTTGGAATACTTACGGCAAACTCCGAGCTCAGTGCTAGGCGCTCGTTCATGCCAACGCAGTGAGCAAAGGCATCGATCCAGATGTCTCGAAGTTTGTAATGCTCGGCGTAATATAGCATAGCGAGCGCATAGTCGGGGGAATCTACAATATCACGATAGCCTTGGCTCTCGGCGTATTTAAGAAAGTCCTGCCTGTTGTTGACCTGTCCCGAACGGAAGAGATGCATTCTCTCTTGAAGACCCACGAATGCTTGCCCCAGATGTTCTCCGACCAGGGGCTTGCCGAAGATGTATGCGAAGAAATTCCTTGTCGTGATGTGCCACTTGAACACAGACTCTCTCGACCCATCGTCCGGAGCGGGAATGAAAAGCTCAACTTTGTTGGAGTCTGAGACTGGCGTGCCCAGCCCGTTCGAGAGTCGCTTTGAGTGATGTGATGCGGTACCGGGGGCCGCAGCCATCTGTGCAAAGCAGAGGCAGAACATGGAACCACAATTGCTTTGCTTGAGGACGCTGAATGGGACGCAAAACGCGGGACCTCGGCGTGATTGTCCGCGTGCATAAAGATGTACGAGACAGTCGCCGTCTTCAAACCAAAGCTCTGGATCCTGCCCAAAGTTAGTAGTGTTTGTTGACGCGTACACGACCACTCACTCGTCGCAAGCCATCCCACTCGCTTGCCTCACGGGTGAGGCCTGCCCATCTTCGGACCTTTGCGGCGCGCATTGGAGCTCGTGTTGCTGCGGCGCAGCTGGTGGACCGTTGAATCAGACACGGGGAGCCGTCTAGGGATAGGTCGGAGCGATTTCGTCGCGACAAGCTTGCAGGATCGTAGTGGAGCAAGTCGGGGTTATACCTATTGTCCATGGAACTATGAGATCTCGCTTGATATAATTTGGTGCGCCACGATGGCGTCGGAGGATGGGCCGGACCCTGGCCAGTCGCGAGCACTGGGGTGACTGCAGTGGCGGATCTACGTTTCCGGTCAGAGAGGACGCCAGGATGTGGGTGAGCATGAGGTCGAGGCCCTTCTCCCACGAGGGGCGTGATCCGCCCCGGGGCTATCGACATTCTTCAAGTGTCAGCCTACGCGTCGATGTCTTGCGAACTGGGAGACGGGATTAGGCACGGGAGAAAAAGTACTTGTGACCAGGATTGGCCTAGCTGCCAGGCTCCCTTAGAAACAAACAGAAATCAAATCGAACCCGTAAGTGAGACGACGAAGCAGTGTAAATGTACCTCAGCTTTGCGCTGGACTGTGAAGATGATATGCCGGCGCCGCGTTAGCTTCATGTGGCTGCAGATAGAGCGCCAACCGGATCGAAGAGAGCGCCAACTGGAACATGCAGAAGCTGATCCTTGCCAAAGGTGGAAGCGTGCATATCCAAGTGGGTCGCCGTCAAGCCAGAAGCGAGCAGCAGTCTCGGGTGGCTTGCTGAGAGTGCGAATACAGGCGTCTCGCCCACTAGGGGGAACTGTATCCTCGCCGAGGTGATGAACGGCTGGTAACACATCCCATGGAAGCCCTTTGTTGCGGAAATTTGGCGATGTGTCGTTGGAGAGTTGGCACACCGTGGGTCGGACCGATACCATGGTTGGACATGTCATCGGCAGGCAGAAGTTCAAGAGGTCTGCTGTGATGTAAACGACTTTCATCGGCATATGGATAGAGATCGAAGGGGCGCTGTTGAGCAGCCCAACCTTGCCGCTAGTCGAGCTCATGACTACGACAGCAGACGGGATCGTGACGTGATAGGGACCATATTGTAGCGCGGACTTTGTTCTATCCGAGCAGACTCCGGACGATGGCCATCTGGCAGGGGCCGCGAGGCTGGACCGCATTCTCGGAATGTTCTCCCAGATGCTGATGGATTTGTCCTATCATCAACGGAGAGTCTGTCCACATATTCCGCGGTGTTATCGCCGGCGCATGCAATTCGTTGTATGAGCAGTCATATTCCTACGATTGGGCGCTGCCCGGACGAAGTCGCCCAATCAGCGGCGGGAGACTGCACGCCGGAGGTTTGTGGGGATCTCCGACGGGCACGGCCTCAACACCACGGCGGCTCTCCCACGGCTGCCATTTCTGCATCACTCCAACTGGTCCGCTAGCATGGTGCATCCCACTCTTCGTCAGCCTGTTGCCTCTTGGTAGGGCTGCTTCTGTTCGCGTCAGCTTCCACCTACCAAAACCATCCGTCAAACGGCGACCAGCAAATGTCCGACGGCTAAAGCAAGCACTCACGTTCCGTCTCTTGTCGATCCCAGAATGCCGTTTGCCCTAGAACATAGCCTCCATTCTTCTGTATCTAGGAGATTCTTATACAATCTCACTGTCTTCCTCGCTCCTGTATGTCGTACTCTTCTGTTATAGACGAGCGGATCCGATGTGGCCGCTAAACATGTGCACAAGAAAAGGCATGTCTATCATCAGGAGGACCGGGCCCTCGAGATATGTCTTGAAGAGATATTAGCAGGGTTTGGAGCAGGCCCTTTCCGATTCGACCACGTACGTCCCCTAACGCGCGTAAATCAAATTCATCTACCAGTCTCGGTGCATCGGCGAGGGTCCACCAGATGTGCATGCGATCGATCTTTAGTGTCGAGCTATGAATCCCACCCCTGCTTGTGTACGACGCTCCGGCAGATCGTGAACTAGTAGCCTTCCGACTCCTACAACAGTGCCAAGCTTTACCCATGTCTCTACCCGATCGATTTGGCCGCCCCACATACGTTAACCTTTTGCATATGCAGTCAGGCACTTTCACTAGTGCAACCTTTTGTCATGGATATTAACGGGTAACCAAAAGACTTGTGCAACGCGACTCCGAGAATCTTCCCCAAAACGCATGCTTTGACTTTTTCTCCGGTAGCCCTGCTTACGCGAAAAGCCATCTGCAGATCGTTTATGGTTCTTGGTCGACGGGGTTCAAGGAGCGTCCCGAATGTGACTAGCTCGCCTTATACCGCTCTACTAGAGGCGGTTACCTCGACGCTGTCATACTAAATACAGGAATAATGCTCTTGCGCTTTGTCGTTCATACTCGTATCTTCGCATGAAAAGCCTTGTCTTATCTTACAGTTGGTAACTTTATTTTATTTCTCTAGATCGCGACCCACGGACCCCATGATCTGTGCTGGTGGACTCTCACGCCATGGGTCGGAGATTGTAAGAGTCTGCTGGGGATCCGCTTGGCGGACTGAATGAACAAACTTCGCTATAGCGACCCGGGCCGAAGTGGAAGTCAAAATTTGAGATTAGTCAAGGTGTCTTGGAAGAGTAATCTAATTCTTAGGCGAAAGACGTGTGAGTTGGTACGACATAGAAAGCTCCGGCCTGCGTTGGCTGAATTGGCGAATACGTTGTATCAGGGGGTAGGCTGCTTTTAGACCTTCTAATCTTTTACTGCTAACATCTCTCACATATGTCTGTACTTGCTTCCTCAATATGGTCTTCTAACACCGAACGAGGTTGTACAAACTGCGTCGTAATCGCGAGATAGTGGCACCTTGAGTGTAGGACAATAGGTACCAACACCCTCTAGATTAGCTTTGCCGACTTCGTACCGCGACCTTTAGCGGCTACGCCTCCGACGTAACTCTACCAATATCCTTTTGAATGGCACAATTGCGATCACTGAGTTTGTGGAGGTTCTATCCGGGTTGCCTTCACACCTGATTCCATCATATGTTTGTACTGTACTATCTAACGCAGACGACCGATATGTGTATGACCAACTAGGCAAGAACATCCCTGTACCTCCCCCACTGGTAGCCAATCGGAAGCACGGACCACCTATCACGACAGCTTCATCCCGCCGGAATGGACCCCGCCAAGCGTTCCTGTCTGTCGTCTTGATCACACCTGCTGTGCTTCATAGAGGCAACTTGCCTGGGCATTCAGTTGTTTGCAATGTCCGTCCCTTCACCAACTGTCAGCAACGTGTAGCTTCAACAGCGCTTCATCACCTTCCAAAGAATTAATGAGCACAAATCAACACAGAGCAAGCCCTGATTGTGGTGACACGCTTTCCCAAAATATGGTTACTGCAACTTATCTGAGCTCGCAACTCCTGCGAGCGCATTCACCGTAATCACGAGCGCTCACCGTTCACCACTTCACCCTCACACAGTGACCGTGAATCTAGATTCTAGCTTCGCTGCCCAAGCCACGTAGACCTATAACTACTGTACCCCCCGCAGACATCAGCTGCCATCTTCCACCCTCAGTACGCAACTCACTTTGAATCACTGCGCGATGTCTTCCACATCGGGTGAGTTGCCAATCCCAGAATCAAGAGCTGTAGAGACGCCCTAACCGATATGACTAGGCGAAAACGTTTCCAAGCACGAGGAAGCAGACGGCGCCCTGAAGTCGACTGCTGAGCTTGCCGCAAGTGAGACTGGCGCAGTCAAGATCGAGGCGCCATCTCACGATCTTCCGAAGGTGAATGCACCCCGTGTCTCGAGTCACAGCAGTATGCTAACATGCTACCCTAGGTCAAGCATCTTAATGCCACCGTTGAAAACGTTCTCACTGGCATGGCCAAGGTTGTGGAAGAATTGGTCATGCTCCGTGAGGGCGTGACAACCCCCGATGGAGACGATAAGTCGCCACTTTACGCGGAGCTTCATCGCGCTGTCAATAGCCTTGATCTGGCTGTGAGCGGTCTCAGGCGCCGTAGAAAAGAGGCTGTTTTCCCGCCAGACTCCATCGTGCAATACGTCGCCCAAGCGCGCAGCCTATCCCTGTCGGCCAGTGATGCCACCAGCCTTGCGTTGGAAGCCATGACCGAGAAGACGAATGGGTATGTTGAAGGACCGGGGGGCTCACCACCGCCCTCAATCACCGAAGAAATCTCCAATAACGTTGTCAGCGAAATCGGCAAGTTGTTAAATCACTCCATCAAGGCAACCCACAGTGTCTGGGCAGCCATGGACCTCATCCAGCAGCTTGAGTGGTCCAGCGTGAAACCGTCAACGAACAACGTCGAGACCTTTTGGGACATGAGGAAATTCGGCGAGCTCAATTGGGGCACAAAGGATAGGGTCGCACTGGGCTGCATCCTTTGCGTCCTCTTGCTCACGATGATGCAAGCACTTGGGCACCCTTCCATCTTCGTCGCACGCCCCGCTTCCGCCGACTGTGCCATTGCTAGTGACGTCTACACCGATCTATCCAAAGCGTACACCCTCTTCTACGAGTCATATAAATTCACCGCTTCCCTTCAGCAGTCGCAGCACTACAGGCTCGATGCGCTAGACCAGCGGTCTCGGGACATCGAGGAGGCACTACAGGACAACGGCATACGCATCGATAACCTATGGGAGGCACTGGGTCCGCCGAACACGCATGGGACGTACTACGATGCTGAAGCCAAAGAGACGAGCAAGGGTGACGGCCATGTCGATAGGAAGCTGCAAGAGCTGAAGGAGGAGCTCGAGCGGAAAGTGAAGAAGGTGGGAGCCAATACTCTTGCGGTGAAAAAGGCAATGCAGATGGCGGATATCAGACTTTCTAGCAGGCTGGACAAGACCGAGCGGAAGCTGCGCATCGTCGGCTTGTAGTTTCGCAATCGCTTAGGATGTTGTACGGACGGGAAGATGGTTTAGGACATTCGGATGGATGTCTTGCGAGACTGTGTCATCTAGTTGAGCCCGAGTTACTAGTATAGCCTCATAGGAGTAAATAGGCTACTGCTACTGTTGTTCAGCTCTAGGTAGACTTATATTTCTGATAGTCGGCCATATGAAATGAGCTCACCCTTTCCCTACCACGCGGCCTTTTGAGCTGACCTCTCCTCTCAGCCTTGTACATTCAAGCGCAATCCTCACACACAGTCCCATCCGGATTCCTCTTCAACTCAACACCCTCATCATCCCTATCGAAACTCCGCTTCTCGCCCTCGACGCTCCTCCCTTCCTCCCGCCTCCCCACATCTCCCTTCTCTTCCACCATCACCCCCTCTTTCTTCTTCCCCCCCTTATCCGAATGTCCCAAGTCCCTCCCGGGGTCAATAAAATCCCTCACACGCTGCTTCAAAACCTTGGTCTCTGTCCTCAAATTAGCCACATCTCCCTCGGACCTCCCATCCCCCACCCCACCGCCCTTTACATAGCACCAGCAACAAGAAAAAAAAGAAGCATCCACATACCAGGAAACCCACCCTCAGCCTTCCGATCCCAAAGCAACACCTTCTCCGCCTCTACATATCCACCCCCAGCCACTTGACTACGCGGCATATACGTCTGCAACACCCACCCCACCCGCTTAGCGCCTCCTTAACACGCAAATACACAGGTACGGAAGAGTCGGAATGGGAGCTTACGAGTTCGACGGTGAAGAGCCCGCCCGTGGCGGGTATAAGGGCTATTTCACCGATTTGCGTGCCGAAGGTTGAGAGGAGTTCTTGGCCGAACTATGAGGCATGGATTAGTGGTGGGGCGGAGCTTGGGAAGAAAGGCGAGATATGTACATATGCGGCTCTCAGCATCCATCGACACTGTGTGCAGTATGTGATGGCTACACGTGGGAGGGATACCGGCGCAGATTGAGTTGAGGACATGTTTCGCGTTTGTGTTCAAGTACCTCTCGCGCCGTAGCTATTAAGAGCTTCGTTATCGATTGTGCGCCTAATTACGTCAGAGCACGAGCAAAAGCACACGTCGGAAGGGACCGGTCACGACTAAGGCAATATTGGAGCAAGCAAAGTGTTTTTGAACTTTTCATTATTCATGTAGCTCCTGAGAATCTAAGCATATTACTCAGAGCACCCAAAAATCTACCTAGAATACATTCCGTCATCCAGGGATATCCGTCCATCAGTCGTATCCTCCAATCGCTCAAGACGCCCGCACTAGATAGCTGTATCGCATGCATGCAAGAAACGAGGTGGAGGAATAGAAAGGAAAAAGCCGTAATACGTGAACAAGAGGGGGAATCAAAACGCCGGTCAACTTTTCGGAGACGATGGCGAATGCCCGTTTAGTCAACCTCCTCCATGGCACTCTCGCCTGTCGCCTCGGCCGCGGCAGGTTCGTCGGCCTTGGCCTCCTGCTCCGTCTCGACGTCCTCGTCGACGTTCAAGCCGAGTGACACAAGCTTGTGGATGCGCTCGGCGTACTGGACCGGCTCGTCGATGGTGAAGCCGGAAACGAGGAGAGAGGTCTCAAAGAGGAGCAGGGTGATGGACTTGACAGTGCGGTCCTCCTCACCGTCGGCTTCGACCTTGCGCTTGAGCTCCTTGATGATCGGTGACTTGGGCGAGATCTCGAAGGTCTTCTTGGAAGACATGTAGGAGCTCATGGACGTGTCACGGAGGGCCTGCGCCTTCATGATACGCTCCATGTTGGCTGACCAACCGAACTGACCAGTGCGGATGGCGCATGGTGAGCCGGTGAGCTTGTGAGAGACAACAACCTTCTCGACCCTCTCACCGAGCACGTTCTTCAGGCTCTTGGCGAGACCTTCAAACTCCTTCTCCTCAGCCTCGCGCTGCTTCTTTTCCTCCTCAGACTCCTCAAGCTCGAAGTCCTTGGTGATATCGACAAGTTTCTTGCCATCGAACTCCTTCAGCTGAGTCATGGCGTACTCGTCAATGGGGTCAACCAAGAAGAGGACCTCGAAGCCCTTCTCCTTGAGTGAGTCGATGAAGGGTGACTTCTGCACCGCCTTGAGAGACTCGCCAGTGATGTAGTACATCTGCTTCTGGTGCTCGGGCATGCGAGTCACGTAGTCGGTGAGGGAAGTGGTCTCATCACCAGACTTGGTCGAGTTGAATCGCAGAAGTTTGGCAAGCGCCTGGCGGTTCTGGGAGTCCTCATGGATACCGAGCTTGATGTTCTTGGAGAAGGCAGTATAGAACTTCTCGAACTGCTCGCGGTCCTCGGCAATCTCGTTGAACAGCTCGAGGGTCTTCTTGACAATGTTCTTGCGGATGACCTTCATGATCTTGTTCTGCTGGAGAGTCTCACGAGACAGGTTGAGGGGCAGATCCTCCGAGTCGACGACACCCTTGACGAAGCTGAGCCACTCGGGGATGAGGTCGGTAGCATCGTCGGTGATGAAGACACGGCGGACGTAGAGCTTGATGTTGTTCTTCGTCTTCTTGGTCTCGAACAGGTCAAAGGGTGCGCGCTTGGGGACAAAGAGGATGGCGCGGAACTCGAGCTGACCCTCAACGGAGAAGTGCTTGACAGCGAGGTGGTCTTCCCAGTCGTTGGAGAGCGATTTGTAGAAGGAGGCATACTCTTCCTGGGAAATGTCCTGGGGATTCCGTGTCCAGATGGGCTTGGTCTTGTTCAGCTCCTCTTCCTCGATCTTGGACTCCTTGACCTTCTTTGTCTTCTTCTTCTTCTCTTCTTCCTCGTCCTCGACCTCCTCAACCTTGGGCTTCTTCTCGTCACCCTCGGTGGTCTCCTCGGCCTCGTCATCCTCGACCTCCTTCTCGGTCTCCTTAAGGACGTGAAGGTAGATGGGGTATGAGATAAACTCGGAGTGCTTCTTGACGACCTCCTTGATCTTGCTCTCGTTCAGGTAGTCCATCTGCTCGTCCTTCAAGTGAAGGATGATCTTGGTGCCACGGCCGATTTGCTCGCCTTCGGTGTCCTCTTTGATCTTGAAGGTACCACCGGCACTTGACTCCCACATGTACTGCTCGTCATCGTTGTGTTTTGAGACGACGGTCACACGGTCTGCCACCAGGTATGCAGAGTAGAAACCGACACCGAACTGGCCAATCATGGAAATATCAGCACCTGCGGACAGGGCCTCCATGAACTGCTTGGTACCTGAACGAGCGATGGTACCTAGGTTATTGATGAGATCAGCTTTGGTCATGCCGATACCGCTGTCTTGGATGGTGAGCGTCTTGGCCTCCTTGTTGGGGATGATGTCGATGCGGAGGTCCTTGCCGCTGTCCAGCTTGGACGGGTCTGATAGGGCCTCATATCGGATCTTGTCGAGAGCATCGGAGGCGTTGGAGATGATTTCCCGCAGGAAGATCTCCTTGTTTGAGTAGACGGTGTTGATGATCAGGCCGAGGAGCTGAGAGATCTCGGCCTGGAATTCGAACGTCTCGGACGCCATGGTGGATGTGAATGTGCGGGGTGTGTCGAGGGACTGGCGGTGATGTTAGACAGAGTCCAAGCTAGTCGAGCAGGGTGGGAGGCGGGCAGAGGAGGGAGGGGAAAGGACGAGAGAAAGTTTTCGAGCTGGCAGAAGTGCCAGTGTGTTGTTGCCTCGAGCAAAAGGCTGCGGCTGCGGCGGATTGCACTTACGAATTGGAGGGGCTGTTTGGCTCAGTAGCTCTAGGCAAAGCTGGTGGAGTTGAGCAAGTAGACCAGAGTGTCTGCAGGTGAGGTTGGAGAGTGAGCAGCTCGACGATGATGGAGAATTGGGGAGGGCAGAATTGCAGCGGAGTTCATATAGGCTGCTGGTGGAGCTCGAGAATCTTCTAGACAGGTCGGCAGAACCGCGTCGAAAGCTGCGCACTGGCCAATCAGGAGGGGCGCGCCGTCCTCACCGCCCTCAAGCGCACACTCCGCCTATGTCCCCCAGCAACGGCCGCCTGCACCAGCCTCATCCAGGAGGACGGCGCACGACAGCTGTCCCATTGCTTGCTCGGTGCAGTCGATGCAAATGTAACTCGAGGAGCTCTCTTTCGCTGCCGACATCATCGTTGAATGGGCCGGCTCAACCCTCTCGCCATGTACGCGTCACTTGCTCTATTCTCTATCTGCGGGACTTAGGGTCCTTGCCGAGCTTAGAGCTCCGAGCCTCAGCCTCCTCCCGAGTCGTGGATGCCTGGTGAATCGCAATTCGTCTGAGCTTCACTCTCTCTTGGTCGCACTTGAGCTGCATGCATCCGCCCAGGATCCCGTGTTGGGGTGGGAGCTATCGTACATGCAGGCGCAAGCCAGAGAGCAAATGGACTTCTTTTCCTACATCCGCCCGCCCACGCCGTCACCGCTGTTCCTAATACCCGCCGAGCTGCGATTGTTGATATACGAATTCGTATTCCTCTCTGCGCCGCCCTCCGCCGATCTCTCGTCGCTGCCCAGGTACGTCGATGGAGACCTACCGATATGCCTTGTGGAACAATTGCTCATAAACATCTTCACAGGTCCTCGACGAACCTCGAGCCGCTCCTCACATGCCGGGACTTTTACAGAGAAGCCAGGCTGATTGCCTTTGCATGTACCACCCACAATCTCAATTGGACCCGCTCCTCAAACTGCCTACGCCGTCTACGTACCCTTGAGCCCGCTCAGCATAGCCATATCCGCCATGTAGCTCTCACGACGTCTGCTTCTGGCCTCTTTGAGAAGTTGCTCCCCCTACGCCAGCACTTCGACCACACGCATGCGCCACACTTGACTCTCCAGTCCATTACCATCGTCCTAGACATGCCTGATACGTCGCGTGAGTTTGATAGAGAACGGAGATTGCAAGAGCAAAACATGGTGTTTGCATCGATATGGTATTTCAAAAATGTGAAGAAGGTCATTCTCATAAACATACTGCATAGAGAGGGTCTGAGGGATCACCCGGGAATGCATGGCGAGTGGACGTGTATCAACGAGGACAAGTCGGTACAGGCCGCCGTCATGGACCCGTTCATCAACCCTGGTCTTATCGACACTATCCGATGGCGCTTCGAACTTACCCGCTTTTACGACTACGCCTGGAAGCCGTGGCATGCATAGGAGTGCAAGGGGAGGAGTCTTTCCGCGGGTCCTCGCAATGTAGACATATTAACTATACTTGGTACCATATACTGTTTATGACTGACTCAGCTCAATTTGAACCATTCATCTTCAACATCCTCCCCCGCGCTCCAAAATACCAAATCAATGATACCGTTTACATACAACGAGCTAACATATTTGTACCCCTTCGCTACAAGGCTCGCAACACACTGCGTGTACATACATGAAGCACAACGACCAGGTCCCCAACAACCAAGCTGTCGCTACCTACACCCGAGTATCCATTGCTTGTCCGGAAGACTGTCATCCATACTGCATCTCTAAGTACCGCCATGAACGTCAACATCGTTCTATTCATCACGAACTGACCAACTTGGCCCACTTCTGATGGATTCTCTTCCACCACAACATGTGGCGACGCGCCGAATCTATTGATTTCGAGCAGCTAACAAGCCGATCGAGGTGTCGGACCTTGGCGTCAAGCGAAACCCTCCATGTAACTTCCCATAAGGAAACCCCGGCGTACTTGCCAGAGCGCCATTCGCGAGTTTCTCATACTTCGCTTTCGCTCCCTTTCGCAAAGTGCTTACTGTAATTGCCGCCGCATAACTAGTTGCCAAACCTCTGGGGCCAGAAACCCTGCATCTGCCGCCTCATTGCGTTCTCCGAGATGCACATATACGCGCTCGGCTTTACTGTAGATTTCGCCCATGGCAGCTTGGTTCCTTTGTTCTTGCAGTCCGGAAGGACCTTGGTTAATCCCGATGTCGTCCCGGATTTGACAGTTAGCTTTTCCTCTCGACATGCAGCGAAGGGCTGCGGCGCAGCTTCGCGTTATTGCTAAACGCTTTCCATCGAGCGGGATAGATTTGCAGAAAATTGGTTCACCCCAACAGTAGGCGAGGGCAAGGTACTTTGTTGGGTTGTCTAGGGAGGCTTCGATGAGTAAGTCGCGGAAGGGTACTTCTATGTAGTCGCCTGTTTGGTCTTCCCTCAGGTTTTCGTTTCGAGTGGAGGATACGGAAGTCTCGGGGATGCTTGAGTGGAGTGTATGTGTAGAACTCGCTGTTAGAGTGGCTGGAACTTGCTAGTGCTGTTCGGTAGGCGTTCCCACGATTATCCACACTGGGCTTCTGCGAGCTCCGTGTGAGCTTGTGGAACCATTTCATATCGACTAAGAGCTATTTTCACGGAGGGTCGAACGGTAGGTAAAGAGGCCAGTCATGCTGTCCTTATTTACTGTTTAAGCCCGAGGAATACGAGACTGGAGTGGAGAAACGCGGCAGAAATGCACACTTTCCTTGAACCTCCATCCTCAGGAAGCAGTCCGGGAGAAGCGTCATAGAATCACCGCCTGGTATAAGCGCATATCATTGCGAATTGAGAAGGGAAATTGTCAAAATGCCCGACCATGTCAAGAACGCTGCGAAGGAGGCAGTCAAATTCCATAAGGAGATCCCTAGCTGTGCAAGTGCAAAGAACAGCTTACTCGCCATCTTGCGCACAATCAAGGCGATTCCTGGTGTTGCTAAAGCGGTCCCCGTCTGCGTCAGTCAGGGATCGAAGACGATCGGGACGTCGATTTTCAATACTGCGGCGAAGCTGCTCTCTATGATACACACCGTGCTGGCTGCGGTTGCGTCGTTTTTCCGTAGCATCACCCTCAAGAACGCCTAGAACGGCAAACAAGGCTGTCAGAGACCTCTTCGGCGTATTTGGCAAATGCCTGTGGTGTCTGATCGTTCTGCCTATATGGCTTGTCAATTACATACCTGGATAGTTCGCCAAAGTTGTCGTAGCCTCGGGTCGGCTGTCGCGCGAGGGATTCCACTGCTTGAATTGGTCTATTAACATCATTTTATCTTATTGTCTAGCGAAGTAAACTCAGCTCCTTCACTTTTAAGCGAGGCCGAAGATGTTGCTGACCTTGGATGCCGTTTTGAAAATCGGTGTGAACACACCCCAGCCTTGCTGCTTATTCTGGAGTCCCTGATCCAAGTTCTTGATATAGCCTTTGACCAGCCTTGGGAGGATATCTTAACTCCAGACCTCTCCGCCTCGACTAGAACCTTGGCAACTAGAGGGTCGAGTCCCGCCATCTCAGCCTCGACTACCCACACCGTCAGCGGAACAGCGCGCTTCGGAGCGCGGCGTAAGGCTTGAGGAAACTCACCTCGGCTTCATTATGGATGATAACGACGTCTTGTGCCTGCCCGAATATGGACTCGGCTCCACTCGGGCTAAGACCAAGCATTGGCTGTCCCAGGTCGCCCTCGTGGAGCAAGACCTTAGCGTCTTTGAAGATGGGGTCGGTGTGAGAATCGAGCCTGCGCACGGCAATGCAGTGTATGCGAGCAACGCGTGTGTATTGCAGAAGAGTCTGCAGTAGCGCCTTACGCAAAAAGCCGGTTGCGCCTGTGAGGGCGGCTGTTACTATTGGGCCTAGTACTGGACTGACGCCAACGTGGAGGATAAGGTCTCGTTGCAATCTCATCAATCTTTTCGAGTTGGATGTCCGTTCCGAGGTTCCAGTCAATGGTTCCTCCTGCGGTTATCTTGTCTAAGCATAAGTAAGCTTGAGTTATTTTGCTTGACAAGCCGAGCTCATTCACAAACATAGCGATCGCGTCAACCGCTTCCGCAGTGAGAGTATCTTTTGTGTGTGTATGGCTCAAGAGCCTGCTAGTACTGCCAACAACGTGAAAGCAGAGAAGGATGCAGAGATTCTCACCTCATGAACCGCGGATGACTTTGGCGGCTACCAAGCTTGACAATGACTTTTTTCAACAACCATACTTCGGATATGGGCATAAAAGCTGCCTGTGCGAATAGTTCGTTCATCTCCACTACTCATCAATCGAATCGAATCCGCTCAGTGGTCAGCCTTCGTTGTTCAAGGTACCTCTACTTCTCTCAAGAGCTATTCACCCTCCTAACCGTGATTAACCTATTCTTTGGTGGGGAAGCGCCTGCGGGTGGAGCGCGCTAGGAAATCTCTTCGGATCAAGGTTCGATCGTCCAGAGGTACCTCAGGATCCTCGTGAAGAAAGAAGAAGTTCCGCATAGGGCTGGAGGCCTGGCAAACCTCCTTCCGGTTCTTCGTCGCTCTGATCGTAGGGTACTTTGGTCCGATAGTCAATCATCATCCTCGTTCCGCTTGAAGGTTAAGGGTTCGATTCGATTCCCTTCCCAACCACATGGTATATTTGGATCGAAGAGGGTCCAATATACTTCCACCTCTACTATTAGGCGCTAGTACTAGGAGTACCTAATACCTCTCCAAATCTAGTACAACCAGGTCGCTCGCGCGCGGCGTACGCTCGCTCAGATTTTCCATAAAGGATGTCCCTTCGATCGGAAGGAAACCAGTGCTAGTCAACAGAGAGAACAGACACCATACAGATTCCGCCTCGGCTCTTCCGCCTCGGCACCAAACAGGATAGCTGTGCAATACAGCTGGCATTCACCGCCGAACCCAAAAAAAAAAAAAAAAACCTATTCTTCAAACATGACAGCCCCCATCCTGCAGACTGGGGAAAACTCCTTCTATCAAACCGATCTCGTCATCACAAACATACCTCCTTTCAAAATCATATCGTCCGCAACATGATGTGGCTGTACTTGTGTTTGCTCCTGCTTCTCCGGCTCGGGTGTCTTAGGTGCAGTAATCGGACCAACGCCGACGATTGCCTGGATCCGCGCAGCCATGCTCTCCAGAGAGCTCGCTTCCAAAAGCTGGAAGAGAGGCGGGTCGACGCCGAATGAGCGACTAATCTCCTCCCGCAGCTTCAGGGGAAGAAGCGAGTCCCCACCGACGGCCAAGAAGTCGGACATCTTGGAACTCACAAAGTGGTCGCCCCTGATCTCAGCGAGGTGACGCTCTCATACATGTGTTGCAGTTTCGTCTTAAAGGCACTTAACTCTGAATTCAAGCAGACCATGCGCTTCTCAGATGATTGAGGCAGTAGAAATGCAGCCACTGCCCGGCGATCTAGTTTGAGGTGCGCATTGAGGCGTAGACGCTCTAGCGACACAAAAACAGAGGGCACCATGAACTGCGGTAGCGGCAACGAGCGCGGTAGGGCGTCCAGCACACGCTCCCGCTCCGACTGCGAGACATGTGGTACGAACACAATGTGGGCAACGAGAAACTCAGCGCCTTCCTTCTGCTGTTCGTTTGTGGAAGCAGCTGCTGTGTGCACCGAGATCACAGCGCCATGGACGATAAGGCCTTCAGAATCGTTTGCGGCGGCCTTGAAGATGGCGACCTCGATGTCGCGTAGATCTATGCGGAGGCCCCTGAGCTTGGTGTGGGTGTCGCCCGACACGCGGCCCCGGACGAGGAGGGCACCATCATCTGGACGGAAGACGCCGCAATCACCTGTCAGGTGCATGGCTGCCCATCCCTGTTGCTTCAAGTATGTGTGTGTCGCCCGCTTGACGAAGGGATCGGGGACCAACCTTTGGGCCGTCATGTCATCATTGTCCAGGTAGCCGAGACCCACGCTCGCACCGCCGATGGCGATCTGGCCTTCAAACCCTCATGGGAGAGGCTTTAGATCACCGTCGAGAATGTGGATGGCGTAATTAGGCTGTGTATATTCTCGCGGCGTGTAGAGGCACGAGGCCACTCTCTCGTCCCAATAGTCGACGCGCAACTTGGCTGTGGAGAACGAGCCTTCGGTGGGCCCGTACCCGTACCCATTAAATAGCTTCAGGTCAAGCTTGGCCAGCAATGGGAGCTGCGCAGGGCTGCCTTGTCGCCATAGCGTAACCAACTGATGTACTCCGGGGGGTGTGGCGCCGGTGAAGGTGATACCATCCGCCACGATGAGCTCCGTAAGTGCTTTGGCATCGCCACAGGCAGATTTAGGAGCTGTCACGAGGCCGGCTCCGTTTGCAAGACACATAAAAATTTGCCAGACGGAGAAGTCAAATAAAAGAGCAATGTGCTGCAAGCGAATGTCGCTGGGGCCAATCTGAAATCCGTGTGTGTTGCCCTCGATGTTGATGAGGATGTCTTCATGCTTTAGGACCGTCCCTTTGGGCATACCAATCGAACCGCTGATGTAGAGGACGACGGCCGGAGCAGCTGGAAGCTTAACATCTCCGCCAGTCTTGAAGCTCGCGAGACCGGAGCCGGGGTTGGGCGACACACCTATATCGCCTACGTTGTTGGTCAGAGGCTCCAACACGGCGAGACCGAGTAGCTCCAGCAGCTGGGACCGCGTGGAGGCATCAAAGAGGATGGTTGCAGGTTGACAGTCCTTGACTGCCATGCCTACTCTCTGGATACCGATTTTGAGATCCATTAGCACGTACACACCGCCTACTCGCAAAATAGCGAGCATGGAGCAAATCCAGTCTGCCGTGGTGTCTTGGAAAACACCAATTCGTGAGCCGGCCAATGCTTTCAAGTTGAGCGCTTCTGGAGCCGCGCTGACATGAGAGACACGGCTTATCATCGTTTTGTATGTCATGGTGTTGCCGCTCACGTCTTTGATGGCAAGATTGTGTGGATACAATTGTGCCACACGCTCGACCTAATGGATGAGTGTTGGCTCCCACGTTGGCGCAGTCATCGCACCTAAAGAAGCGAGTTACCATCAGTACCTTAATAGACGACCGCTGGGCAAGGTGGCAATGCCGACGATGATGGAGCCGAGGGAATTGGAATACCTACCTCGCCCAGCTACTAAGGTCTTGCTAATACGTGCCTCGGAGAATATCCTCGCTTCATCCAGCCGCGCCTCAGGTCTCGCAGAACTGCTCCAGCAGCGTGGTGTAACAGCTCTTCGAGGCCTCAGCAGCATAAAGCTCATACAGCCCCGCCTGGACGCCAATGACCAACAACGCCTCTCCATTGGCGTTATCAGTTGACGAGAACACCTTGCATGGGCTGCTCGTACTCGTCTTGGAAGAGACAGGTTCGTAGGGCCTCGTGACGTTGATGGCCAGCACGGCAAGCTCCAGGTCCCGCTGGCGCAGCGTCCCACCGACCGCCGGCACGACGGTTACGTTGAAAGTGGTGGGATCTTCGATGTAGTGTTTGAGAAACCAGAAGCGGGACTGGGCGAACGACATGAGCACATGTCGTTGATAGTCAGACTTTTGTTCCCGCTACCACTATTGCTGTTGCTACCGCTGCTGTTCTATCTCTCCTTCAACCGCGTTGCTACCGCCATTGCTTCTGCGGTCGGAGATAGAATTCGAGCTGTTGATTGAGACCGCTTTTTGAGCTGTTACTTCTTCGTTAGTAACCATCGTGAAGGATTCTGTTCCCTTGAAGAGAAGGTTTCATCGTCGTCGTCCGACTCCTCATCACTGTCCGATTCCTCATCATGGGAGTTGGGATCATTGCCGTCGTTATGAGGCATCTGTGCAACTGGGTTCTCAGTAGCTTCAATCTCGGAATCTTCGTGCGGCACGTGATGACGTTGCACCGACTGTACCTCTGCTGGTTCCGTTCGTGTATGCCTAATGCTTTGGTGAACAACGCGTCTCTCAGCTTCCAAGAGAGGAACGAGCTGGGCCGGGATGTTATCTAGTATGAAATCCAGCAGCTCACAGAAGATTGAGCCAACCAAGATGCGAAGCACGGGTACGTCGACTTTAAGCTGTATCAGAGTCCAGAGCGAAGCTCGACAACGTTGAGCGAGTTAATGCCGATGTCGTCGGCCCGCAGTTCGACAATCGAGTTAGAGCTCGGACTGTTCTCATTCTTGCTCTCGGGAAGCTGGAGCACCACACCGAGCTTTGACACAAACGCTTCAGTGAGCATCTCCATGGCACTTGCACCGCCGACGCGGTAGCCAGCTGTAGCCGGATGGGAACACGGGTCTTGTTACTGCAGTTGTGGTTGCGTCTGCGTCGACATTGTCTACTTGTCGGATGAGCTGCTAGAACTTGGGACTGAACGACCATGACGGCCTCTGGGCATCGCTTGCGCCTACGATGCGCAGACCGCTGTTGAGATCAGGCTCATGGTTGAGTTCTGGAGACCCGGCTGAGACAGCTTCGGTAACAATGTGTGAAAGTCCTCTTCCGACATCCACGAATGTCCGCTCCTAGCTAGGTTGTCTTGTAGAGCCTGGCTCACCTCGCACGTTACGTAGCCAACTCCGAGAATGACACCGATATCAATGGTTGAACCTGTCAAGTATTTCTTGCGTCGGTTTGCGGCAAGGCCCGTCATAAAGATATTGGTTGCCAAATAGTTTGACTGGCCGATGTTGCCAGTGACGCCCACGGCTGACTAAAACATGACGAAAAAGTCGAGCTTGTCCTCGTCGTTTCGGAACAGCGCGTCAAGGTTCTTGCTCCTTCGGTGCGAGTACACTGTTGAACTGATCGAGGGTCATGTCGGCCAGCGTGGAGTCCTGCAGCACCATGGCGCCCTGGGCGATGCCGGCGGTGGGCGGCAGAATATAGGCCATATGTTGCCGGAGCGCGGCAAGACTCGATATCGAAGTGGCGTCGGCCGTCAGCAGTTTGGCCACGATGGTAACAGCAGGCTTGCTAGTTGCCAGTTCGGCGAGCACCTTCGCATCGACATTGGGTTTCGTAACAACGATGGTGCGCGCTCCTTGTCGGATCATCCAGCGACACAGCGAGATGCCGAGGGATCCAGTGAGGCCGACGAGCCAGTAGGTCCTATCATCAAGGGTCTGAAAGATCCATTAGTTGAAGATGTTAAAGTCTGCCCCGCACGAAGGGACTGGAGGGAAGAACCGACCTAGGAGTTCTCGAAGACAGGACCCTGTCCACGCTGATGGTATGGCTTAGGAACTTCAGCCGCCAGTCTCCATGTCGTCGGCGAAAGAGCGCTGAGCACCCGCGGCTCCCGCATCCTCCTTCTTTCCGTTACCATGTCGTGCACGACCCATATTAAGAAATACTGCTTTGTATCCCTTGGGTGTAATGCAGCACGAGAACCGAATTATGCGTAACGCTTGGAAGTTCTATTGCGGGAGCTCATGTAGCCCGAGTCCTAGATTGTTGTTGTTGTTCTTGTTGCTCGAAGTGTCGTGGAATAGAGAATAGATGTGACGTAGGATCTCGGCGAAGGCAAGGCTCGAGATCCTGAGGACCAGCAGGAAAGCCGTGGGGGCCGGGGGTGGGCAGTGATCTTGTCGTGAAAGCGAAAATGAGAGAGGATTCGTTCGAATGGTCGGAGCAATGGGAGGGATAAGGATAAGAGAGAGCGGATCGTGCGCTTCCTGGAAGCAGAGAGAGAGAGAGAGAGAGAGAGAGAGAGAGAGAGAGAGAGGCATTAGCGGCATTGAGCTCTATTTATGTGTGCGCGGATGAGGGTGGGGCTCGAAACGGTCACCGGCGCCGGTTCTCTGCGTCGGCAGAGTGTAGCGAATCTGCACGCTTTTGGGGTTTCTCACAAGCAGGTATGACGGTGGAGGGGGAAGCAACCGTGGTAGGGGAGCAAGGATTGCGACGGTAGCACTTTTCAGAGTCAAAGTGGCAGGGATGGGATATAGGGAGACTTCTTACCTTCACCACTACAACCCTATCACATGCGTCAAAAATGCAAAACAAAAACAAAAAGGAAATAGCTCGAGGCCTATCTCGAACTACTGCCGTCCCCCACCCCCGCATCTGCTGTTCCGACCTGATAGAGTGCTCCCTTTCGGGGCTCCTCAACATCTGGCGATATCTAGTGGCAGAGTCTCCGCAACTTGCGTTATAGAAGACCCCGTTTAACAGCCCACTAACGGTCCTGCGTCAGGATTCCGTTCCACTAGCCCATCTAGCCGTACACGTATGTAACGACTATCCCTATAATGCTTGGGTTTCGATTAATTGAAAGAATGGAGTGTAAAATAATATATATACACTAAATTTGTTTGTTGTGGAAGTGAGTGAAGGTGAGTGAAGGGAAATGTCACCCGTTTCATTTTAGTACTAGCGCACTTTCGCTCAACATGTTCCACCTAGTCACGTCTCCCAAGCTGGATCTATCGTTGAATATCGTCAATTACACTCTTTATTACTTTCTTAAGAATAGTGTACATCCTCTGAGCTCGACTTCCAGTCTCTAGACCTCCACCCACTCACGATAGAACTTCCTGTATCCACGCCTCCACCACCGGCGAAATCTGCAAGTTATTCTTTTCCATGAAGGAAAAGTGGCCATTGCCTTTGATACCAACCTCCGGGAGATCCAAATAATCAACATTCATGCCGGCCTGCTCCATATATAGCAATGTACAATAATCATAGTACGCATGGTAACTCGCCTCCGTAACAAACAACAACACTGGAAATTTCGCTAGGTTGACAAGCTGCTTCGCCGGCTCCGCTTGCAGAATGCAGTCGCTGTGGTCGGTACTGTTCGATGCGATACGTCGAGTGGGCAGATCCATGGAAGGGTTGCTGACAGCGGGCGAGTATGTTAGTGGGAGAGTTGTGAGGCCATAAGGACGGGCGGCGCCATGGCTGATGACCTGCTGTTCGAACGGGGGTCCTTCGGGCTCGAGGGCTACGATGGCTTTTACATTGTCAGGTCGCGCGTCTCCAACGCCCCAGCCGTAAGGTCCGGCTTGCGAGTGAGAGATTAAAACTGCGTCGCCTATCTTATCAAGGAGTGCGGTGAATGCGTTTACGTTATTGATAGCTACTTTTGTGGCATTGGTTTGGGATTGGATTTCGCCGGCGAAGAAGGCGTCGAAGATTGGGTCACCCGGTTCGCCTTCGCCGGGCCACTGAATTCATATCAGCAAAAAAGGACTCTATTTTGTTGTTGAGAGTCACGAACCTGTGTGTGGAGATGGGCTTGAGGCCATGAATTGAACTTCTCGCCAGACGTGAAGAAGTTCTGGACGAAAGTCACATTACTGATTGAAACAGAACCATCGCTAGGGACCCAGGGTGAGCGGCCACGTTGGGGTTGGTCCGTTAGGTAGACAGTGTAACCCTGGGAGAGGAAGTAGGAGGCCCACCCGGTGCGGCCGTCAGGGATATTGAGCCAGTTCTTCAAAATGTCAGCTCATGTGGCAAGAAGCTATCGGAGGAAACACTCACTGTTCCAGTCTGCGAGCCGCCAGTCATAAAGACTAGAGGGTATGGTTGCGTTGATCCACCTACAGGTACTAGCTTCTCTACGTACATCTGCCCAGTGATCACTCTCCCGTTCGGCTACACTTTAGTCAGCATGCCAAATTCCCCTCAGCTCTACATTTCTCGACTTACCGCATCCACATACCGTCCACCAACGTAGAAGTAACTCCTCGTTGCTGGCGCCTCCCCGTATACCTCCGGAGCTTCCTCAGGTACTTTCTCCTTGAACCACTCTACTGCCTCCGCATGCGAACCCAAGGGTCCGGCAACCGTAGGCGACAGGGCAGCCAAGCCGCATAGGAGTAAAGTGAACCGCATCGCTGGTAACTGAAAGTTTCACACAGGTGCGCTAAGCGACAAAACCAACAATTGAAGCCTGGGATCTGATGCTCACGCTGTTCCGGCAGTTTGGAACAAGACGGCAGCTGACGAGCCCAAGTACTCTTGCTGAGGAATAACTAATTTCTTTTTACGGGGATGCACGGTATAGCAGGGGTCATTACTCGGGATACTGGAGAGGGCGACGCCTTGAGCGTATTATTACCACCCGCGGCATGTTTACCATCTAACCAACGACGCGCAAGCGAGAATTGTGCGTCCTAGAACTTGCTGTCTTTTGGATGTTACCGGTATCTCTCTACTCACTCCAAATTTGTGAGTTTTCTCATCAGGAAGATTTATCGCCCGCGGACCTCGGCAAGATTGGGACATGACATCTTGGAACCCCCCACCTCTAATCCTAGCAGGGACATCGCTAATTGCGACTCGCAAAGACACGGGACGGGAATAATGCCACAGCAAAAGTTCGTAATTATTCATAGATTGCGATTGGCGAGGCCACCAGCACCGACTCCATCTAGTCGAATTTCTTACTGACCTACTCTCTATGTAATAATTCTTACGCCCATGTTGCAGCGCATTAACATTAGCCCCTGCCAACTACTTCCAAAGGAATAACAAGCGTACCATGTCGACGACTTGATGAGAAGACCCACGCGTGCCGAGAGTTTTGGGTAGCGCGAGTGTTTTCTGTCGTCGCGCTGGGCCTCAGGCCATGATGTTCACACGAGAAAAGCGTGTACAGAATAGAGAAGCGACGCGCGAACTCGCGGCCGACCTCTTCTTGTCGCTAACGTCTGCATCTGGCGATAACTCCCACGATGGGGGAGGAATCAGCACTTTTGGGCGACCCGCCCCTAACCGATCGCGATCGCCTCATCCAACAAGCCATGAGAATCTACCGAACGAACTTCAACAGCAATCCCAAACTGCCATTCGGCCCGCCCCGTCCGCAACCCCCAAAACCCGATCTCGCGGGAGAGTCGAATGCATGGAGAACACGTACTGCTGCCGCCGCTTTCTTGGCTCTGATCATCCTCGTCACGATAGGACGGTTCGTTTTCTGGTGGAGGAGAAGAAAGAAGTTGAGTTTGGGAGTGGACGACGTGCTTATTCTACTAGCAGCAGCTGTGGCGGCAGCTTATGTGGGGCATGTTCTAAGTGCATTCGTCGAGGGGACGTGTCTAGGGAGGCATATGTGGTTTTGCACGTACGAACAGATTGAGAGATTGTACATGGTATGTTATTTCGGGTTCCATCAGCGCGAACCCTGGATCCCATTCCGGGCCATACTCCGAAGCCTTTCAGGGTACCGTTCCAAGAAGCGCCTGAAACGACCATCATAACAGGCTCTAGGATCGGTATCTCGTACTAACTCCCTACAGACGTTCACAATCGGCCAAACGATCTTTTACTTCAGCGTATACTGCTCGAAGCTCTCCTTACTGTTCTTTATACGACGCCTTACTCGCGAAACATCCCGCATTTTCAACATCATACACTGGGCTCTCATCCCGATCCTCATATGCTGCGGTCTCATATCCCTGCTCGGAACTGCCTTCCAATGCACGCCAGTCTGGGCACGATGGTCCTTTGTGACGCTAGCCGAAGTCGATCCAAAGAACTACAAATGCCTCTCCGCTCTAGAATTCCAGAACGCATTACGAGCAATGCACATCACCACTGATGTCATGTTGCTGCTATACCCGGCTTCAATCTTGAAATCGCTGCAGATGCTGTTGAAGAAGAATATTGGCATATCTTTTGTTTTCTCGTTCGGGCTCTTGTGTGTGATGTGCTCGATTGTCAGGAACATAATTTTTGGGAGGAAAAGGTCCGATTATACCTGTAAGTGCACTACTTATCCTCGACGATTCGACTCATCGATCCTAACAAATCAAAGACATGGCGCACGATGTGTACATCTGGAACATGCTCGACATCACCTCTGCTTGCATCGTTCCTTCTCTCCCTGCATACTATCCAATCTTTAACGCCGTTTACAGACGCGTCTACGGCATCTCCACCTCTCTCCGCGATCTCGCTTCGGCCCACACAAGCAGCTTGCGTGCCCAACGAAACCGTTCACATGTTAGCCGCCAAGATACCGCAAACCTATCGATAAATCTAGATGAGGTCGATGGCGAGCAAATCAAGAATGATGTCAAGAGTATTGCAAGTAGTGATGTGAGACTACTGGATACTACGGATAGACCGAGCGATGTACCGGAGGGGTATGTGCGACAGGTGCCTCAGGTCAGAATTCGAGAACCAAAGAAGACTAAGAAAGAGGTGCAGCAGGAGTCTAATACGTCTGGGAGCGGAGATGTTTAACAGAATCTGGATTGCAGAATACAAATTCCTGTATCCTGCTCGCAAAATCGCACCGCAAGACTGCACTAGACCTGCATTTACATAGCCAAGGCCCATGCGAGCGATATGTGATGCAAACCTACGTCATTTCCTACGCCTTCTCGGATAGTCGCTGACTTCAGCGGTTTGCCTATCGGGGTCAAATTTTCGACGTTCTAGAAGAATTCGGACATCGGTCATGAAAATAGCCTAGAACAAAACCCACGCGAACAGTCAGCTGGCGAAATAATATACCATATCGATTCCAACCCTTGTCCGGCAATTACAATTAATTTACGCCTCATATGACACCACGCATCGGCAAGCTCCTTTAGGGATCGCGGCTCGCGCAACTCCATCTCTTCTGCTGTAGGCGTACTTTTACAATATCTGGGGTGCTTCTGATTGCCGGGCGCAGAATCTGGGGAAGTTGGTACATGCCACGGTTACCATGTTTGGTTTGCCGATATGAAGTTCAATATAGTAAAGCTTATTTCGTGTTGTATGGGAGGGTACACATGACGGCGGGCATGGAGTGGACTGTGTGAATATATCCAAGGCGGTACGCCGAGCTGATCGCTCAGCCTCTATCTAGATCAGCTCGTTCATTACTCCTAGTGATCAACGATCATGAAGACCTCCATCCTTGCAGCGGCACTGGCCATCCAGCACGTTGCTGGCCACGCTACCTTTCAGCAGCTATGGGTCAACGGCGTCGACAAATCGACTACTTGTGTGCGCATGCCATCTTCCAACAGCCCCGTCTCGAGCGTCAACTCCAACGATATTAGATGCAATGCTGGCGGTACACGAGGTGTGTCCGGAAAATGTGCTGTGCAGGCCGGTGATACGGTCACGGTCGAGATGCATCAGGTAAGCCTGCAGGAAATGCTCTGGGAAGCCAAGGGAGTACGCTAACGCACTCCGTCTCAAAGCAACCTGGGGACCGTAACTGTAAGAACGAAGCAATCGGTGGAATGCACTACGGACCCGTCATGGTCTATATGACCAAGGTCTCGGATGCTTCAATGGCGGATGGGTCGACTGGCTGGTTCAAGATCTACGAGAACGGCTGGGCGCCGGCCAACAAAGGCGCTGCCGACAACGACTTTTGGGGCGTCAAGGATATGAATAGCTGCTGTGGCAAGGTCGACGTCAAGCTGCCTGCCCAGCTTGCCGCAGGCGACTATCTCCTCCGTGCAGAAGTCATCGCTCTCCACACCGCGGGCCAGGCAAACGGAGCACAATTTTACATGAGCTGCTGTCAGTTGCTTTCCCACAAACGTTACGATGTCCTGCTTACGCCTCATAGATCAACTCACCGTGTCGGGCGGTGGAAGTCTATCACCGGCGACAGTCAAGTTTCCCGGAGCCTACAGCGCCAACGACCCTGGAATCAAGATTAACATCCACTCTGCCGTCTCTGGCTATACCATTCCAGGCCCTAAAGTGATTCCTGAGGGTACGAAGGTGACGCCGGGCAATGCTGTTTGCAAGAAGAACATGATTCGTGGAGCGAATGACATGTTCAACCTCTAGATGAGGGGCGATAAATACGTCATGCTAGTTACGGCTTCGAATTCTACACAGCTCGTGACTAAATGAACGTCCGCAGAAACTCTCCAAGAGCCATGATCGCCATCGCTTGTCCATACGGCATACTCGTTAGAGCAATGTCTTTGTAGTGCTGTAGGGTATGTCCCATAGCCGTGCCAAAGCTCACATCTAGCAACTCTCCCTCCTTGTTGATTTTCCCAAGCACAGCCTTGATAGCCTTCACCGCTGGTTGCACATATTCCGGGCCGATGTACCTCTTCCTGACAGCTTTCAACATGCCGTACGCAAAGCCCGCCGTAGCAGATAACTCTTCATAGCTTCCTTCGCTAGCGGGAATGTCGAGCAGTGTCCGCCATGTACCGTTCTCTGCTTGTAGCTTGACGAGCGCCTTGCACTGTGATTCGAGGATACCTAGCAAGAACTGCCTCAAAGGATCTTTTTCTTTCAGATCCAAGAGCTCAACAAAGTCTGGAATGGCGATCGTGAGCCATGAGTTCCCCCTCGCCCATCTCGCCTTTGCGAAGTTATGTCCGACGCTGCCATCCTTGCCCTCCTCCCACTTCCAGCCATGGTAGAAGAGCCCAGTTGATGTATCGAAGAGGTACTGGCAGTGCAGCATGAATTGCCGCTTCGCCTCCTCGACGTACTCTGGCCGGTTGAGCACAAGGCCAATCTTCGCCAGAGGCAGCGCACTCATCATAAGGGTATCATCCCACAGCTCATCCTTGTTGAAAGAGTTGTATGTCTCGTGTTGGAAACCCCCATATTTCGTCCTCGGCAACCCATGCATCACCCACTCCGCCCACGTATCCAGCCACGGCACATAGATCCTATTCCCCGTATCCTCATATAGGTACGCTAGCGTCAGGAACGGGCTCATTGTGTTGATATTCTTAGTTGTGCCTTTCGCGAGCTGCTTCTCGAACCAACCGAGCATGATATCTTTGGTAGCGGCGGAACCAGTGAGCGTGTAGTAGTGCCACAGGCCGTATAGGCCAATTCCGTGAGTCCATTCCCAGCCATCCCACCCTTTTGTGTCGATTATGCGGCCGTCGTCGAGTTTGAGGAGAAATTCGCCGGTTGTGTCTGTGATGTTGACTAGATTGTGGGTGAGGAGTTGAATGGCGGAATGGATTTCGGCGGACTTTAGGTCGTGGGAGGTGAGTGTGGACATTTTGGAGGGGCCGAGCGCTTCGCCCTGAGATTGTTTTTGAGTTACAGCTTGTGTGGTGATCTTGAAAACCGAAGAATATATGTCAGGCGCTTAAAGGCCACAACGCGACCTGAATGACACCGCTGGAGGCCAGAAGCGAGAAACGAAGAGAATGAAGGAGCCTTTCGCTGGAGCTTCAAAAGTTTTGGAGCTTGTGACGCGGTAGCTAGGAACACTGCAGCTGCAATCGCTCGGCAATGCACCGACGTCGTTCAGATCTACCCCGACCTTGGGTCAAAGCACGTGGAGAAGCTAGGGAACCTGGTGCACGGAGCTGTTTGGCCGACGCAAGTCCTGACTCGCTCCCAACGTTCAGAATCGAAAGAAATAGGAAAGTCGCCCGCTCTCGTGTCGGGTTACGCCGAACGTTCGTTTGGCAATACGCCGATGGGCGGTTGCTAAGAGGATATTGATTACGAAGGAAGCTGGGCCGCGTGCAGATCCTGAAGGCGCGCGCCTAACTCGCGTTGCGGAGAAATCATTCCACCAGCCGTCTCCACCTCCATAGCGTAGAATCTGGGTAATACACCTGCCGTATTATTATGCCCAGTCATCCTATTACACCCAGTCCTCAAGCAAGCTGTAAGTTTTGCATAGGTCTCTAGTAGCCGCCTTACCAAACTAAGCTAAGCGTATAACAAGGGTAGTACTTGTGGCTTTATCAAGTGCCGATCTCATGCGCTGCGCCACAAGCCTGTGGCGGTGCGGGTCGGCCATCCTCTCTGCTTGTCAGGTCGCTTAGATTACAGTCGGATATCACTCATGATCATGCTGATACAGTGATAGCACTTCGCCGTTTGAGATAGCTCCCATTCCAATATAGTAAACACACGAAATCCTAAAACGAGAACGCCGTCTGGAAGCGACTGGGAATCCTTATTGATATCATCCATTGCTTGAAAGCTTTAGACGGGTGTGTTTAACTCACGTTTGCTGACTAGGGCGACTTATGTACATATATGTGAGCAAATCCCTTGTCGTCTCAAATATTCAGGGTCAGGTGGATTCAAACAGTTATAGATGCATTCAGCCACGCACATGCCCGTAGGGTCGTTATCCAAACATTTCTCATTGGAATATCCTCACCCACAGTAATTCTCAAATTTTGGAGATTCCTCGCTACTACCATTGGACCCCGACATATACCCGTAATCAACAACTGGAACCACAGAGCTCAGCGCGTAAGTGCAAGCGCTCGGGCTGGGTAGCTCAGGCAGGAGATTGCCAGAGTCGTCGCTGAAGCCGGGAGGCGGCACTAGCTTCTGCTTCAAGGCAGTCACGCACGAGTCGGTGAGCGGCTGGTCTTTCTAGATAATAGTTGGTCAGACTTTCCTGTATAGAATTTGGATCGACTGTTTACCTCAATCAAGCGTGTACAGTATTCGATGTAGTCTTTCTCCGCCGTCCACTCTGCGATGCGAGTAGCCCGCCGTGTCTCGAGCCAGGCTGGAATAGCGATGAATGAAATCACCGTGATCGCGAGGGCGCTAACAAACTTGAAGATGATATGTATTCGTGGTCGAAGAGCACAGAACCTCGAGCATGCGTTGCTTTGCCGCTCCTTCCGTGAAGTGTTCTGAGCTGGGAGTGCGCCAGGCTGCGCATCCCCGGTGCTTTGTGCTGACTCGTCAGGCTGAATAGCATTCGACTCGATCGCATCTAATTGAATCGACATTGCTCAGGGTGTTAGGAAAATGAGAGATAGTTCATAGGATTATGGAAGAGATAATGGAATTCTGAGCAGCTTCAGGGCAAAGGTGAGAAAGAGGAATGGTGGCTTAGCATCTTCAGCTCTGTTGAGAGGATCCGGACTAGTCTATAATGCCGCGCGATTTACCGGTCGGGCCGCTTCCTGCGATGAAAACAACTGGAGCCTGACGAAAGTGGTCGAGTCTGCCTTGGAACCTCAGGAAACCCCACGTGAATCAAATTACGTGGTTCTGCTGCGCCATATGCACATAGCCCAGCGGATACGAAGACACCAAGCGAAAGCGTAAAAGCCTCAGTATTCCTGTGCCACTGATTGGGTATAGAAAATAAAGCTCTCACCGGATCCCGTTTTAACAATACCCTAAGAGCTCAATATTGTTTTTGTTTAAAGCAGTAGACTAATGATGCAGAACAACTGGAGGCAAGTAAGCATGCTTATGAGTAGCATTTGACTGTAGTAGAAGTAATTCAGCACTACATATTGCTGCTATATAGCGGGAGGGCGGTCGACCCGCACCGGACGTATCCTTTCGGCATGTTTCGGTTACTTAGATGTAGCGCCGCTTATAACATCGCTACTCGACAAAGCCACGAGTACCACCCTTGTTTTACGCTTAGGATAGTTTGGTAGGACGATTACTAAGCATGGTACGGGTAATATTTAGAGCGTGTTTGGGTAGAAGCCGATTTCGAAAACGGCTGTATTCGCGTGATGCTATCGCGAACGAAGGATGATTGGAGGCGCACGTGATAACTTTAGCCGCACCTCGGCATCTATTCATCCGAACAGAGCTGGGACCGAACCGAGGCGGTAATTGGCTAAGACGTGGCGTGCCGTCTCCACAATGCTTGAGCGCGCCCCGGACTCCACCTCCACATTCTATTCGGACATCTGCACTTCGAAATGATAGTCCGGGGCGTATTGAGTCGTAAGATTTGATAGGCCACAACCTCGGCGCCTTGGGCACAGAATGGGATTGTTGCGATCGATGGAAGACCGGCTGACGGTTGTTTCTGCAAGCTTCTTGCCAGTCTGGCGGGCTGCTTTTACCCCGAAGCGGTAGTAGGGCCGTGAAGCCAGGGTAGTTTTTCCGACTCTTGAGCCCTCATTATTTAGATGCGGGACTCCACAACTTCCCCCAGACTTATCGTGAGTTTGGGCTTCGCTTGCTCACTACGTCTCGTCTCGCGGCGCCTTGCTGGCAACACACGATCAAGATGGCGAGGACCAGCCATGATGCCGTACAGGGCGCGCCAGAAATCGTTCACGACTCGGCTCTCGATGCGGAGAAGTCTGACATCGGCAAAGTCGAGCGCGTCTTGTCTGCCACCGACGAAAAGGGCGATCACATGAACTACGACCGTGTGGACGCGGAAATCTCGAAATATGCGGGCGCTGTCGCTATCGATATCTCTGCCGAGGAGAACAAACGCTTGAAGAGGATGATTGATCGGAGGGTTCTCCCAATCATGGTTTTTACCTACTTTTTGCAAGCCCTGGACAAGGGCACCATGTCCTTTGCTGCTATCATGGGCATTCGAACCGATGTTCCCGTTCTAGCAGACAACAGCAAGGTACGCAAATCAATGAACGACTTTCTGAGCCCACCGTGAATAGGACGCTGCTAACCGTCTATAGTGGGCATGGCTAACAACCTGCATCTACATCGCCGTCCTCATTGTCGAGTTTCCCACCAATTGGATCATTCAACGCGTCCCGATCGCCAAATACCTCGGTTTCAACATCATGGCCTGGAGCATGGTTCTTGCGTGCCACGCTGCTTGCTGGAACTTCCCCTCTCTAATCGCCGTCCGTACTCTCCTGGGTATCTTCGAGGCAGTCTGCCAACCGACATTCTTGATTCTCAGTTCCATGTGGTACAAGCGCAATGAGCAGGCTGCCATTGTTACTTACTGGTACATGATGAATGGCGCCCAGCAGATCGTGGGCGGTTTGCTGGCATATTGCTTCAGTCTCATCAAGAGCCCACCCTCGCCTCTCCGGTCCTGGCAAGCTATTTTCCTGGCCTACGGTCTCTTCTCGTTCTTCTGGGGCGTGTTCGTTATATGGTGGCTTCCTGGTAAGCATTGGAACCTGATTACATCTGCGATTGGCTCCTTCTAACTCCTACACAGACTCGCCCATGCGTGCAAAATGCTGGTCCGAGGAGGACAAGAAACTCATGGTCGAGCGAGTGCGATCCAACCAAACCGGTCTTCAAAACAGGAAGTTCCGTCTCTACCAAATGAAAGAAGCCTTCCTCGATCCCCAGACCTGGTGCTACTGCCTCATCGCCATATGCACGACCCTCCCAACGTCCGGTCTCGGCTCATTCTCCCAGATCATCATCAAAGGATTCCACTTCAGTGTCCTCGAGACACAGCTCCTCGCAATGGTATTAGGCGTCGTTATCATCGCCACGCTCCTCAGTTCAACCTGGCTTGTCAAGAAAACGAACCAAAATCTTATCGTCATGGGCATTTTCGTAATCCCGTAAGCCTCACAGCCATTCCATTCCACTACAGACGCATCCGCTAACAAATCAAAGATCCTTCATCGGCACAATAGTCCTCATGACAGTCGTCCTCCACGACAAAGCCACCCAAGTCGGCCTCCTCATCTCCTACTACATTGTCCTCTCCTTCTGGGCCGCCCAAACACTCTCCATGTCCATGCTCGCCCGCAACGTAGCCGGCCAAACCAAGAAATCCACCACCGTCGCCATGAACTTCGTCGCCTGGTGCGTCGGCAACGCCATCGGCCCACAAGTCTTCTTGACCCGCGACGCACCGCGCTACTTCATTGCCTTCGCGACCCACTTGGGCTGCTACGTGGTGCTGGTTCTTACCATTGCGTTTTTGAGATTCAACTTTATGCTGCGGAATAGGAATAAGGATAGGTTGGTTTCGCAGGTTGTCGAGGTCAGGGACGAGCATCTTGTGCATGCTTTTGATGATCTGACGGATAAGGAGAATCCGAACTTTAGATATGTGTACTAAGTAGATGGTCGTGGCAATATTGGGAGAATTGAGAGATGGTATGCTACGCAATGGTAGACGTGCTGTTTACTTATTTGCACATTAAAAATCACATTACTACTTGTGTCTTTCATGATACTAATATTTGCTTCGCGACGGCTATCTTCTAATGATTTTCGAAAACTAGGATATGGACATTTGCCGTTGAGATGCCCAGCCACCCTGATTTCATGGCTGCGCATAGGATCCACTTTACTCTGCACGCAGTCCACTCAATTTACATACTCACTGTACAAGCCCCAACACGCCCTCGGCCTCCACCCGTCCCAGTATCCCCTCCTCCACCATCTCTTCTAATACTCTCTTCAGGGCTTCTGCCTTCCCATTCCACTCCTCCTTGGCCACAACCGCATCCCCTCCACTGCCTTCCACCTCCTTCAAAACTTCCGCAACAACCGCCTTCGCATCGGTCGTCCTTATCAACGCCTCGTTCCCGGTTTTCTCCGCATAGGTCCTTGCCCCTCTATAAAAGACGCCTGCATTAGCAATGAGTACCTTTTTGCTATTCACCCACGCTGGCTTTGCGCCTTCGGAAAGCGCTATCCGGAAGCGAAAGAGCTCGGTGTCGCCGCGAGCAAGGAATATAGCTGCCAAAAAGGAGGCAGGACGGAGGGATGCGTTGCTACCGGTGGAGAGTTGGGTAAATATCTTTTGTGCTTGGTTCAGGGCCGTCCATTGCGTGTCAATAGAGACTGTGAAGCTTGGTGAAGAGGGGTCGTAGGAAGGGTCGTCGGCTATGGCGGAGGCGAGGTCTACCAGTGCGTCTGCGTATGCTGACATGGCATTTAGATACGATGGGGTTTGGTCTGGAGATTGGGGAGGTTGGGTTGAGCTAGCAAACAATGCTTCAATGGTGCTAGCGTACTGATTTGTGGTCGTTTGACCATTCCGAAATGCGATCTCGGCGAGAGCAGCTTGGAAGTTGGCAGCTGCGAGGAGTGCATCGTCTTTTGGCGTTGTCTTGAAATCTTCTGTGGTGCTGGGGGAAGCTATCGAGAGTGTTGGGCCCGTGGACTCTTCTTTGACCTTTTGGAAGGGGGAAGCCTTTAAGAGGTTAACGAGAGTTGGTACACTCGCGTTTACGGTGTTGAGGCCATGCTGTGCCCTCGCTTCGATGTTGGGTAGATCCGCAGGGTCGTAGAGATCGAGCAAAGTTGTGAGAGCATTGAGCTGGGCGGTACACGTGTCCAATATCGTTTCCGGTGTGAGAGGCTCCTCCACAGTAGCCCATTCCCCGGGTGCCGAAGAAGTGGTCGAAGCAGTCTCCGTATCGTCTTCTCTACTCGCATCACCCGCATCTCCCTGCGGATGCAAATTGTCCTGCTCTTGAATCCCCTGCTCAGCTTGCGCCTTCGCGACATCAGCTCTTATTTGCTCATACTCAAGCTGCTGACTAGCCAGACACTTCGTGAACAGATCGACAGCTTCCTCAAGCAGCGTCCGTGCTGGGACTTTGGTGATATGCGGCGTGTCACTCTCTAGGATGGCCTCCGCAAGCGAAGTGAGCACCTGTCCGGTATTGAACCGTACATCCGTATTCTCAGCGTTCAGCGCGATAGCAGCTTGATGGGTTCTCAATGTCTCCTCAAGCAACGCCATCTTATCCCCGAGCTGGGCCACTATACGGTCGTCTTCACACATGTTATACTCGAGATTCGCCCTGCATCATGTTAGCTCTCGGACCACGATCTAGAAATAACCGTCATAGAGTCATGAGGAAGGCGAAATTGGAAATTGACTCACTTATTATATGCCAAATCGAAACTCGCCGGAAACCTCTTTAGCCCTTCGGTATACATATCGATCGCTCTGTTGAAGAATCTCGTCGCCTTCGCTGCATCGCCGGCGCGCCATTTGCCCGCTGCTTGCTCGAATTCGTCTGCCGCCTCCAGAAAGTCGTTTTCGGTCTGCGGATCTTGAGCCTTGGATTTTGCCTTGCCCTTCGCTTTGGGCCCCAGGAGGTCTTTGCGTTTAGGCGGCATCTTGATGGGTTGTGGTGCTGGAGAAAACGGTGGAAGAGACGAGCTTGGAGGAAAGAGTAAGTAACGAAGATTTACAGAGAAACCTCGCTAAGCATTAGAAGTAAGAGCTATCTGCAGTGCCACGGCAATTTCCTGTGCATCGACCCCTACGGCATCCACAGTGTCTCGAGTTTTTTTAGACGCAATGCCCCACCACAGTCGAGCTACCCCGCCAGTTCACCTACTCATCCCTCTCAAACCCCATCGACCCTGAACTCATCCCACCAACACGACTTATCAACCAAATACCCATCGGCATCGAACTCGACCCCCTCCTCCTTAAGCAATTTCCTCTTCTCCTCCTGATTGATGCCGCTGGGCACTTTTTCCCAATCGCCTTTGAAGCCGCCAATAAACTGTTATTCCATTAGCACGCTAATGCCTCATGACGATTAAACCCCTACAAAATACGTCTCTGCAACAGCGCAAAGATATATATTGAAGAAGCGATCGAAATGCGCCTACTTACCCCAGTACTAGCAAGCACCCGATGACAAGGTATCTCCGGCGCGAAAGGATTATTCCGCAGAGCGCCCCCAACGGCCCGCGGACTGCTCTTCAATGCCCGCGCCATCGTCGCGTATGTTGCTACCCTGCCCTCGGGAATCTGCTGTAACAGCGTATAAACGCGCTCTTGGAAAGCGGTGACCGTGCCTGGAGGGAGAGTTTTAGACGGCATATTGATGGCTGTTGCACGTAGGATATTTGAAGGGTAGAGGCGCTAGTTGAAAATGATATGAGATGCGTGAAGATTGACAATCTATAGAGCTATGATTGTGTTTCGTGGTTAAGCATACGATGAGTCGACGCGTTTTGGCTTTGTATGGAGAAACACGAAGTCACGAGACGTGCTTTGGAATTGACCTTTCACAGCTCGAGGCCAAGGCCAGCGTCCGTATGACGGCTTTCTTTTCAACATCGGGCCGAACCCAGAATTATCGACAAAACATACCTCTCATACATAATCACCACAATTAGACACAGAAACCATTCAAACCGAAAAAATGCATTGCCCTCTATGAGCATCCGTCGTAAAAACTAAACTCCAATTATGCATGACCGCAATCAATAGCCGTTCTATACCCCTTCGAGCACCGCCCCAATGCAAAAACACTCAATCCCATGCCACGCAATGCACAACGATAAACCTGAAATGCGAAACCACGAAAGCCAACGACGTCCTGACACAAACACTAAGGAAACCACAACAAGCCCAGTCCCCGCCTCCGTCATGGAATCGTAACGACAAGGTTCATAACTTTGTCCGCCCATAGCGCATACGCAACATCCAGCTTCACCTCGTCCCATTCCTCGCTACAGGTAACGGCTCTCAAGCCCAGTGTCCACTGAGTTTCGATCTTATACTTGGGGAGTCTCGTTTCAGGCAGCACGGTAGAGGGTCGCTGCATTGCCGCCGGAGTTTTCTGTCGCGCTACTTGACCGAGCGGCCGAGGGGTAAGGCCTCGAGTGGTTACGTTCGACTTTGGAGGTGGAGTTGGGAGCGGATCGACAAAAGAAACACGTTTTTGGCTGGTCGGAGATAGAGAGGATGGGGATGCAGCAGTCGGTGATGCAGCAGTCGGTGATGCAGCAGTTGGAGATGCTGCCGTGGGAGACGCAGCGGTGGAGGCCGTAGCGGCCAAAGATCGAGCAATCGTCGGAGATGTAGCAATGGGAGAGGTAGGAGTTGAAGATGCAGCAGCTGGAGAGCCGGTAAAAGAGTTCGCAACGGTCGCAGGTTTGTCCTCCCCTACCGACTGGTAGTTAGCACTCTCTGAAGCGTCAACATCTTGAATCTCAGTGGCAGCGACTGCAAGGCCGCGAAGTGCTTCGGGGCCCATGCCTGAAGATTTCGGTGGCGGCGATAGCGCCTTTGGCTCCGACTCTGGCTCTGTCTCCGGCTCCGGCTCCGGCTCGAGCGCTGGGTACAGCCACACAGCCTCTCTGACAAGCAGTTTGACCTGATATTGTAGCTCTTCCCATGACATGTAAAACAAGGGTGCCTCTGGCGAGTCTTCGAGACGTGTCTCCACCGGGAGGAGGGAAGGGGTGGGTCTAACGTTTCCTCTCCAAGGAGGCATGACCTTGGTTATGAAGATGTTGAGGAATTCCAGAACGGGCTCGGCGGGCGGTTCCTTGGGAAGGTCGAGCTTCTGGCCAATTGGCAGCTTGTATCTCTTCCTGGATGACTCTTTGTACTTCCTGGACTCCATGGCTAGCTCTGGAGTGACAGGCAAAGCAATGTTTGAAGAATGGGCTGGTAACGATGGGATGGGCGATGTAAGACAGAATTGCCGACTCTGAGGCTGGACGGGAGCGAGAGGACGCAGATGGGGTGGTAGGTTGAAGGTCTGCAGGTGCTCAGTTTGTTGTCCCAGGTCGTGTGCATCGTTCGTGCCCTGGGCGTTGTTGTCGGGCACCGGTGCCGCTTCCACACTGGTTTCTTTTCTCTTCGCGCCTCCTTTCCTCGTCTCGATTGCGTACATGCGCTGCCTCTCGTTCGTAACCATACGTCGAAGAAGGGGAGTGACGAGGCTGATGATTTTATTCCCATCCCGAGGCCAGAGCAGTCTACCTTCGGTCGGCGCTTTCTCTTCTCCGAGAGCTCGGGCAGCCTTTATCGCATCGTCTTCGGCGGGCTTCTCCACGTTTTCGCCGAAGAATTGATCGCCAACGCCAGCGTTTAAGAATTCCCTTACACAATTGAACAGGCGCAACCTGACCATGTCTGTGTGTCCCTTGCCTCTGTTGCCCACACAGCTCTGTCGGTCCGGATGTGCTGCGTCGAGCATGTACGATTTGGCTTGTGCCTGCAGGTGCAGGAAGTTCTCGGGCGTGAGCTGGAGCGACATGAAGACCTTCGACATGGGCGGACGTGTGTACTTTCGACTGGGCTTTTCCGAAGAGCGTCTGAAGAGGGCGGCGGCGGAATGGACACCTCCAGCTCGGGCATCATTTAGCAGAGATTCATCTGGCGGCGGCACGCTACTACTGTCGGATCTGCCACGCTCGATACCTTCAGTGCCGTGGAGCTGAGGGTCCGTTGGCGCGTCCCTCCGAGCCCGCTTGGGACCAGAGACAGCCTCTCCACGCCCTTGGCCAATGCCAGGCTCCTCCACCGGAGAGCTCGACACCCTCTTCCTCTTGCCCCTCCCAGAGCCCGCAGCGCTATCAGTGTTCATGGCCTGCACAGCTTGTCCGGCAGCAGCGGTGGTGGCAGCTTCAAGCAGGTCAACAAAATTGTGATTCTCCTCCAGCGAGGTGATAGGTGTCTCAGACGACTGGTGGTCGGCGTAAAGGGCGGCGTCATGAGGGGACAGGTCATACTGGTCGACGTCGTCAGACACGAAGTGGGTGTTTGCATTGGTGAACTGGCCGCGCATCTGGTAGTATGGCGCGATCGCCATGACGGGCTGGCAATCAAACTACCGGAACAAGCTTTACATGTGTAAGTGTTTGGATCGAGGCAAGCAATGAGATCAATTGACGGCGACGAGAACGCTCAAGGCACTCGACGATGGAAGAAGTGGGTGAAATGCAGAAGCATCGAGGAAAAACACGGAGCTTTTGAATGCATCATGGTTGACGGAGGCGCACCTGAGAGAGCCTTGATTGCTCACAGTTGCTTGCGAAGACAAGCAGAGTGATTGCGGAAGATTCGCGCTGTGGTCGTGTCGAAGTTTGTGTTGTTTGTGTTGTTTGCACATGTACATTTGCCGGGTGGGTTGGCTTGCACGTGTGATTGGTGTTGTCAAAGTTGAACTTGTTACGTAAGCGCGTAAAAGCACGAGCAGGCTTCGGCAGAGATCTCCAGCTCCGCTCTCCAGCTGTCTCATGAATAGGCGATATTAGCAAGACTGCACAGGACTTCTTCGTTTTTATGCTGCAACGTAGAGGTGTTCATATTGTGGGTTGACACTAGAGCATTGCGCTCGCACCGCGACCTTTAACATATCGTTACAAGATGAGTCGATTGAATACACTGAGAGATAGTACAAGACTAAATTCCAATTCATCGAAAAGACATCGTCGCCTAGGCTAACGGCATGTCGCAAGAGACATAACCCTCGGCTGTCCGAGCGCTTCAAAACAACATCTCTGGTACCCCCCGATAGATGCACCGAATATGGCACTACAGTACAGCAGCCGTCACTACCTACCTCAATATCCTTCAATACCTGACTCTGCGCATCGTCAAAAATCGTCCCCGTCGTGCCATTCTCGCCCAGCCTCGGCTGCTCGATTCCGTGGATCCTTGCCCCTCTCCACAGCTTCGTCCATGAGTTTGTTGACAATTGGCCTCAATCTCACAATCTCCCTCCTAAAGTCCTCGTCCTTCCCCTGCTCCGGGAGCTCCATCTTGGCCGCCTCCTCAAACCTACCCCCCTTCAACGCTTCCTTGATCTTATCTCTCTTTTCCTCCCACTCTCTCAAATCCCTCTCTCGATCTGCAAGCTGGTTCTTGACTTGCAAGAACTCTTCGAATTGCTGCTCGCCGCCGAAGCAACTGCCGAACTGGTCGCAGAAGCAAACATGCTCTTTGGGACAGTAGACGTTCTCGCCTGTAAAGACAAACTGCCATACGTACTCCCATATTCGTCCGGAAAGATAGTCGGGTAGTTTGGTGGAGAAGAGCCATTCGCGGTACCAGAGGTATTGCGCATGCGGTTTGGCGTGTATCCGTTCGCGGGACAAAGCAAACTGCGCACAGCACGGCTGAGCGAGAGTTTGCGGAACCTCGTCTAACGGGAACAGCTCGCTCCAGCTCTTCTCCAACAGCACTTCCTCCTGCTTGTATGCATTCTCCTCGGTTTCGCCGGGGTGCATCCAATCCGGACACCCAGGGTTCCAACTACACCGCATGTTGACAAATCCCTCTCTCCACACGCGCTGCCGACTGAGTCGTCGGATGAGATTCGCCGCGTCATGCCCGAGGATGTCGTCGTTGTGCCAGCTGAGTTGGTGGGCGTGCATGAAGATAGCCACATCGGGCAAATCATCGTAGTTGTCGATGATCCAAGACAAGTATATCATAACCTCATGCCCTTTATTCTTGGGTGGATGTAACGGCGCCGTAGGATCATCCGCTACATAGATGGCCTTGACCTGGTCCGGCAACTCTTTTTCCATCCACGCTGTGTCCTCGTCCTTCACTTTCGCAACGACAAGCGTAGACGTGTAATTGTGCCCTGGCGGCATGGGCGACCCCGGCGTGAAGTTGGGTTTGGGGTTCCAAATCGCAAAGTCTGGATCCTGCTGCCGCCCATTGACACTTAAGAGGTCGGGGGCTACGCTAATGGGCGCGCCGTTGTAGATAAACCCGTCTCCGAGCCCGATATGCTGTGGTAGACCATGCCATGTATCGCGCGCATTGTGACTAGAATAGAGGACGAAAAAGAAGAGGGCAGCGATGGTGAGGGCCAGACAGGGCACGAGGTTCCTCTTCCCCATGACTCGGCAACCAACGAACGGAGGATACACGCAAGAATCGACTCGAGCAGAAGGAGTGACGGGGTGGAGATGAAAGTGAAGGGGCGATGCGCGCGTAGAACCTCAGCGATGAGGCGCAAAAGCAGCCGCAAAGGATAAGGCTTCTACAAACAGCATAGGAAAAGAGAACAGGTACGCAGGTGAACTGGGAGCACAATGGGCGCACAAGCGCACAGGTGCGATGGCGCGAAGGGTCTTCATCCCTTCCAGGCGGCCTCGTCCGCACTAAAGCTTTGCAGATGATAGGCGGCGTCGTGAGACAACCAAACGAGCTTCGAAGGGCGGGGTCTTATTCGTGGGCTATTTATTCTAGATAGTATACGTTGAACGAGGTACGCGTCCGAAAAGACCATCTGTTGACGTTTATCAGGTTAAGAGTACAGCATGCCAATCACTCACTGAGCCGACGCTAGCACCCGGTATTAAGGTTATTGATCCTCGGGCGATCCCGACAAGCGAGGAGCCCTATAACGAGCCCATAGCCTCACCACCACGCACAATGCACGAAACGTCGAATCACACACCAGCGCCTTTGTTAGAGTGTGGTTACCATGTTTCATTGCTACATTTTACAGCACCCGGCGTCAGCTTGGTTTGGCCCCGTTCAGCCAGGGAGTTGAGCATAGTACTGGAACATCTAGACCCAAGAGTTGCAGTTCGCAGCTAGGGCACGCATTCCTCAGAAGTTAAGGCAACGAACACCATCAAGCGTGCCCATGCTCCTGGAGGAGAACACAGAGTGCCTACTTGTCTCTACTCGTGCGATGCAGTACGGAAGATCGCGCAGCTGGGCCGTTGATACGGAATTCACAGTTGTCGAATTCAAGTGTTAGTCAGTTGTTTGCGGGTGCGTGCCAAGGACCAAAAGAAGAAAGGATAACTCATGGAATAGGAAGGGACACATGAGAGGGGAATGGAACGCACCTCGCTCGCCCATGGCAAACCGACAGACGACGTGGACTAGGAAGTCGGTTTGCGGTTGCGACGTGTTTGGTGAATGCTTGCATGCTTAGTCGCCAAGTGCGATGCTAACAAGATACGTGGTGTGCATGCGCTGTTTGTTCCACTGCATATCGGAAGTGTTGACCATCACGCATGCGATGCTTTTCAACTCAGTCGAGGGGTGCGTGTCAACTAGGCGATTCGCCGCGATTACAGGATGGAAGGTGATGTCAAAGTCGGACGTCGATTTACTGCGTGCCTCATTGCTGGAGTCACTGGGGAGGCGAGCCGTTTCTGGCACAGCCGCTGTCATGTTGGAGCAGCTGATGAGCCCACGTTGCCAGAGATGATATTGTGTATGTAGACAGTGCTGATGGTGCAGGGTATGTGACCACTGATTACTCGACGTCCCGGGTCTTCATCGCGCATGGGGGAAATATAGAAGTACAATTTGGGTGTCGACGTAGATGTAGACGAACCATGCTCCAAGGCCAAGCTGCGGCGTTGGAAGCCTTTACCGAGTAGTTGTTACCGTTTCTCAAGGAAATCCACCGTGTGCCGAAGACCGTGATGAAATGCTGAAGCGACAAGATGGCAGACTATCGAAGTATGCTACCTTGTTGCGCCGTGAACCATATCGAGAAACTTTTGTCGACCATATCCCCGGCTATGATGTAATGCCGTATTAAACCGATCCGCATGAAGAAGTGTGTAGGATTACAGGGTAGAAAAGTGTTGCATGTCGCCAAACCGGAGAGAGACGCATTAGCACCTCAGAACCGTTTCGGCTCTGATAGGGTCAGCAATGAGTCTAACGAGAGAAGCGGTAATCGTCACCACGGTCCTCGTACGGCCTGCCACCGCTACCACTACCGCCATATGCTTCCTGGCGAGGGGGAGGAGCGTCACCGTATCCGCCACCACCACCAGCTGGAGGCGGCGGGCGCTCATAGTATCCCCCACTACCTCCACCACGACGCTCCTCGCGGCCATATCGGTCGTCACGGGAGGCGTAGCGATCGACGCCACGTGGGCCGTAGTCGTCGCGCTCGCGGCGATAGGGTCGGTCATCGTAGCGCGAGCCGCCACGAGAGCCGTAGTCGTCTCGGCGACCATAGCCACCTCCACCACGGCGGTCGTCATAGCGGTCGCCATACCGGGGCGGTCCTCCGCGACCTCCGCGTCCACTGCCACCAAATTCTACACTGCATTAGGGCACGAAGGCGGTGATAGAGAAGAGGGTTCAACTTACCGCGCTTGGGCGGGCCGTAGTACTTGCCCGGAGTGGGAGTACGCGGGCGGGCACGACGGGCCTTCTCGATGCTCAACGTCCTGCCCTGGTGGACCTCACCCTGGAGACCCTCCTTGGCAGCGTCGGCCTGGTCAGCGGTAACCATCTTGACGAAGCCGAAGCCGCGCGACTCCTTCGAGTGCGGGTCGCGCATGATATTGCATTGCTCAACCTCGCCATACTTCTCGAACAGACGTGTAACCTCCTCCTCGGTCAGACTGGGGTGGATACCGGTGACGAAGAGATTGGAGCCCGAGTTGCGGCTGCCATCATCTCCGCGAGGCTCGGGGGGCGGACCACTGTGTTTTCGTCAACTGCTGCTCGCCTTCATCTCGCAATTCAAAGGCAGCACTTACCGGCTATCGCGAGCGTTGGGCGAGGCGCTGCGGGCACGGGAGTCGTCCATGTCGCGACGATCACCGCGCGGCGACCTGCTGCGGTCGCGGTCGTAGCCACGCGGCTCGTCTACGCGTCTGTCAGCCAACTGTGTAGAGCCCAGCGAGCGTGTCGCATAGGGCAGAAACAAACCATCATAGGGACGCTGGTCCTGCTCGTACTCCATGGAGGCCATGATGATATGTAGATGGGTCGGTGGAGGTCGGGCGTGGTTTGTGTAGGCAGGGCTGGAAATTTTGGGTTCTACTCAAGGCACGGTAGCCGGGCTTAAGTAGTACGCAGCGCGCTAGACCTGCCGCTAAGAAGAGTTTAACAAAGAGCGCGTTGGCGGTGCAGCGTGCTGAAATGGGGAGGTAACGGGGGCGTGAGCGCAAGAGTGAAGGGAGTGGGAGTGAGAGAGGTAAGAGAGAGCTCGGCGTTGGTGAGGGAACAAAAGAGCGCGGCCACGCGAGCTGAAGTGAGGCAGGCGCGACAGGGGTGCAGGACCACCGGACTGCGCCCTTGGCCCCCCGGCGCTCTGACTGTGTCGCAGCAGTCCCCTTCTCTGCCCGGCGACATCGTAAGGCTCTCTTCTTTCTACTTGTCACATAGCATTGCCCGCATGCTCACACGTGGCACGTGAGTGTAGACGTATGCGCTCAGCCGATGCTGTGCCGCCGCGTATTACAAGTAAACGTGTTCGATATATACACCCCAAACCCTTTACGTCCCTCAGATCCATCACTACATGCTTGACATATCCAGGGCCCCCAACCCGAACTGTTCTTTTCGTGTGAGAAGGGGGTATTCACCTGCGAAAATGGGACGGATCCGTGCTGGATATGCGCAGCAAAATTTGCTTTCAAAAACACTTTCCCATTGAAACACGCCCAGACCAACGTAGAACCCCGTCGCATCCAAGCACAAAGGAAGACCCAAACACCTTTGCAACTGCCCACGCCGAAAATATGTTACACATTGCCGCACAATCAGAAGTAAAATACAAACATGTGAGAAAGGCGTATGCTGCAGAAACAATTACACAGGCTCAAACCACTACCGTCTTCTCACCCTCTTCCGTGCAGGCGCTTTCTGAGAGGCTTTCGAAACTACTGCTTCCGGTACTGTGCCATCCGCCGGCATCACTTCTCCCGGATCAAGCCTGTCTAGCTCTTCCTCATCAAGCTCGCTCAGGTCTTCGCTCATGGCCCGTTCCCGGCCCGACCATTTCTCCTCGTAGACAGTAGTGCCCTCGGGCTCGAATGGTACCATGTACCAAGGAATGCCACCATGGTGGATGGGTCCGAGCAAGTCTTGATCCGAACCAGGAGGGGTTGGGGGCGCAGCTTGTACGTTGCCTACGTCCGCGTCGATGTCCATTGGATCGGGAGCAGGTTCGCCATTGGCGTGCATCGTGTCTTGTCCAAGCTGAGCGGCAATGGCTGCCTCATCTGCTGCCTCATCTCGCGTAGCATGATGATCGTCAGGATTATCTTCGGGAGTCGGTGCTAGGTGAAGCGCTCCAAGCCCTTTGGCTGAATCAGCCGCTCCCTCTGCGTCCTTGTTCTGCACCTTCTCGTCGTCGTTGGCTGCATCAGCCTCGATGGTCTGTTGTACCTCGTCACCGCCTGTGGAAGCTCCTTGCCGGCCTCGCAGCTTCAAGTCGAGAAGCGCCTCGAGATTGGGGATCTCTCGCTCAAATGGCCTGCCAGCTAGATCAGACTCCTTGCGAAAAGCATCATTGAACAAAGGTTGCAGTGCTTTGAAGATACGCTTAGCAAGCTTTTTCTGTTCCTTTTGCTCCGCTGTCAAAGATTTGTGTGAAATGCCATTCAGCTGCTGATCGGCATCGCTAATATCGGTAATCTTCGCAAAATCAATGACGGAACTGAGACCGTTCGTCATGTCGTCGCTGAAAGCCTGGACAGAGGTGTAATGCCTCTGGTTGAGCCTTGCCTGGATTTCCTGGAGCGGGACTTTGAAGACTTCGTTGTGGCTATCGTATCTGTAGGGTGATGAGTTTCTTGTCATTAGAACACTAGTAGGGTCCACTTACGCGAAAGCTCGGTCGATGATCGGCTCCAAGAGGCCGTTTATGGGAAAGTAGATACAGTCGACGATGGATTTCAAGACCATAATGTCCTTGAGTTTCTCAGCTTCACGTTGCTTGACTTGTTCGCAGAGGACACGAATCTGCTCCATGTCATCTTCGAGCCGCTCGGCAAACTCAATACGGCGTTGGAGCCTAGGTCGGCCAGCGGCACCCATGCCCACGAAGTTGCGGCGGGTGATCTCCATAGATGAAAATGCATCCATTTGAAGCTGGAGACGTTTGAGTAGAGCCGCCCCGCGTCGAGCCTCTCGCTTCAGTGTCCAGTATCGACAGGCTTCTTGAACGAATTCCTTGCGCTTACGAACGTTGAATTTGATGAGCGAGTTTTCGACGTTGTGATAGACGGCTTGCGGTACGACGGGGGCTCCCGAGGGTAGTCGCCATGAGTTGGAAGGTCGTCCGCGCTTTCTTTTGTTGCCAGCGACCTCGTCGTCTTCCAAGCCTTCCACCGAAGGTAACGGGTGCGTGGAGCCTATTGACAATGCGTATGCTTGGCTGTCGCCCCACCGGACATGTCGAAAGGCTTTTCGATAGTAATGTTTCGCCTCGGCAAGATAGGCATCAGTTTGGTGCTCTCTGCGCCAGTCGCTTGGTGAGTGTCTATCGCAGTAGGCTTTGAGCACGCTGGCGTCGAGAGGATTCGAAGACGGTGATGACTTCATCTTCAAGCATAGCCGAGATTTGCGAGCACAGGTGACATGGAAAGCCTCGAAGCAGGACTTGTGGCCGCACTGAATACATGCACCCATCTTTTGCTTGCAGATGTAGCACGTCTAGCAGCATGTTAATTAGGGCACGGGAAAAATTGCGCAGAGTACATACTAGCTTCCAGCGCGTCTTGGGCACCTTTTCAACATCTTGCACAGGTTCTTGAAATGTGCTGTTGGCCAGCGACACTTCAGGAATCCACATGGCACACAGAAGATGCGCCCATTTCATAGCAGTCGTCTGCTTGAAGGCGCCCTCTATATTCGGACAGAATATGCAGCCCTAGGACTGTTAGCAAGGGGTCCGTACGGCGAGAGGGGACATGAGCGTACTGGCTGCTCACTAACAGGAGTGCCGCGCCCCACTAGTTGGCATCGTCTGCAGAGCCACTGCCCTTCAGGGATGAACGGCACGCCGTAGCATTCCTGATGCACGGCCAAGTCGCAGCCATCACAGAAGACGATCGCATTCGTATTTTCGCAATCGCCGTCGTCGCACACTGCACATTTCGTATCCTGCTCTTCGCCTTGCCCAGCGGGCTCCCCGTTGACTGCTGCTGCAGAACTCGACCGTGGCCGATGGGTCTGTGGAGGTTTGGGATTTGGTTTGGGGATTCCTACATGGTGTTAGCCTTCGGTGTTCATGGCCTCTAACGACAGGATTGCATACTCTTTTCTAGCGCATGCCACTCCTTCTCGATCTGAGTAATAGTGACTTCGAATATTGCCGGCTTGATGGCTTCTACGCCTTCCTCGCGCCGTTGCGCGTTGACCGTCTCCAGCCACCGATCGTCCTGCTCGTCCATGTCGTATTCTACGCGATTAACTGCCACCGCGCCCAAGCCATCGCCTTCGGTCCTCAAATCGAGGTCTTCTTCAATGGAGCCCTCGGGCACTCGAATGAAGCTCTTCTCTGGTTTCGCGAACACCTCGCTTTCCTGGTATCCAATGTTCGCCATTGTACGATCAACATAGTTGACCTTGACGTCTTCGCTTTCTTCAAATTCTTTGAACGGATCGACTGCGCGCATGGTTGCTTTCGGAAGATTTAGCCGCTCCTTCGGGTTTATAGTCGGGAGAGGATTGATGCGGGGACGGGGCGGCGATCCGAGCCCGTGGAGCATTGAATCTGTTTTTCGAGGTGGCCGCCCCGGCCCTCGCTTCTTTGGCGTCACCAAAGGCCCAGATGTACTTCCATCCTGCAAGACTTGTTGTGCGCGGAGTCCCTCGAGTTGGGCGGACACGCCGCTGTCGATCGCGTACTGGCCAGTGGACGTGCCATTGACAGGGGTGCTGGGAGCCGACTCGGGAGGGCTAATGCCATCGACCTGGTCTGCGCTGAAGATGGGCAGCTCGCTATCGATGTCGAGAGATTGGTGAAATTCCTCCCAGCCGCGCTCTTCGCGCGGCTTGTATCCATCGTTTTGCGCCACGGCGGCGGCTACTGCAGCGGCCGAGCTGGATCGCGGTCCAGCTGGCGGCCTGTCGCGTCGAGGGCGCGAATATGAGGGCGAAGGCGCGGGGATGGACACACCTTGCCTCTCCGCGTTCATGCGGCCTATGCGGCCGCGGGGTCCAATGTATGCGTAGCCTCCAGGTCCTGTGCCTCCAACTGGTGTTTCTCCGCCGTCTTCATCCACGTATCTTCCGCCGCCACCTGGCCCACCGGGAATATATTTGCGCTTCTTGTAAGGTGGCGCCGAGTCGGAGAGGGGGCGTTTTGACGGGCGGGCAGAACTTCGTACGCGTGGTTTTGGTGTGCCGAGCACGGGAGCCATTTAGAAATAAGTAGGCTCCGGGACAAAGGGATGAACGAAGGGTGCGCGGTGGTAAATGCTGTGGAAAACGCGCCGGGCGTGCTGCAATGAGTCCCGCAGCACCTACCCCGAGCGCAAAACCGGCGGGAAGCCGAGCTGGCGCGCTTTCATCAGAGTCTTCTCTGTGGCTGCGGAGAGATGTCGCGCGGGTGGGAATGGGCGGCGTGAGCGATGAGCGCACCTGCTGGGTGAGTGAGGTTGGAAGTGCCCGCCCTGAGTGTGCCCAAAAAGGACTAGCGCGGACTAGCCCCATACGGCCTAGTTGCACCGATCGATCCACCATCGCACAGGTGCATTGTTGGCCGCACCACCCATCAGTCCCCACGATGTGTTGCGATAGGCCTTGGCCTTGTCTTTGCTTGCTTCGCTCAAGCTGCTTGTCCTCCTGCCACCACCGAAACCTCTTTAGACGGTACTACGCCCGAAGCTCACTCCAAGCTAGATCGAACCGGAGTGGCAAGTGCCCCATTCACGTGTCCTCAGTTCGACACCAGAGCATAAACACACACGTCGTGAAGCAGCACCCTGCTTATGCTGGGGCGGTCCAAGCAACCGACACGGCCTGGTATGATGCGCTTTATCGGTACTCGTTGTCACTAGCCCGTGTTTGCTTGTACACGGCTAGGGATCGGATTTTGCAGCGTACCGGTTATAAGGTACGATTGCTGCAAGTACCCGATCCATGTTAAACTGCCCACTTACAGGCACGGAATGAGGACGCTGTTGCTTCCAATAGGTTACATGATAACTTGATCGAAGGCATGTCTGGTCTCAATATAGCGAAGAGTCCAGGCAACGGCTTGCACAGCGACCATGTGTGCGAAGTCTTTGTACATGTTCTTGTTTTCCCAAGCCCAGACACAAGCATCTACCCCAGATCGCCGCCACGTGGGAACCCGTACGAAGCCATCCCGCTAAACGGTTCGTATGACGCGCCGATCTCAGGTGTTCGCCCGGCTAACTTCCCCATGCAAGCACCCGAGCATGCAGGAAACCTGTTCGTGTTCACCGTCTTTTTGTTAGTCGCCATACAACCAGGCTTTGCTATTTCCGCTCTAGCCACGCAGAGGCGCTTCGTATAGTTTTTACCATCCTTAGATGTTCGAACAGACCTTGCACAGTATGCGTAGAGCGCTCCCTTTGAAATTTATCAACATGCGTATTCGCATAGCTGGACATTGCAAAACGCGCTTCCGGCACATTTGGGAAGGAGTGTACGCATATATGCTGTGGTTGATACTGTGCATCTTACAGCTCGGCGCTGGGGTTCATCGTTTGACATTTAGTAATGGATCATGGGGCGGACAAACATGGGGCGTCCCTCCGCCAATGCAGCTGCCTATACCAAGCCACTACCCGCCGACTCCTCCCCTTCAAGCTGCTTCTAAAAGCACAGCTCCGCGGCTTCCCAAGACTTCGTATTTTGGAATCTAAACCATTGAGAACGAATTTTCTTTCTAGATGAAAATCACCAGATTAGAAGGTACAGCGCGTTCGCTCCAATTGAGAGCAGAAAGATTTACAAATATTTCGCTAGCTACGACAGGTCCCCCGCTCGAGAGCCTGCTGGCGCATTATATATTGAGCATTCGATCTCTTCGCCTCGGGATATCGTCCTCATACTTCCGCACTTACACTCGCAACTCCATAAGTTCGGCTTTTAAATATGTCCATACACCAGTTCTACCGCGCTCGATGCGAGCATTACAGAGATACGACTCATCACGCAACCTCTTTTCCATTACTTCCGACTTACTTCTATGCTAAATTCAAACCGTCGCCAGGAATTATGCCTTACTGAAAGATCGGAGGCGAATGGGCCCTATCCGCACCGCTGGTAGTAGAAGACCTTGCACGGTGGCACTTAGGCTCTGAATGCCTTTTCGCAAACGTCGAAGTACTGTCGCACAGGCGCAGAGTTAGTAATATGCCAGGAGATCGCACTACCCGACGGCCAAAGTCGTCACGAGCGTGACACTAAGCTCTTCCTGTTCGTCCTCTTCGCCGCCATGATCTTGCACTACATATCCGGCGCCTCACTTAAATATAGACGAGGCATTTCACCATTCACTAGCCAATTTCAATCATGGTATTCCTCCGTACGTCAAATGAAGGCTATGGCGAAACGCTAGCATCATCCGGAATGCGATCGCGGAGCTCGCCACATCAGCCCCAACGTACCGCTAGATTTCAGGCTTCACAAGTAGTACAGTAGCACCATAATCAGCTTCGAACCATCTAACATCTGACTGCTTGATGAACTTAGTTTTCACTGCCCGTAGTTCACCCCCAGTAGAGGTTAGGGTCGATCCTCCACTGCGCACAATTACTCTCAATCTTCCCCCCCCTGCTTAAACTCCGTACTACTCTCGTCGCACTCGTCAATCGCCCTCCTCAGTATCCTGCCACACTCCTGGTTCGCCCCCTTCCCTCCCATGGTAAACTTGCACCCGTTGATCACCGTCACGCTAATATGAATCATGTCGAAGCAGCCGAGATCGCAGCACATGCAATGTGCGCCGAAGCCCGGTTCGTTGTTAGGGTCCGTAGTGTGTGGGGTTTGGAAGCATCGAGCACGGTGCCTTCTTTCTGGTCGCAGAATTGGTTCAAAGCGTCGATCATCATGCCACGGGTTACGGTTGCGCCAGAGTTGTAGCAGTCTACCTTTTCGGTCTTTTGGTTGGGCTTGGGAGGATCTGGTGGTGGCGGAGGGGATGATGAGTGTGGAGGTGGTGGGGTTTGATCGTTGTTGACGGATCGGGCTCGTCTGGACGAAAGGTTGGGATCAGGAGATTGAATTCAAATGGCGCATTCATGATTGTTGTCTTTCTCTTCTTCATCATTGGGCTCATCTCCATCGGGATTCGGCTTCCGTGTCGGCTCCTCCGTCGGTGGGAACGTCGGCGTAGCCTTGGAGGCGGTTTTAGGTCCGGCTTTGGCGGCGGCGGCGGCTTCGGATTCTTGGGATCGGAGAAATCGTTCGGCCCGTCAGTGCAGTCGAGCAGGCATGGCTTCCCGCATTTGCTGCCGGCCTTGCAGGTCGGTCCGGGCTTCGGGGCTTCCATGTCGGAGTCGGGAATCAACCGATGAGGTCGTCGTCATCGCCTTTGCTGGTATTTATCGTGGGCTTTGGATTCGGTGGCGTGTAAGTGTATGGGTATGGAGGCGGCGTGACCCACCGTGTCACTTCGGGGTGCGATGTCGACTTGGTGAGGGGGTCGGGATCATTGGTGATTTTGAACGGCGGTGGCTTGACGCTGGGCGTGATTTGGAAGGTGGAGTAGACGCCGGATGTCGTTCTGATATCTGTCACAGTATGGGCCCATACTTCAATCTCGGTCGTCGTCACGGGCGAGATAGTGAGCACGGTCGTTTGCACAATACTGGGTCCATCCGGTCGACTCGCTCCAAGCCACATCCAAGAACGTTGTATACGGGGGAAAGGTAATTGTTGGGGGAGTCGAAAGCACTCTCGGTGGCAGGATCAGCGTACACGGAGGCTCGCAGTTGACAATGGGGTTAGGGTCATCGTAAATGCTTGGATCGATATAGACATTCCCAGAACCATCCCCAGGGTTACCCGCACCCGGGTTTCCAGGATCCGTCGAGCCACTGCCGTCAGGCGTATCGCCACTTCCGGAGCCAGAGTAGAAGTCAACACTCCAGATCATAGTACCACCGAAGCAGTGCCGACTGGCCCACGCCTTCTTCATCGCAATGGTTTCCATGTTGTCGTAGCCAATCCATTGGTTGCCCCACTTCAGCTCCATCATCATGTCCTGTTCGAGAAGATTGGGTTTGATACCCAGTTGCGGGATGATCTGGTTCTCAATCTCCTGGAGGGACATCACGCCGCTAAAGTTGGTGTATGGCGCAAGACGACTTGTCGAACTCCAGCTGCAGCCGACTCCATTACAGTTCGAATCAGAGACGGTGTAGCCTCTGGCGTAGTATGTGAGTCCCATGTTGACCTTCGCCGGATCCACTCCGTCGTACCAAAGCGGCTGCGTCCAGTTGAAGATTTCAGGAACGTTCGTATGACCGAGCACTACTTTGCCGATCTGGACGACCTCCTCGTCCCAGGGACCGTGCAAATCATAAGCCATGACGCCAAAGCAGTCAACGTACTGTTGCATCTCCCTGGGTTTGAACCATCGGAGATACCAGTAGCTGGATGGCATAGCTATGCTAATGCCGAACTGGGTTCCGAAGGACGCTCGCATCTCTTCGAGCAGCGCAACGTAGTTCTCGGTATTCTCTGGAATGCCACCCCGGTCTGGTGCACCTGGACTGATAATAGTCAGCATAGGCCGGTGAGTGATGGCAGGGCCGGGATGGGTGGGCGAGGGTGTGATACTTACTACTCCCAGTCAATATCAACACCCTGGAAGCCATGGGTTGTCAGAAATTTTTTCAATGAGGTGATAAATCTCGCCCGCCTCGCAGCTGTCCTCGATAGATCGCTAAACGTCGTGCACGTTGCACCAGGGTCATTGAAATCCCAGCCACCAACGGCAATCCACGTCTGCAGCGCGGAGGACTTCAGTCCCGTAAACTCTCTATAAAGCGCTGGGTCATCGGAATGGGCGGGGGCGGCTTTAAAGGTGGATGGGTTGATGGTTGCGAAGGCGGCGTAGAGATGCGTCAGCCCCTTCGTATTGATGTCCTTGGGCCTGATGCGGTTGCACTGTCGGTCGCGCACGTTGGCTAGTTCCTCGGTAGTAGCCGATGCTGCCGCCTGCTGCCGAGTTGCCTCCACACGTAGGTGCCGGAATGGTCTGGCACGATCCAAAACCTTGCTGGCAGGGTGTGGTTGGTCCGCCGCCGTTGCAAGAGACTCACGAAGCCGTGGGTCAAGCAAGTTGTGGATTCCCATGGTCGTGGCCGAAGCGAGTAACAAAGTATTCGAACTCAGGCAGTCGAGGAGGTCGTCGAGGATGGTCGACGCAGAATTGTTCTGGGCTCTAGTGTATTGCTATTTCGATAAAGGCCATAGTGAACGCAATCCAGTGCTTCAACTTCTTAGCTGTGTCGACGCCAGGAGGTCGCCGGAACTCGATGGTGCCGTGGCCGCCTTCTATGGATGGCTTGAAGTTCCAAGCGTAGACCTTGCCAGGACAGACATAAGGGACGAGACGATAGTCCTGTTCGACTCCGCAGTAGCCTAGTTATAATCAGCTTTCACATCCGCGAGAAGCGAGTATTGTGTGCTGCAGGCTCCAGTAAGGTGCGCCCTCCTAGTATAGCACCTTCTACAGGATACGAGGGGACTGAATGAAGTTCAGCCACCCTCTTAGTAGCCAGGATTTGGTTCCATTCCAGTCTGACAGCACATGCGATGATTCCACTTACCAAAATACGAACAGCAAACGTTCAGCGGACACTTGACAGAGCCGCCTTTGCTATCTCTCCCGCAAAGCGCCGTCGCGTTACCTGAAAGCCATCAATCAGTAGCTGGCCACCTCTAGTAGTGAGACGAAACGTACAATTCGAGATACACACGCTGGAATCGCAGTTCTCCTTGCCAAACCCACATGGCCTGCTTTCGTGCAGCAGCTGCCGTCTGGGCATGGAGTGGAAGGGTCGCACTGTCTCTTCTGCTGCCGCTTCTCTAGCGGAGATCGCCCGATAGGCGGCATCGCAATAGAGGATATCACCTCCGCAATGACCTCATTCTTCACTGGTAACCACCGCTTCACAGCTGTTGTATTGTTCGTCTTACCAGTACCGTTCGTGGCATTGCTGCTCTCCAGTATGCTCTGGAGATAGGTTGAGCCATTATCTATGCCCTTCTGCTCTGCCATAAACTCACGAGCAATATCGATGATCGGCAGTGGTGGCGCTTGAGGAAGTACTTCAAACTGCTGGTGAGTAGAAGATTCTGACATATTGGCTGGGAGTCCCTCCTGCGAACCCGCTTCCTGTTGGCGTTCTTGTCGAAGTGAAGATCGAACGCCATAAAGAGCGGGTCCCGTTGTGCAACGTTGTTGCAGATTGCGGGTAGCTTTGCGCAGTTGTAGGTCAGGGTTGGCGAAGATGCGGGGGCTGTTGCTACTGGAGTATTGCTGAATCGAGGTTGCCCGTTGACCATTGATATCTGGGCCGTTACTGGGGAAGGAAGTAATAAGAAGACTGAGAGCACCAAGTTGTACGCCATGGTGACCGCCATGGTGCCCCTCATGAGTGTATTTTTGAAATGAGCGAAAGGAATCTACCTCTGAGGCGTGGTTCCAATAATGGGTAGAGTTCGAGACTATGATATCCCGTTGCTAACACTAGGGGAAATCTCACGCACAAGGCCGCCTTGCCAATGCATCCATCAAATGCTGCCGGCTCCTATGGATAGGCTGGACTTCTAACAACACCTCCTAAGAAATACAACCCCTGTGCGACCAGCTCGATCCACCCTCTTTGCCTGTTGAGAAGATTATATTAAATATGTAAAATCTGGTTCCAGCTGACCTGGAAGCCTGCTAGAACATCTGTCGTTCCCGAGGTGCATTCCTATTTCGGAACCATCATAGCTGTGGTTGCAACCACTTCCCGTCCTGAAAGATGCCGTGAGAGATGTTATCGATATCGATAGTTTGTGTGCAGGGGTGGTGGGGGCTGCTTTTTTGGCCCCCGCATGGAATCCTTCAACCTTAGATATTTTATCGCGAACAAAAGGCTAACCTTCTGCTCTTAAGAATAGAGGTATATTTAACCTTGACATATTTCCCTCGTGTTGGACGCCGGGTTCCCGCTTCTAGGCGACTTCGCCGCCTTGGCCGCTTTCTCCGTGTCCGATTTCATCAAAACTTTGGGCGACGGGAAGGCAAATTGAACTATAGATTAATGATCGATAAATTATCGATAAGCAGTGACTCTTTTGTACTTTCCGGGGGTGGTGTTGTTCACGGGTAGTTTGCAGCACGCCCGCTCGATTCGATCCTAAAGCGCACTTTGAAGAGGAGCCCACAATTCGGTATGGATAGTCGCGTGTAGTCGCGAAGCTGTTCTGCTTAACAGTTTGTCGCCAACCCCATATAGCAAAGCTTCAATTGCAAATCCCGAGAATGAAATTGTTCGGCTTTTTCGGCGTCGCTGCCCTTGTCCCCGTAGCGCTCACATCCAGCTTCCTCGAAGCCGACTCGATTCTAGTCGTCGCAAGACAGCAAAACGCTCTCCCGTCATGTCGGTTGAATTATACAACCGGTGTCTGGACGAGCTGTGCAGATGTCCTTGCGCAGTTCGAACTCACACTCGATCAATTTCTCTACGCAAATCCGCAGCTTGGAGAGGCGTGCGATGGTTTCCAGCCTGGTGAAACATACTGCGTTGTTCGGCGTAAGTGTAGCTTGTTGAAGCTGTAACGCACGAGTCTAGTCATGAGCGTAGCGTCGAATCAGAGACCGGTTTCAAAGGATGGGAATTGCGGCATTCAAGCCAACTATACTGCGTCTTGCGTAGGTAGTACCTTTGGAGACTGCTGCAACGCAAGTGGAAAGTAAGAATATTCCACAACCGACTTCGCAGACTGTGCACTGATGATGAATCCAGGGGCGGTACCGGAGAAGCCTTCTGCGGTAAGGGTAACTGTCAAGAAGGCAGCTGTGATGGTGGAATACCATACACTACAAATGGCAAATGCGGACGAGACCATGACTACCTTCCTTGCCCTCCAAAGTTCGGATTCTGCTGCGGTGCAAATGGACAGTATGTCTCCTTGCACTCCATTCCAGCGCTCAGTCAGACATCTAGCTAACGAGAGATGCAAAAGATGCGGCAACGCCACCGCATTCTGCACAACAGGCTGCCAAAGCGGACCATGCCTTGGGGCATCAACAACCGTTTCCTCACCCCACAGCGCAACGCCTACACCCACGACGAAACCAGCGGCGGTGAGTCCCGGTGGAACATGCGGATACAACGACGCATTCACCTGCAAACGCTCAAAGTTCGGCAGTTGCTGCTCCGCGGCTGGATACTGGTAAGACATGCCTGCCCACCATCTCACGCTTTATCTGAGAGAGGCCTAACGAACATCCATCGGTGGTGACACGGCATATGAGTGCTCTCAATATCTTGGCTGGTAAGACTCTGCATTCGCATTACCCCATACGAACGAGAAGGACGAACGGACGGGAAAAAAAAGCCCGGAATCGTGGTCTTGATTGAGAAGTGACGAGCTAACCAGTTTTGATCCTGCAGTCAGCCTGGCTTCGGCCAGTGTAACCAAACCGTTGCAATTACTTCCGCGGCATAAGCAGGCGAGTAGGATCGAAATAGATCACGCGGGAACGGTCCGCAAGCCCGATCAGGAAATTAAGCTTAAATTCATCGTAAATCCCTCATGTGGTAACTACGGACCAGGTAGGGAGGCCGAACAGAAGGGACTATTGGAAGAATCCGATCGGGGGCTGTGTCATGCGATGCCGGGGACTGGCTGATTTCTTCGTTCCTCGTATAGCAATTGAATATGTTTTTGGGTTTTAAACTGACTTTCCTAAATACCCCTGCGTATTGACATGCATGGTGCTGTAAAGTACCGTGTAGCCGGGGCACCAAGACTTTGGGGGCGGGACCTAGGCTTTGGTGTAGCTTCGAAGGATTCTTCTAGAACGCGAAGGTTTGTGTATGCCACAGAATTAAACGGAAGGTGAGAAGAAATCCGAACGATCCGTCTGCTGACTATTGCTTCGTGATTAACATGAGAAGCGAGGTGGATGGAAATAGAAGTTGCCGATAGAGGCGAAGATATATGAACGGGCCGACGTCAAGCGTTCCACTCTTTTCATGTGTAGTTGAAATTTCAGTGCTGGTCTTCAGATGTATGCAGTTTATTATTGAGTAGAAAAACTCCCCTACAATAGCATAGTTGCGCAATGCAGCTTTTCCTCAGGAAAAAAAAAAAAAAAAAAAAGATATATGACAAGCTGCAGCAAGTGCAGTGACTGAACCGTGTGCTATTCTCAATTCTGCTCGCAGTCCTGCATCGTTCCGACTCAGAACATCTTTCGTAGTCATTATGTCCACCTCTTCCAAAGCTCTCGCTTTGGCGGCTCTCATCTCGATCGTAATCGCATCGTCCGCCCTAAAAGCGCGAGGCGATAGACCTCAATACTGCACCTGGCACCACGACAATGCCGACGACTCGGTCGCATACGCCAACGTCCCAGGAATGTATGGGATCACCATGGATGACTTCCTGCAATGGTTGAGTACTACATCTCGCCGCGCGATAATCATTGCGTAAACCGCGTCGTCGCCTTCTCGATTGTGCTTGCTGATCCTTCCCACCACAGAATCCCACCATCGGCAGCAACTGTGCAGGCTACAACTCCTTCCAATCGTACTGCGTGGAAGCCTTTGGTGAGCCGACTGGAGCACCCACTTCCACTCCGACCTCCAATCCTCCTACTCCTCCCACCACTTCGGCCGGCAACGGCGTCACGATGCCCCAGCCCACTCAACCAGGCATGGTTGGTAATTGCAATAAATTCTACTTTGTGCAAAAGGAGCAGGGATGCACTGACATCGCCACGCTCCACGGGATAACCTTCCAGCAGCTATTCGCCTGGAACTCTGGCGTCGGATCGAACTGCGAAGGGCTCTGGGCAAACGTAAATGTGTATGTCGGCGTCATCGGATTCACGCTTACACCTATTCTATCTAAATCTTCTACTCTTCTAACCACTTCGACGCTGACAAATGGTATCTAGACACCCGTTCCTACCCAGCCGGGTATGGTGAATAACTGTGACCGGTTCTACTTCGTCAACCCCGGTGATGGATGCCAAAACATTGCTACCTTTAACGGCATCACGCTTTCCGACTTCTTAAAGTGGAATCCTGGTGTTGGTAACGATTGCACCCGCCTGTGAGCCAATGCATACGTCTGCGTGAGAGCATCGGGTACAAGCCCCTGACCACGACCAGCAAGCCTCCTACCTCGACGAAGCCGCCTGGGAATGGCATCACCACGTCGACACCCACGCAGGTCGGCATGGTGAACAATTGCAATAAGTTCTACTTTGTCAAGCAGGACGACAACTGTGATAGCATTGCCAAGGCGCAAAAAAATTCTGTTGCGAACTTTATCAAGTGGAATCCGGCGGCGAAGAGCGATTGTATTGGGTTGCGGTCGAATACCTATGCTGGTATTGGAATTTTATAGTGATGGGGTGGTCGTGGAAGTAGCTTGTAGTTAAAGATAACAAGATGCATTTCATCATTCCAATCAAGTTCTTTGACAGCCAGGTGGGCGATATCCTAATCATGCTCGCTCGATGCCCAGGCCGCCACTCGTGCGGGCCCATCCTTCCGGCGTGATCTCCTTGACCGGCCGCACCGAAAGATACTCGTCGCCAGTTCTCTTCTCCGCAAGCATCAACTTCATGCGCGTCTTCTCTTCGTTGCGCCAGATCGTGCACATAGCCTGGTTCGGATTTTCCGTAAGCCATTCCTCGACCGTCTTCGTCGGCAGGCGCAATTCGACACAGCCCGTCGCAAAAGATGGCAGCCCGTCCCTCTCCGCATCGAGAACCTCGGCCGGCAGCCTGGCACCACTCAACACGTCTTTCCACAACTGTCCTTCCGCCATCGCTTCAATGTCCTCGACATTAGTTATTACCACGTCCGAGTCATCATGCAATCGCAAGAGGTAAGAGCCTGGCTTTCCGAACGGAACACCCAGACGCGTGCTTGGAAATGCCCAGCTCTCCTTCGCCACCATGTCGACGCGGATTTCAGTCCGGCAAATCTGTGAGCTGCTGTCCCTGCCGGTTCCAACCGTGGCGTAAATCCGTGCGCTCTTGAGACTTTTGGTATGTTGCTCAACGAGTTTTGCAAGACCGGCGGTGACGGATTGCCATGCAAGGCCTTCAGGCCAGTGAGGATTCTTCGCGCCGGTCGCGTAATCCTTGCTTCCACACCGCTGCATGTGCATGCCAAAAGGGAGTGCACAGCTCACGATCAGGGACTTGATTTTCGGTAGAGCGATGGGTGCAAAATCGCCTGTTGTGCCGAACATTGCGCAGCACATTGCACCCACTCGAATGCGCACATTCTGCATTCGAGGAAGAACGCGACGGACTGCGTCGCAAACATGCGCTTGCTCGTCCTCTTCGCGATGATCCTGCCCATGCGTATCCAGCTCCAGATTCGTGCAGCTTTCTGGCAACGCATCCAGCAGCGCGACGATTGACGCTCGTGGGACCGAGCGCCGTCCTGATTCTTCCAAGCGCAAACTAAAAGAGGCCAGATTTTCGAAGTTCGGTATTAGTGGAACGAAGCGTGCGATTCTATCAGGAAGCGGTGTTTGAGTCGAGGCGGCATTGTTCGCATGGGGCGATGCAAAATCAAAAGATGGAGGGAAAGTCAATCCAACGAAACGAGCGAGTGCCTTTCGATCGATATAGCGGTCCGCTTCGATGCGCACGGTCAGAGAGCGAACACGTTGACCGTTCGCTGAGGCGACGAACGAGTTCGTAAATCGCTCCAGAGTCGTATTGGTGAGAGCGATGTTGCCGTGGAAGATGCGCAAACCGAGCTGGTGCCATCGTTTGCTCACAAGGATGAAGGCGAGGAGGTCGGCATTGCTGTTGCTTTGGCGTTTTAGATGAGTCGCAGTTGCGATAATGATATCGTCAGGAAGCGCACCGAGTCCCAAAGATGCCATAGCGACAGGCTTCCGGAGTCGAAGTTCGCTGATGATAGTGATGGACCAAGAGAACATCGGGGCAGCTCCATGTAAACGGCGCTAAGCCATTTCCGGGTAGGCTGCTATCCGCTCCCAAGTATTCTCGCCAAGCCTAATTATAGCCTGAGTACCCTTCCAACCACTCAATTTGGCTAGAGCTCGCTGATAATTAGTGAGCAAAGGCAATAAATGTACACACAAGTTTCTTGCCACTTCAGACGGTTTTCCGCTCGTCTATATGCTAACATATAACACCCCCAGTTGACTTTAGGCAATCATAGGCAATGACTGCAACCAACAACCTTCTTGCGTTTCAAGGTATTCGGGACGAAATACCTTTCTGTGTCACCTTTTTGGGTTATTCTGCGAGTTTGACGACGCGATGGCTGCTACTCATTCGATAATACCCCCAGTTGAAACATCCTCTGGAGACACCTTAACCTCGCATAATTTGTCACTTGCTGATGGCCTCCCTCTTCGAAAGATCCTGATTCTGGCAGGTTTGGGAGCGGAAAAAATCTCCGGAATCATTACCTATGTCGACTCTTCTTCTTTCAAGAGCCACTGATTTTCGCGCGCCACTCGCCGAAATCTTGGAGTCCCATACTCCTTCCCCATTGTGAAGCTGATTCGATAAGACTAATGGCATGGATCTGAACACGGTGCACGCGGCATTGAGCGCTGCGTAGTATAGTCGCAGAAGTCCTTGTCGCTGCCCTGATGAAGGTGCCCTTGCATCACCACCTCGAGCAAGCTCTCGAGCTTAGCTTGCTGGTCCTCGAGGAATCCCATGTTCGCCGCGCCAGGATTTCCTACAAACGTAATGAGTCCGTTTGTAATCTAGCATGCTCGTCGCTCACAAATTTTCAGGGTCAATACAGCACTCATGACGGGACGCCGTCGCCTCAGGAGGTCATACCGATCGTCTTCAACAGCAGGACGTCGAAGATGAGCAACCGTGAGTCACGTGTTGCTAACGATTCCTTTCCCGGTCTAATAGTCTCTATTCTAGGCAATATTCTCTCCATGTCCAGTGCGCCCGGTTTATGGAGCCCGAGCCTGCGGCGTTCCTTCTTCAGCACCTTCTTCTCCCTAGGTGCTACCTCGTCGTCTATATTGATCGGTTCGGTTCGTAATTAGATTTTTGTTGGAGCAATGGAATGCCTAAAGGTTTACAGGTCGCGTAGTAGGCGTTGGGGGCGCCTCGGTGAATGGGACGGTCCATATTGAGTGGGTACGCGGTTCTCGGACTTAGGTTTGCTTACACGTGTAGAATCGGAGAGCTGGTTACTGATGGTAGTAGTGATGGTCGAGTTTGGTAACTGCTCATTGTCTGATTTCGCGGACTTTCATATACGGTGCTAATTCGGAGAAGTGGCCTTCTGGACTGCACATGGTGGCCTCCCTTTATGCACCTGGCATGTAAGCATAGTCCTGAATCTATTTGTCTGCGGGATGTTGACATCGCTCCAGGGCCGGCCAACTCTGGTGCGTACGCATCTGAATACTCTGATCTGTCATACACTTAATACTTCAGGGACTCTAGCGTGGATTCAGGACCGTTGGCCTTCCCAACACTGGTGCGCCACCAGCGGGGTTCAATAAGATTCTCATAAACTGACATTTCAAGGCTCAACCGTGGATATCTGGTCTGGTACGCTAACCGACCCATCGCTGGTACGTCACGTTACCTGACTCATCTTCAATTTCTTTCTAACTTGATGCCAAGTGACCCCGTTCCCCCCCTCATGCTCTTTTCCCGCCTCTTAACTACGGAACCCTAGTGTTAGATGAAGCCAGTGTCGACTGGCCTCGCTGTAAGTCGTTCTATCTCCCATTCCCCCACACTTCCCGAATACCCCTCCTCGCTTTGCTCTGGCACTTCCATAACATTTGATTCACAATCTTGATGCTAGCCCCCCCCCCCCGACGTGCACGTGACGGACGGTTGAATCGGCGGTGTAAGTCTGGCGACCTTTTCCTTGGAAAAGCAACGCAACTAAGAGTGTAGCAAGGCTTTTCGACGTCAACTATTCAATTATGGCGTGTATAGGAATATGACATCAGTGCTGGTCTTCAGATATGTACAGTTCCATTATTAGATATCATTACTACAATAGCATAGTTGCGCAATGCAGCTTTCCTCCTGGAAACCTCTCGCTCATTGCGTTGTTGTTTGCTGTGTCTGTTTCTTTGGGTCTGGAGATGTTAGGAGTGCTCGGTGCCATGGCGCTCGCGTGCCGAGCCCCGCCCCAGCCCAGCTACCTTATAAAAGGCGCATGACCTGCATCTGCACTTGACCCTGCTCAATCGGTTTGTCTGAGCACCCGCCATGCCCCAACCGCAATCCATTTTCTTTTATCTTCCTCGGGAAATCAGAGACGAAATTTATCGCTACTACGTTTCGGAGCGTAGTGGCTACCATTACGATGCGAAATCGAAAACCCTCCGTACTGCTGATGGACGACCACTCGACCTTGCGCTATGCTATACTTGTAGAGACATTGCTAGAGAGATGGCTGGTGTGCCACTTAGTGAAAACGTAATTATGTTCCGGGCCAATCCCGATTTGCCAGACAACCCGGATCACGCATCGAATGCCGAGCGGTTTGAAAATTTACTGGACTGGCACGGCTTGGCACTACAGGCTATGCTCTCGTGGGCTTCTGAATGTGTTACCCCGGGCATCTTGACAGCTCTGGGACAACGGTATCCGGAACACGATGGCGTTCGCTGGCTTAGGGAAGCGGACCAGGCTTCCCGAGATCATGAGTTGAAGAAACCGGGAATATATCGCAACGAGCCTTTTGAGAACCGCTCCGTGCTTGCAGATTTGGTTGAGCTCATATCCCATCATCCTAAGTTTCTGGAGTGGACTGCGAGAGAATATTGCTTGGAGCTCAGAGAAACCTTCATCCCAGAACACGATCCACCAGTATATGCCACAGGATCTCAGCGGAAATTACTCGAGTGGAAACCAGCTCCTTGGCTGATCCCAACTGATGCCGAGCTCGACGAGCTAGATGCCTTGCTTCCGCAAGCGAACATCCCACCCGAGGGAGCGGCGAGTCGCGTTCTGATACATCACATCTCCGCCACTGCATCTGCCATACAATTTCTTGAACAGCTTGCCCCTGATCTGCGCAACTCTCTCCGAAAGATCGTAATACGAGAAGATCACGCGAGCGGCCACTTTCAGCCCTGTCATGCCCAGGGGCTCATTTCTTTATGCAAAGCGAACTCAAGGCTGCGGGTTGAGAATCAGGCAGATTTGTGGAGGGTGATCTTTTTGCCATCATGGAATGACTACCTCAATGCCCGAAGAGTCCTCAGAAATCTCGCACGTTGGGTTAGCGAGGCTCTGCTTTTGCGCGACATGGGAATGCCATCCAACGCATACACCCTGACCTTTCAAAGCCCCTTGGCGAGTTCAACTCAGCAAATATGCGATGCCGTCAAGAGAGCCGCCGCCGTTCACGAAGCTTTGGAATGGCATCGGCGCACGCATCCTCAAGAGGATGAACACCCACTTTTCTTCAGCATGATATCGGAGGACTTCGTCTCCATTATGAAAGAAGTCTTTATTGGGAAAACGTTTATACGGTTCGATGCGCACATGGGTGGCAGCTGGGATTTAGGGGAAGTTATTCAAGAACAGGAGAAGAATGGTCTGTTCCCAGATTCGTGGGACGATGTTGTGTTGGTTGAGGGACTCGAACAGCCACTGCAAGGTTGGGAAGCCATGCGGAATGAATACATTATCGATATTGATTGGGCAGATCGGCTGGAAGGATGGGGAGCAATGTTAGCATCCGCTTAGCTTCGAGTGTTGAGTATAAATTAGAGTCGCCAACCGCTCCCACGGCACATGTTTGAACAGAATCTTACCGCCACATAGTTACGCTTCATCGCTAACGTGATAATATCTCGGGAACCAAAGCGTCGTGTTCGAATTCCGAGTTGTAGTCTAATCTACTGTCCTTCTAAAGGACCAGGCGAACGATCGTTGGCGAAGACATGATGTGGTAAGTTTGAGAAAGAGGCGAGGAAGCTGGCCGGGTATAAGAGATAGATAGAAGTGGGATACTGGTATAATCGTAGGCAATTTTTATACTGTGGGTGGTAGTGTGGGTGCGCTAACTCATCGCTACCGCTGTTGGTCTCCCAACGCTCTATGGTTCGGCATCACATGTCGTTTCTCGTCCAGCGCCTCAATGTTCGAAACATCACCTCGTCGCTCACGATCGACAGTACTGTGTACAGCTCTACAGCTCTATTATCGTGTATAAGGTGTAGGTATAGCACCTCTACTGTATACAAACTCCTACTGTGTTTCGTGCGGACCTTGTAAAGAGACCCCCACTATGCAAATCCAAATCAAATAGAGTTACTAGCCTAAATTGAACTGATCTGTAGTCTCAATCTCAAAGCGATCAAATCACACCTGACGCGGCTTCTTGGCCGGCCTTCCTCGCTTTCTCGTTTCCACAGCACCAGGCTTAGGTGGCAGAGTAGATTTGCGCGGCCTTCCTCTCTTTTTCACAGTAATAGGCGTCGATGATGGAGTAGTCTTGGGCTGTTGCACTACAGTGTTCTTGACGGCGGCTGGCACAACAGCCTCGGAAGCAACAGGCTTCGGCTTATGGAGCCAGTTGGTGAGCTTAAAGGGCTTTGGATCCCTTGGACCTGCCATGACACTCGTCGATTGACGCGGCGTTGCCTCGCTGATTGCCGTGTCGCTACCAGTGGCCGCACTCGTGGCTGTTCCGTTGGCGGCTGCTTCAACGGTGGCTTTTTCTGCGGCAACGAGCGCCTCGTCCGGGACAGCGGAGTATTTTGACGTAGACTCAGCATCGCTGTCATTCTCAAGATCTTTCTGAATTGATGTTAGTGTCAGAGTCCCAAGTGCGAAATGCGATTGACTTACACATTCCTTTTGCGTCACCGTTGTGGAATAAATAGCCATGGGCTCTTTCGATGCCTCAACCTACCTCATGTTAGCATTGCTAATTGCGTAGGAATCTGCTTACAAGCAAGCGTACATCTTTGCTTGCTTGAGGAGATATGTTGTTGACTGTACCCGATGAAGTGCATGGAACGCTTGCACTTGAAGGCACGTTCGTGTCCTCCGGCGAACTCAAATTCGGGGCCTCAGGGATCCCATCGCCGCTGGAATTCGGACTGACTATACTTGTTGATGACTCTGCGGTGGAAGGTGATGTGGGCGCGACATATGTAGCTGGTCGCGGGCTGGCTGAAGTTTGTACGTTTGAGCTTTCTGCCGGGGTCTCGTTCAGCACGGCAGCTGCATTTTTTTTAGCCTTTATGATACCCAAAAACACCTCGATGCTGCGGTCCAAGCTCTGAATCACACTTTTCAGCCCTTGCATCCGAACAGCGGTTTCTTTTCGCCTTTCCCTCAAAGCATTGATCTGAATACGCAACTGTTCAAGTGGTAACTGACTAAGGGAAGCTTGTTCTTCATCCGGCATTTTCGCAGTGGGAAGTGGTAGGAGTGGTGCGGGCAAGGAGACGACAGTGAAATATAAAAGGGAAACCCTGCGTCTAATCGCAAGTTGTTATCGGAAGAGTGGGCTTAATGTACTTTTTAGGTGTACGCCATATGCAAGATGAAAGTGAACACAAGCTTAAGGACTCAGGAGGCAGCCAAGTGCTGTTAGAACTAGGGGTACCCTCAAACACTAATGCAAGCAGAACCAGGAATCACATCCGTTTTGCCATGTCGATCAATATATAACCATGCCGTGATCGGCCCTTGGTAGTAGCTAAACCAAGTGGCTTGTCTGAACTAGATAATTTTGGCGATGCAACATTTGACAGCTGACGTGGGCGGCACATCTAGTCAACTAGCTCGGCTTTATAGCGCATGACCAAAGTTTATGCGGCGGTAAAGAACAAAGTTTGTTGATACGTACTCGTGACCACCTGCCGAAAATGAAGAGACGCAGGAGTAGCCCCTGATGTTCCCCTAAATGAGTTGGCGGAACTGTTGACAGATGAGCAAAGGGCTGATATATTTGTGCCTTTGCAGTCAATACTGTCGCGAGAAATTCTGTGAAAAGCCTCAAGATTCGGATGGGTTCTAATGTGACCGGATCCGAAACTCACGCCACAACGGCCCCTGCGCATTGGGCTCGGACGAGAGCTATATATAGTGAGATTGGGATAAAACGCTAAAACAAGAAAATTTCCCCTTGCAAGCACAGTAGAATTCTGCTGCACCATAGTGGTAGGCGTCAATAATCGTACGTAGCGGCCCCTGTGGATTTCGATGGATGCGTATAAATGCGCATAAATATACGGGTTAAGACGGTATCAGCCGCAAGTGCCACGGCCGCTAGGCATTCATTCCGGGCGCACAGTTGGGCATGATGGATCGGTACCCACACATGCCACGGCAAGGGCCCGACATGAGCATCAGTTTGGCAGCCTTACTACACTTGGTAAAAGTAATCTCTACTTGCACCCTAGAAGGATCCATGTCAAGTCTCACAAAAGCGCAACCTCATCACATAGTGATAATAGAGGCGGTCTCCACATCCGGAACTATGCTCATTGGCTATCTTCGTAAGCCACCCAGCCTCTCTACGGAACTTTTAGAACCCGAACCCGAAGTGCAAAGAAGATTGCAGGTTTATCACCTTGCAACGAGTCATTGTTACCCACTTACGGGATATTCAGGCGGGGTTTCCTCGACGGATGCTGACCTCGTGATCAGGTTTGTGCCTTTCTTTTGGTAATCGTGGCGTGAGTAGTGTAAAACGCCATCGGACATACGGCGCTGAGTGGAGCCATGCTTCACATGCCCCTGCAACTTTGGAGAGCGCTCCCACTGTAGCATTTTGGGTCGAAAAGCGTCTCCCTTTATAAATACCTCGCTCTAGTTTCTGCTTTTACTTATCTCACTTCCCACCCTGATGTATTTCATCAAGGATAGGTTGTGTTTGGCCCCGTTCCGATTTTCTCTCGCTCAGTTATTTGATTCTGATTCCGGATCTCATCACTGAAACAACCCGTTACAGCGAAAGATGGTCTGACATTGGGTTTATCATGGATATCTATACGCCAATTTGAACATAAACAGAGGTGGAAAGAGGTCTTCTCTAGCTGAGGATCTCGATTAGACCGTAGCTAATCATTCGCAATCGAGTTGAAAGGTTGTGCAGTCCAGTGCTAGGACTTGGCCCACCAATCGTGTTGATCGAGCACTGAACTTCCGCGAACTTTCTCGAGCGTATCGCCTCTGCGGGAGATCTTCTGAGCTACCTCTGGGATACCGCCTGGCTACCTTTCAACCTCTGACTCTCTACCTTTTTGCATTTGCATCTCGGTAAGTCCCATGTCGTATCTACTGTATATATCTTGTCTAACATCCATTCAAGGTTGTTGGACAACACTTCCTGACCTACTCAACAAGTTTTGACCGTCATGTGTTCTTGCACGTGCGCACTTGCCGAAGCTAACGATGGCGGTCCACTTCCCGTTCAGTCTACGCTCGAGGACTCTATCAAATTGAAGATCTCGCAGATTGAAAACGTCTTCGCACAGCCTTTAGACCGATGCGATGCATCCGCCGCTAAACAACTGGCTGCAGAAATCCGAGAGCAGATCGATGCACGCTTTCGCAAAGAACCTTCATGCATGGAAGTTCTATTGGATCTGAAAGGGATGATTCAGTCACAACAAGCTGCCATAGAGTCGATCCAGTGCGCCACGCCATGCAACGGGGCACACGCCGCAGGTGGCTCTCGGAACCCGGAAAAAGTCCCGCGGCCCCCTTCCGTTCGGATCGTTGTCGATCACAAAGACTGGGCGTGTCTTAAAGGCTACAACGATATCCTACAGAAGCTACACAGCCTGGGTCCTCCGTGGAAGAATGTTACGGCTATCGCAAAACACGAACTCCCGAAATCTAACGTGCTGGAACTGTTCACCAGGACGGAGAAAGAGCGTGACATGATTAGGGAGGAAGAGGCAGTGCTCTCTTCCAACCTCGCGAAGTTATTCGATTTCCGGGAAAAGGCCAACTTCCAAGACAACCATTATCTTGTCCTCGTCCACGGAGTGCGATTCAATCCGTGGAGGCCAACCAGTGCCGAGCTTCGCGGTAACCTCCGTCAGTGGTCCGACGATAACAAGGTTCACATTGCCGATGCGAGTTTTCGTAATGGAAATCTGAGAGTTCACTTCACCAATATAACGGATGCCAGGAGGCTAGTACAGTACGGTTGGTTTAGACACGAAGCCCGACTATACCATGTCGAGGCTTGGGAGCGCGATTTCGACCCGATGTTCTGCTATAAATGCTTTGAAGTCGGTCACGGAAGCCGCCAGTGCCCTCGACACAAGAAAGGCTTGTCTGATCGCTGCGGTTGGTGTGCTCAAGACCACAACATCAAAGATTGCTCTAGACAGCCTCAGGCCATCCAGTGTGTCAACTGCGGGAAGAAACATCGGCCCACCGATGAAAGTTGTCAGCACCCGAACACAGTCAAGGCGCGCAAGAAGATGTATGCACGCCGGGGGCGGGGCGCATCTTGGATGCGTAACGGACCTCGTATGGACGACGAGGGCTACGTTATTGTCGAGTCCGATGAGACGCGAGGTCGTGCTCTGGGGGCGGCAGCAGCAGCAGCAGCAAAGAAGCGCCCAGGACGCCCACCAAGGGCTCGGGAAGACGTTCCCGGTGCCTGTACTCGTGCCGCGAGCCCGTCGCCCGTCGGGCCAGCCTCTTCTCCCAGTCGAACGCCGTCAATCAATACTTTCTTCAAACCCGTGGCCCCCGTGTCAATCGGTTCGCTAGCGCCACCACAGTCCGTGCCCTCGCCTGTCCCCAGGAACAGGCCATTAAGCAGTGTCGCGTCACCTTCACCTTTCTCAACTCCGCAGTTCGATTTCTCCCCACCCATAGAGTCGTCACCCAATCCGCCCACATTTCAAAGCCAAGCCTCCGTCGTCGTCGCATCCAGCTGCCAACATAGCACAGCCCGCCCATCAAAGAAGCGCAAGCTCGGTTCTGGTTATGAGCCCATCGCTCCCTCCAGCAGCACGCCACAATCAGACGCGGTCACCGGCAACAGCCCTGCTCTCTCATCCCAGGCTATACCCGGCCAAATACCTCAACCCGCCCAGCCGATGAGCCATGCACAGTCCAAAAGAGCCCTTAGCCGGATGCAAGCCACTCTGAGCGCTTTGAAAGACATGCCGCCCGGTGTAGATGTGCGCTTTGCAGTTGCCGATATGTTGGCACAGGTCGCTCCCGAAGTCGGTAGTGCAGGGTTGCTCGATTCTGATGTAGAGGTGCCGGAAGTACCAGCGGCCTTACCCGACGACATGTTCATGTTCCTGGAGGAGCCCGATGAGCCCGCAACCAGCAATGAGCAACCTTCCTCCGCCGTCGATGATGGCGTCGCTCATGGTCAAGACATCCGTTCTTCCGGTGATGGTGGAAGCGTCTTGCCTCAGATTTCTTCCGACCGTCCTCAATGACCGAAAACTCGCTAAAAGCATGGCACTTAAATGTGCGCGCCACGCAGGACGTGCAGAGCTGGTTTCTCAAACTCGCGAACGACCAGAAGGTGGACATTGTTGCGCTGGAAGACATATCGTCCGCAACAGGTACAAAACCCGGCACACCTCCCATTTCTTCTCCCGGTTATCAGTTGGCGTTTGAATTTTTTGACACACACCGCGTTTGTTTCTATGTCCGCAAGGAGCTGGACCCCTCCTCCTGGAAGGCGACTTGTCATGATGACTTGTACGCCACCCTTACCATCCAGACAGAATGCGACGTCATCCATTACCACAACATCTACAACTGCGAAAAGCGAATACCGATCATGAACATTGTCAAGATAATGGAGAGTGAGGGACAGCATGTGCTTTTGGGCGACTTCAACCTGCACCATTACTGGTGGGGAGGACACAAAGTCAAGGCCTCGGATACCGAGCCGCAGGCCAGAGAACTGTTCGAAGCGCTAGAGCAAGAGATGATATTGCTCACCCCAAGGGCAGCTAGAACCTGGGAGAAGGCCCCAGGTTCTTCCATCTGGAGCACAATTGATCTAGTGCTCATTACTCCTGGTACGTTGACCATTTGCCATTTAATTCTCGCATGTCTGTATTTCTGACGTTGCTCTTAGGTCTTAGCTCAAGGGCAAGATATCGCCTCCTCAATTCTCTGTCATGGCCTAGAAAGAATGAAAAAGAGAGAAGGTCCGACCATACCCCCGGGGAGCTCGTTCTTGAGGTAGGCCCCAACCGAACGATCTTCGCTACACGCCGCTGGAACAAGATGGACAAAGCAGAGGTCCAGCGCAGTGTTAGTGAGGACCTCCAAAGGTCTGCACAGTGGGACCTGAGCACGGAGAAGGGCGCGGATGACTGGCTGGTTGAGTTCAACGCGGTGCTCTTGCGTAGCTTGGAAAAACATGTCCCAATCGTTGAATCACCCCAGCGATCTCTCCCCGCTATGTCTATTAATAGCAGGTTTGCATTCAAGGAAGTGAGGAAATGCGAGCGCGATTGGAGACGTTTTCGCACGCCAGAGCTAAGGCAAAGACTCAACATGCTTGAGCTTATGGCTGGTGAGCTTCATAAAATTGAGCGAGAGAATGCATGGTCCGCGTTCGTTGCACGGTCGCTTCGAGATAATCGTGGGCTTTCGAGACTGTACAAGTGGACTAAGAAACAGGAGCACGCGAAGGAGTCCGCCCATATGTCATCTTTGGAAGAAGGCGAAGCCCCGAACAAGATCACTCACTCTGCTCCCGAGCAACAGTGCGATTGTCTCGCCCGGACATTGCTGCTGGTCACCCCGGAAGAAACGGCAGAGTCCACTCGACTAGATCTCCCGTTTCCGATCGACGAGCAGTCCTTGCCTTTCTGCGAACCACTCAAGCCCGGCGAGCTTGACGAGCTGATCAAGCAAATGCCTAAGATTAGAGCCACCGTAGATGACGGTATTCCCAATATATTTCTGAAGACATTACGCGAGGTCATCGTCCCTCACTTGGAACGATTTTGTAAGTGATCCTTCGTTTCATTATTTTCCGGCAGTCTCTTTGTAGGTCCCACTGTACACATTGCTTACACCGTGCTTGCTCAGTCAATGCCTGCTTGAAGCTTTGCTACTTCCCAACCCGTTTTCGGGAGGCTAAAACTATCGTCTTACGCAAGAAAGAAGGTCCCTTCTCGAAGCCAAAGAACTGGAGACCCATCGCACTCTTATGCTCTATTGGCAAGATTTTAGAGAAAATAATCACACAGCGACTAACAAAGATAGCGATGCAGCTCAACCTCATTCCACCAACACAAATGGCCTTTGCTGGACGGACCACCACCGCCGGCCTGCTATTCATGGAGATGATCATCAGGGCAGCCTGGTCGATTGGCTGGGTGGTCAGCATCCTGAGTCTTGACATGTCTGGAGCTTTCAATCGCGTGAATCGTCAACGGTTGCTACAACTTCTTCATGAGATGAACGTACCGACTGGTCTTATCGCCATCATTCACTCTTTTCTGACGAATCGGACCACCACAATCAGTATTCCCGGATACACGTCTCGTAGTTATTTTGTATCCTCCGGTGTCCCACAGGGCAGTCCTATGTCACCGATCCTCTTCTTGCTTTTCACTGCACCCTTACTCAGAGCCCTTGCAGTTCCACGACCGATCGGAGGCACGTGTCGACATGTGATTGCTTTCGCTGATGACACGTACGTTATCGAAACGGCCGAATCATTCATAACGAACTGTGCCAACCTTGCTGCGGACTTCCAGACGTGTATGGCGTGGGCTACGCCCAGTGGAATGTCATTCGGGGCGCACAAGCTGGATGTCATGAACTTCACGAGGTCCTTAACCACGTCTGACCAGATCCAGGCGCAGTTGATTCCGCTCATTGAAGGTTTCAACAAACAGCCTAACCGCAAGGGAGGGATGAAGGTCTTGGGCGTGGTGCTAGATCCACGACTCAGCTGGAATGATCACATACAGCATGTAAGTCGTACGTGATTTGAAACTGCAGCTTGTTGATGACTCTGAATAGATCCTGGAAAAAAAGGTCGCTCCGCTCAAGAGAATCATGAAACGAGTTCTTGGGTCTGAGCATGGCTTGAACCTTGACAAAGCTCGACAGATGTATACTTCCATGGTCTTGTCGTCCATTGCCTACGCATGTCCAGTATGGTACATTCCAGACGGTCCAGGTAAACTCCTCGGCAAGCATCGATACGAGCTCGCCAAAGTCCAAGCACATTTCCTACGCCTCATCGCGGGTGCTCACAGCCCGACAAAAATCGCCTATTTGGAGAAGGAGCTGTGCATATATAACATCGACGTAGAGCTGTCGAGGCGTTCCATTGCTATGCTGACGAAACTGAACGGGAAAGAAGTCTGGCAGACCATTGAGAACGCCCGAGCGGACATCTTCCGCTGCGGCTACAGCGGCCTCCTTCCATCTCGAACGCTACAACCGGAACCATATTCGCACCGCATGGCAGCCGTATATGAGACCCTTCGAATATCAAGGGATGAATTCCTCAAACGTCTTGCAGACGCAGCTCGAAATAAGCATTTAGACAAGCTGAAGTTGGATGACGAGAGGGCTCGCTCAAAGTCCATTGATAATATATGCAACCAAAGAGCCCTAGATACGATGTGCGCAGCTTGGGATGCGACTCGTGCGGAAATGGCACAACGAAAGCATCCGCCGGTGGCAGCCCTGGGGCCATGGGGCATAGAAAACGTTCGCATACACGACGGTTTAACACGTCTGGAAAGCATTGCGCTTATTCGCATAAGAACGGAAGTCGTACGTCTCCGTGATTACCTTCACAAGATCCAGGTATAAAACACTCCATTGCTATGAAGTAGCTCACTGACAACATCTAGGCTGTGCAGAGTCCGTATTGCTTATGCGGCCATGCAAAGCAGACAGTCTATCATCTTTTTGTCGAATGTCCCCTGTTGGCAACCTCTCGCGAAGCGTTGCGAGGTGAGACCGGTCACGATGATTTCAAGAAGTGGCTCCTCTACAACGCGCCGGTAGCTGCGAAATGGGCAGTGCAAAATTTCCGCTCCATTGAGCCTGACTGGCTTCTTCATTATCTGCGGTGTCTCGACCGAGACCCACAGGCAAACATCACACAGTTTGATCACATGAGTACGCGCTGTTACCCTGCACGTTTACTGAGCACTGACGGTTCAAGCAATTGGAGAACTTTTCTGATTCTGGCACGAAACGTAAGCAACCTTCTCGCTCCACTCTCTTCATCCTGCGCCACAGTCGCATGTTCACTGACGTATTGCTAGTCCGCCGGCCCCCCCTCCCCCTTACTCCTGTATTGCCGCCTTGATCACCAGGGCGTTCGCCAGCCATTCGGATCCTC